>OZ020604.1:104308740-104878740 GCA_963971545.1 Philophylla caesio
GATATAGACTTAGAGTTTGCATTAATATATGTACATACACATACATATAATATCAACATAATGGGTCCCATGCATAAAAACGAGTAAAAGCGCTGAGTTGAGGCATGTGAGCAATTGCTCGTAAGTAGAGTTCGATCAAACAGAAACAGCTTTTGCTCAATTTTGTATGCATAAAAATGAGTTCAAACCAATTGCAATTACTTGAGCAAAGGGAGATCAAACGACTAATTGTTATTGAAGTGCAAACATGTCAAGTGAAAGTGAAGTAGAAGTATAATCAAATAATAATAATAAAATATAAACTAACGACATTTCTAAATTTTTAGTATAAAAACTAAAACAAAACAAATATTTACTAGAAAAGGGTGAATTACCAAGCATTGAAAACAAAAAAAAAACAATAGAAACACGTGTAACAGAAATTTGGCATTGAACTAACGGGAATATAATACAAAAAAATAGCTAACATGAAATGTCGCATAAAAAATAAAATAGACATGAATAAAACAGGCAATAAAAAAATTATTTAAAAAACTGGGAAACTTATTTGTCACAATTGCCTTGTGCTAATTCTAATCCCTCAACAAACAAACTTCCAGGTAAGTGCACCGTTATCTAATTAAAATTTTGTTGTTGATTTCGCTCTTCGTTTATTTTTTTACAGTTCATCTCTCTCTTGGAACCAATGATCACAAATGTACGTTTGAAACATTAGAATAGACATCAGCAACAACAACATCAGAAACAAAAACAACAACAACATCAGTAGCAAAATAGCAAAGAAAGCGCCGTTGCATTGATAATGATGATTAACCTGTAATTTTTATTTTTATTTTTTTTTTACATTTTGCTATATGTTGTTTATTTTCGAAGGTTAACAAAAAGTCAACAGCAGTTTTGAGTCGTTATGAAACTGATGAGTCAAGGGAGTTGAATTTTCAAAGTCTGCAGAGGCTTGTTTTGCTTTAACAAAAGTGCTTTCTACAAAAATGCAGATTTTGCAAGGAAAACTTGTGGAAAGAAACTTGCAGTTCCATGAATTTTGAATTTTATTAATATGTAATTAATTAATATTTAATGCCTAAAAGTGAATTACATTTATATTAATTTTACATGAAAAAGAGAATTATATTTTTGTACATATATTATTATTATATTTATAAATAAAATAGTGAATTACATTTATTTTATTTTTGTATAAAAAAGGATTAAAATTTTAGCTATGTTATGCAAAATGAAACAACTGGCTATTACGTGGGGCGCTAACTCTGTCGATACACGAATTTTGTATTGAAGTATCGAAAAATTTTGTTTCAATTGCCCAAAACACCGTTCCCTTGTAAACACTGTTGAATGTTTTTTCTATGTCAGTTGTTGGGTTCCGGAATGGTGTCATTAGCCATGGGCATATTCCATAGCCCTCATCCCCGAGAAGTAATGCATCGTTCGTTGCATTTTACATTATTCTACATACCTCGCTGTTTCGTAAGATGATGAGTCATGAATTGAACCAGGCCAGGATATGGCACGCTTGTAAAAAGTTATTTTCCATCACAAGTTGCCTGCACATTTATAGAGTGGAAGCCTTTTCTACAAATATACTGATCGCTTTGGTTTGTGGGTTTTTTAATTTTTATATGAGTACAACCAATCACTCCAGTTGCAAATGGAAAGCAATAATTTGATTCCCGATTCATTTGAGCATTAAAATTTTAGCTATGTTATGCAAAATGAAACAACTGGCTATTACGTGGGGCGCTAACTCTGTCGATACACGAATTTTGTATTGAAGTATCGAAAAATTTTGTTTCAATTGCCCAAAACACCGTTCCCTTGTAAACACTGTTGAATGTTTTTTCTATGTCAGTTGTTGGGTTCCGGAATGGTGTCATTAGCCATGGGCATATTCCGTAGCCCTCATTCCCGAGAAGTAATGCATCGTTCGTTGCATTTTACATTATTCTACATACCTCGCTGTTTCGTAAGATGATGAGTCATGAATTGAACCAGGCCAGGATATGGCACGCTTGTAAAAAGTTATTTTCATTCACAAGTTGCCTGCACATTTATAGAGTGGAAGCCTTTTCTACAAATATACTGATCGCTTTGGTTTGTGGGTTTTTTAATTTTTATATGAGTACAATCAATCACTCCAGTTGCAAATGGAAAGCAATAATTTGATTCCCGATTCATTTGAGCATCTTATTTCATATGCATCTTTCGGCAATTTTATCCACTCGCTTGCTTTGGCAGAAATAATGTTGATAACATTTTACATTTCTTTGTGGCACAAAATATTCGGCCATGATTCAGTTTTAGTGTACGCGAGTCAACTATAAGGCAGGCTTAACAAAATTCGAGCAAGAGCTCACAAAAGAAAGCAAAAGCTTGTTTTTATGTATATGAAAATGAGCACAAACTCATCTAACTTAGTTCAAACTGAGCAAAACAAAATCAAACATGAGCAGTGAGTAAAAGCAAATACATCAAGTTTTATTATGCATACGACAAGCACCTAAAAAAATCGAGTCCGAGCTCAAGCTCACGTTTTATGGATGAGACTAATTATAAGCATATACATATACATACATATATTTTGCATTAAAAATAAAATCAAGTCTGTGCATGTGCATATACTTACATATATTTAATTTCTGGTGTTAAAATTTTTTGGATTGGTGGCTTAATAGGCATTCGTTTTTACATTCTTAGATATCACTATATTTGTCTCTTGAGCTTTCGTTTGTCGATTTATCCCAACTATGGACTCATTCATTCGGTAAGCAGAAGCTTTAATCGAATTCGAATCTGATTCCACCAGCACTCCAAGCTCTGAACAAAACAAACACGGCCTTGCAATACAACAAGACGAATTAAAAGCTCTGCGGGAAAAGACAAAGGTGGCTTTGCTAGCTCAGAGAAAGATATTAAGGAAGAGTCAGTTCGTGAGTACCACATTCGTCTCCCTCCTTGTGATACGGAAGGGTTTAAAGGCGATTATATTTCATGGCCAACATTCCGGGATATGTTTACGGCCATATACATACTCAATACGCGCCTCACTCCCGTAGAAAAACTTTTCCATTCAAACCAAAAAACACAGGCAGAAGCGAAAGACATAGTTAGAAAATGTCCTCTAACAAATCAAGGATTCACCACGGTACGAATATAAACGTATTTTAGTTAATTTCCAACTAAAAAACCTTTTCAGATTAGACCACAGCTCGTGTTAATATAATTCACAATGGCACTGAATTTTCAGCTCCAGCATTAATATACTCTGGTTCAGAGTGTTCTTTTACAACAGAACGACTCAAACGCTGAACCAACCTGCATTCTAAAAAGTTGCATGCGGAGGTATCAGGCATCAATAACATGGTTTCCACAGGTACCAGAAGCCTGTTTTATTCAGTTGCGGTCACCAGTTGACCTTTAATCAATATTAACACTACAGCGCTAGTTTTGCCTCAACTAACCGGAAATCTGCCAACATGCCGAATATATGCGCTAACTAGCAAGCATTTTCGGATCTAGTATTAGCAGACAAGAGGTTTTTCATTAATGAACAAGTTGATCTTGTCCTGGGCGGCGATATTTATGCGCAAATAATATTGAGTGGGATTAGGAAGAACGTTTTAGGAACGCTTCTCGCACAAGAAACGGTCTTCGATTGGATCATAACCGGTCAAACTGACTCGGCAACCCCAACCAACAAATAGTGTCTTGTTTGAATACGCGAGTTTAGGACATATGAAGCGGATCAACGAACGCGTTTTAAGCGCCGAATGTGATAACTATTTCTTTAACACCATTCTGTCAAAAAGGAGGAAAGCACCACAATCAAAGTACGAGTTGTGTTAAACGCATCGAGTCCGACTACAAACGGAATTAGCCTCAACGATGTCACCCATCCGGGTCCAGCACTACAAAATGATCTGACTATAGTAATACTGCGTTGAAGGTTATTTCAGTATGTATTTAATAGCGACATAGAGAAGATGTATCGCCATATCTTACAAAATCCGAATGAAACGAAATACCAACGAATAGTGTTTCGAGAAAATCCCAGTGAACCAATTAGTTTGTATTAGTTGAACACAGTTACCTACTTAGCTATTAGAACACTGCTTCAATTAGCGGACGATGTAGAGAATTTCAATTTCAATTTATTCAGTCTATGACATAGTATATCTTACAGACTAGAGGTATTTACATAAACAATTTTCTTAAAACTAACGATACAGATCGTCAATGGCTGATTTAAAAACAGATCTCGGTGATGAAAAATCAATATTTAATCTCTTTGAAGTTTTATTAAATTCTAAAAGCGCCCTAAATATTGGTGCATGAAAAAAATAATTGGCTGTGACCACATGAAGATAAAATGGTTTTTGAAAACGAAGAACTTTGCTGGGTATATTAATACTGATCAGCCCGAGTAGTTCGGAACAGTCAACGAAACCATTAATTACATCATAAACAAACATTAGAGCCTGGATTATTCTTCTTCTCTCAAGAGAGTTTAAGCTTATTAACATACAGCGAGCACTATATGGGGGCAGCGGCTCTTCAAATTTTATCGATTGAAGGGCAAAGCGAAAGAACTTACGTTGCACCTTTCAATTCGAGTAGCATGGCAATTATAAATCGGATTCCATATAATAGCGGCATACTCAAATTTTGAACGAAAAAAGGTACTGTAGAGAAGTTTTCTAGTATACGGATCTTTAAAATCTTTTGAGTAGCGGCGTAAAAAAGCAAGATTACTGTAAACCTTAGGTAGGACATAACATATGTGAACACAACTCCAAGATCGACAAAATCTTTAACTGGAATAAGTTGGTGATTAAAAAAAAATAGCACGATTGCCGAAACTCCGGAGATTTAGAAATAGACATATGGAAACATTTATTAATATTCAATGAAAGTTTATTCCTGCGACTCCATTCGACAAGATTATTTAAGTCCTGTTGTAGGAGATGAGAATCAGTCTCGCAGGATATACTACGAAAAAACTTCAAATCATCAGCATAAAGCAAAAAATTTGAACTTTTAAAAAAGGAACCAATGTCATTAATGAAGATTATAAATAAAATTGGGCCAAGAATGCTACCTTGTGGGACACCCGAGGACACAACAAAAGAATGCGACCCTCATACCCTATGGCGGCAGAAATACTAAGGAAATGCATGAATGTCGACGATGTTTTAGCTGGAGGACATACCATCGACTCTACCATCAAGGCCAAGGAGGAGGTATTAAAAGTGCTACAATCTGCAGGTTTCCCATTACGTAAATGGACTTCAAACTGCGAAGAAATACTGGAAGGACTACCGAAATTATATCTTCTACATGAAAACTTTTTAGAATTTGAGGACACCAGCACGATCAAAGCTCATTATTCGACCCATTTGGATGGCTTGCACCATTTATTATTACTGCCAAAATTCTAATGCAGCAGATTTAGTTAGAGGGAACGGGTTGGCACGACACAGTGTCTCCTACAACGACTGACCGGTGGCAAAACTTTTTAGAAAGCTACTGTCACATCGATACTATTCGTATTCCTCGCTGGTTGTACTTTTCTCCAGTGGATAAAGTCGAAATCCATGGATTCTGCGACGCATCGGAAAAAGCATACGCAGCCACTGTTTTCCTTTGCGTTCAGAAGGCGGAAAAGGATTTTGTTAACATTTTGCTGGCAAAGTCTAAAGTAGCACCAGTTAAAACTATTTCTTTGACACGTTTGGAAGTCTGCGGAGCAGTATTGCTGGCAGAACTCATCGAGTCGACCGTCATCAATCTGAACTTTGCTCACCTTACAAAGTATCTTTGGACATACTTTACTATTGTTCTTGCCTGGATTCGTAAGCCCCCGTACTCATGGTCAACATTTGTTGCCCATAGAGTAATAAACATATTTAAAAAGGTTGGATACCAAAATTGGCTCCATGTAGACTCTTCATCAAATCCGTCAGACCTGGCTAGCCGAGGAATTAATGTGCAAGAGTTGGCCAATAATTCCTTGTTGTGGCAGGGCCCTTCTTGGCTCCAAGAAGAAAAAGGAAACTGGCCCAAACAGAATGACAACTATGACACTGAGTTAGAACAGAAAATGTTTCACGTCTGTGCATCAACTACACTCGAAATGTTGATATTCTTGGTAGGTTTTCTGATCTGTCGAGAGATTTGACAGTTTTATCATATATGTTAAGATTTTCTCAGAGAACTCGTCCAAGCACTAGAGCTTCGTTTAAAGCGAAGTCTTGCTTAATTTCATCTGATGAAATTAAAGCAACGACACGGCGCTTAATAATAGTTTGTCAGAAGAAGTATTACATTGGGGAATATTCGGCATATGAATCCGGAAAACAATAAATTCAATATCTTGAACCCTACATCGGCAAAGAGAACATGATTAGGACGGGTGGTCGCCTAGGTAAATCTCTGGATCTTTCCTTTAATGAACGCCATCCAATCATCCTCATAGTCCAGTTCGTTCACAAAGTGTCACTGCACGATGAGAATCAGCTAATGTTGCGTTTGATTCGAACGCAATATTGGATACCTCGAGTCCAAAATATGATTAGGTCAACCATTCACAACTGCAAGATCTGCACGATCTACCGAAAACGCTCGCAGTCTCGGCTTATGGGTATACTTCCTACAGAACGTACCACATTCTCACGCGTATTTACTAATATGGGGGTTGACTTCACAGGTCCATTCGATATAAAGAACTACAATGGACGAGATTGTCTAGTCTCCAAGGGCTACGTCTGCCTGTGTGTGTGTTTTGCAACGATGGCCATCCATTTGGAAGCCACCTCCGATTTAAGCACACAATCATTTCTGGCAGCATTTGCAAGGTTTGTAGGAAGACGAGGCTGCCCGTTAAACATGTATTCCGACAATGGACGAACATCGGCAGCGCCTCTCGAACATTAAATACAGAAATAAAAGCTTTTATATCTGATGCTCGCAATAGCACCTTGTCAAAATATACCCAAAAAACGCTTACGTGGCATTTTATCCCCGCCGCAGCGCCCCATATGGGTGGACTGTGGGAGGCGGGAGTTAAAAGTTTTAAAAGCCACTTTACAAAAATCGCTTCCAACCACAAATATACGTTTGAAGAGTTTACGACCTTACTTTGCAGAGTTGAGTCCTGTCTCAACTCTCGACCACTCAGTCCCTCATCAAATGAACCGACGGACTTGGTACCATTGACACAAGGTCGTTTTTTAGTGGACGGACACCTTCTTGCTCAGCCTGAAGTAGACGCTGACGAAAACCGCACCTCGATTGTAAATCGGTGCAAAGACTGAAGGTAAGAGTAGTGGATGTTATAACCAAAACCTATTACCTAGCCAATGATGAAGAGGAGGAGAAGCAACGCCCTTCTGACGAAACCGATTCCCCTCTTGCAAAACCTACATCGATCGTAAAACCCAACGCGGATTCCACTTCGTAATTCCCATCCAATCTCAAATCGAAAATTTACAATTCAAAATCGAAATTTAGGATTAAGAGAAATATTCTAACCGAAAAATGGTTCGCTTGAATAAGGTTGTATTAGTAAATAACACCACCAATTTGAAGTGATTCAGAAACACCTATTTTATACACACTTACATGTGTTTAAAATATTTTCTAAGCTCAAATGAGCGCAAGTAGTGAAAAGGCATTAGAAAATTGAAACACCATTATGGATCTACAATAAGTTGTATGCGAGGCACTCGCAATTATACATGTATAGATAAGAAAGATATGTGCTGTGCCACAGCCCTTTCCCAATACCGTAAAATTTTCCACTGGATTTATTATTCTAAATCCAGCAAACACAATCTCTAACGTTAAAGAAAAGGCTCGATTTAATATTAGATTTCTAATACCGGTTTCTGATGCGAGGACGAGCTTGTTTTATTGTAAAATGAGTAGAGAAACCCTTGTACCATACACTAATTCGAAGAATTTTATTTTTAAGTATTTTACACTGCCACCATTAATACAAAGGCTAATGAGGTAATATGAAATACAACTTTTTAGTTTTAATTAACGAAAGCCAATAACAGTTCCACGACAATCAAAAAAATGAACATTGGAAACCCAATATAAATCAATATTTGGACCCGGGATAACTATTAAGTTTCTTGATATCGAGAACTAAGCTCCCTCTTTTGTGGATGATGATATGGTTATAGACATTCTTCTAATGTTTTTCTAAGGTTCTGTCTTTTAGAAATATATTGGAGTTCGACTCGTTCTCTAATCAATTTTCTAGCATAAATGTTTGCCGAGAATATAATATAAACTGAGTAGACCGGTTATTGTTGCAAGTATATAAGAAAAAGGAGCTATATCAATGGAAACGTTTGATGATATTTGTTGGAACGATTTTCCGTCATCCCTTGTCAAGTGTGGTTTGGAGACAAACCGGTTTCGACGTTGTGCCATCTTCAGTGTCAACGTTTGACTTACTCCAGAGGCTCTTGATGTCATGAAAGAGAGCGAAAACCGGAGGAGGCGCACCGCTCCACGGAGGACATGATGAAATGGATATCCAAGCCCGCCAAAAAAAGATAAAAGCAGCTCCCAGAACAAATCAGCTCCCAACAACCAAATCCATGCATCACTCTTGAGATGCAGAGTGTTGAAGACATGGAGTTAATTCTCTTTTCGGAGTAACAGCTGGCTCATTCCAGCTAGGTTTCAAGGCTGGTGGCAACGCCCGCCAGAGGGTGACTTGCACCTTCCACCTTTTCAACGTTTTTACATTTTTTCTTCTTCTTTGGAATCACTCCGCTTGAACTACGGCCTGATCAACATCGCTCCTCGCTCTGCCGGTGTATACCTCGTTTTTAATCATCGTTTTAAAATAAAATACATTTTTTTTGACTGACGTTTTTTGCCATCAGCGGCTTCAGTCAGTTGCCTTTGAATTGTACCTCAAAATTTGATAACCCAATAAATACGTTTTGTAATTAATACCTTCAAATTGAACGGCATCAGTTGTTCTTATTGGGTGCACCCTGCACTTTTGGCAAACATCTCAGCGAACTCCTTAGCTGAACAGAGAGGCCAGCTGCAAATTGGAGGTGCCTTAATTTACAATTCAGTAGCAAAATTGAATCTTACCACTTATGCGCCGCTTATACGACGCGCTGCTTTAAGTGTGTGCCACCCGTGTGTATGCGCTGCCTCACTTGTGCACCGCCTCACTTGTGCGCCGCTTCTTCCAAGAGCCGCTGTGTGTATGTGGCCGCGTGTGCGCCCAGCCACCGTTTTTTTTTTTTTTTTTTTTTTTTCTAGAGGTGGCACAAAGCATTGAAAGCCGAAGTGTGGGACTTGCCTTTAGGCTAACCGCACTAAAAACCCACCCCCGCTCCGTTTCCCTCGCTCCGTGCAACTACCGTTAGGTATTACTTCGCGGAGCTGGAGCGGCCTATTGCCTTTCTATGAATTTCTGCGGAGTTGCTACGCTTGACGCAGTTTAGGTAGGATTTTGTTCTCTATATTGCAGACAACGGACCAATTTTCTTTAGACTCGAGCATAGTATCTATCAGGTTTTTAACCGAAAGCGATTTCGCCAACTTTGTGCTCGAGTCATTCCTTTCAATTGCAAACCGTGGACTGACAAAAAAAACAGTGTTCAGCGTCTTCAACCACCTGATTTGCACAGAAAGTGCAGTAAGGGTCATCATCATGTTTATGCTTGTATAAATAGGACTTAAAGCAACCGTGCCCTGTCAACATTTGGGTAAGGTGGAAATCCACCTTACCGTGTCGCCTATCTAACAATTTCTCTAAGGAAGGAATAAGTCTATGAGTCCAGCATCCCTTACCTGCAGCGCTCCACCGCCGCTGCGACATCCGCAAACAGTTTCGCCTCACCACCTCGCTTTCAGCAACACTCCTTGGGGTTTCTACATATTTTTTTACCAAGATCTCGATTGGACAGTGCCCAGCCACTACTAGCGCCGCTTCTGAGGTTGTTCTAAACGCACTGCACACTCGGATAGCGCAAAGTCGAAACAGTGAGTTCCACTTCTGCCAGCTTCTTAACAAGCATAACCGCGTCTACTGTTGACCGCTTTTTTCTAAAGCCGAACCGCGTTTCTGAGAGTTTTCCCTCTGCTTCAATTTCTGAGATCAGCCTATCGCTAAGGATTCGTTCGAACAGTTTTCCGGCTGTGTCAAGCATGCATATTGGGAGGTACGCGGACGGGTCTCCTGGAGGTGACCGCGCGCGCTCCCATTCGACGGCGGATCCGGCGATATCCACGCGGATACAAACACCGCAGAGGGCGCTTGCCTCGTCCATACTGACAACTCCGCAACGTTTAGAACTATCATCTTTTGTCGATGTCGATGGATCATAATTGGGGAAGGCGCCGCCTCTTAATGAAATTTATTACAGAATTTACCTTTGCGACGACTGTAGGCGTAAACACGCCAAAACCAAATCAGCCCAGCATCCATCCAGCTTTAAGATATGTATCTGCCCAAATATCGCTGCTACGAAATTTTCCAGGGAATCTAACGTAGCCGATGACCTTTCGCCTGATCACGGCCGACCTTAAGATGCCACAGCTACAAGTAAAAACAAAAGAAGGAAATAAATAAAATTTAAACAAATTATGATATGGAATACTACTCACCCCGTTTTACATGTGCGTGAAAAGAATTGACAGATCATTGAGGAAATTTCCGTATGAGCTGCAATTGACCATCATTGATATGTCAACATAAATCGTAAATACAATTACGTTCTGGCCCTTTACAAGGGCGCTCCCTAACGTGTGTAGATCCAGTTCGCACACTTAATGAGGAATCTAGCCATGTCGCAAACACCCATTAACATTAATACTGTGAAATTTTTCCTTTTGGGGTTGGAAGCTTAGCTGTAAAACACACCACTAACATTTCTTTACGATATTGTGATATTGTTCACCAAAATATACTGCGCGACACAGGAATAGCCTCAAGAACGAAGTTGTAATATATAAAAATGCTTAAAAATACCAGGATGAGACTTTTTCATGTCGTTTTTTGATGTGAATATGAATATGATGCAACATTTAATACGAACATTAATAGGCTCTTGCTCTCCCACATCATAATTTCTGCTGATTTGGCCCAAACACTAGGGTTGGAATAGATTACCTTTAGGCAGCAAAGAGGCTGTTTTGTTCGCATACGAGGAAAGCACGGGCAAAATAAGCGACTGGCCGTTCACGAGACAGTTGTTCGCAACTATCACAGGCTGAGTCCCACCTGCAACATCGACCCAGCTACTACAACACCATATGCGAAAATTAGACCAGCGGATCCCTAATTTTACGTATCCACTCCGATTCGCTTGGTTCTAGGAGCCGACTTGTACCCAAAAGTAGTATTGCCCGAAAGCCTCCATGGGCCCATTTGGCCCCTTTATGGCCCAGAGTAGCATTTTTGGCTACATCCTCTCCGGCACAATCCGGTCATAATATCAAAGAACATAAATGTATAAGAAGGGACAACACGTTACTTTAAGCAACGAGTGAATCTCCAGGGGCATGCTTTCTCTTTTGCTCAAATGAATTTTTTGATTGGCTAGAGTAAGAAAGCATGCCCCTGGAGATTCACTCGTTGCTTAAAGTAACGTGTTGTCCCTTCTTATACATTTATGTTCTTTGATAATATTAAGAAATAGTCATAACTTATATAACCTACATATATACATATGAAGTTAAAAAAAAATTTTTTTGAAATAAATGAAATATTTATCAATGTGGGTTTTTCATTAAACATTCTTCTTTCCCAACAGCTAGGTCACCCCAAGTGTGGACCAGAGGGTTGCGGGACTCGATTATGGTGGAAGACAAATTAGCGTTAGGACCTTGAAATGCAAAACTTTAATTTTCTCAAATACATGTACATGTGGTGGCTGACTTATTCAACAGATGCTGCTTGTCGCAAGAGGGGCGGCATGCTTAGACCTCCGTGCTAAACTGAATTTAAAAATATTGGGTCAACCTTTATTACACACACGGTACTGGAAGAACGACAGTTTTTCCAGCTAGTAATTTAAGCGATTTCCCCTCAAAACGGTTTTCAAGGATCGCCACTACCCGCTGTCACCGGCTATGCAGGCGATTGTGTTCGAAGAAGTGAATAAAATTCTGGAACTAGGAGTGATAGAGGAAAGCGGAAAACCGTGGAGGAATCTTACAACAAATGTCCGAAAACCTGGTAAAAATCACTTTTGCCTCGATGCGCGCAAACTAAACGCAGTAACTGTTAAAGATGCTTATCCTCTACAGAATATCGAATCGATGACACCCATTTCATAAGCAGCGTCGATTTAAAATTCGCTTTTTGGTAGATCAAACTGGAGAATACATTTAAACCATATACTGTATTCACCGTGCCTGGACGCCCATTGTATCAATTCGTAACAATGCCGTTTGGGTTATGCAACGCAGCGCAAAGACTATGCAGGTTAATGGACCACGTAATCCCCCAGAAACTCAAGTCAAACGTTTTCATATATCTTGATGATTTATTAGTTATTGCGCCAAATTTCGATTCGCACCTCCAAATCCTGGGCGAAGTAGCCAACTGCCTAAAAGAGGCAAATTTAACAATAGGTCTAAAAAATCGAAATTTTGTTTTAAAGAGTTGCCTTACCTAGGGTATATTGTAGGAGGGGCAATGCTAAAAACCGACCACGAAAAGATCAAAGCGATCCAAAATATCCCCGTTCCGAAAACAAGTCCGAAGTTTCCTTGGTACAGCTGGGTAGTATGGGCGGTTTATCAAAGACTTTGCTGCGATAGCATCACCTTTAGCAGATATGTTGAAAATTAGAAATAAACACGAAAGTTTTGGAGGCGTTTAGCAAGCGTTAAACATTCGCCCCGAGCGGTCGTGTTTTGCTATTCGCTCCGATATTTTTTGAATAAATATAAATCGCATAGTTATTTACAATTATAAATGCTTACTCTTGGCATGGTTAGTATAATCAATCTGAGACAGTGACTCTTCTATCAGAATTGGATTTAATCATTTGTTGTGAAAATAATTTGAAAAACCATTTAATATGCCTTGTGTTTGTGCATAAAAAGTAGATCGCACTCAATCTAAAGTGCAGTGCTCTAAATGCAATGAGTTTTTTCATCTCAAATGTGTTGGCATTCAACAGGCTGATCTCAAGTATTTTCTGAGCACAGATAAGCCGTTTTTTTGCAATATTTGTATGGTTGAGCGCCGTAGTTCAATTCGATCTCCTCCACCTCCCGCTGCTGTGGATATAAGTACCGAGCGTCAAAATAATAACTCTCATGAAAATGTAATTAAACAACAAAAGTTATCTTCTGTGGCCGATGAGATTGCCGAAATTAAAGCTCTTAATACTCGTCTCATTTCTACTGTCAGTGCTCTTCACGAAGATACTAAGTGTTTATTGCAAAAATCAGACACCCTTCAAGTGGAGGTTCGTGAATTGCGCTCTAAATTAGATGCCAAAGATGCCACTTTGTCTCTCTTGCTATCGGAAATCAAAGATTTACGTGATGTTGTTATTAGCTGCCTTTCTCATAAATCGAAAACAGAAATAAGCGAAAACAAACATGTAAAATCGTCATCTCCGTGCTCTTTGTCTGCTGATGCTATTGCTTCGCCCGCTGCCACCGCTCATAAGTCGTATAGCAACACTGTCACTGGCGCAAGGAGAGCTAAATTGCCGCCGCGCTCTGCTACGGCGGCGCATACAATGTCGACGCTGTCTTCCCATCCCATGACTACGATGCAAACTCAGATTGCTGCTACTACAGGTACTCAATTATCAGCCTTGCTGCCCGCTCAAATCGGCCCATCAATGTTGCCTTCTCACGCTTCTGCATAAATTTTTATTTGCAGACTTTTTGAAGTCAAATTTTGTAGCTGATGATGACTCTGTTTGTACGCCCGTCGGTGTTGACTCTACCCAATCATTGGACTTTGGGTTTCTGTCTGTCTCTGAAATAGATGTTCTGAATGGTATAACTGCCCTAAAGACCTCATTGAAACCCGATATTGATAGTTTATGCTCTTATTTTCTAAAGCAATGTAAATTTTCTATTTGTGGGCCTCTATGTTCGATCATTAATCTATCTCTTTCTACTGGTGTGTTTATAAATCGATGGAAGGTCGCCTCCATTACCCCTATTTATAAATCAGGTAGTAGGAATGACATAAACAATTATAGACCAATTTCTAAGTTAACAGTTTTTTCAAAGCTTTTCGAACAGGTGGTTAAGAAAAAATTACCTTCGCTACAAAATCCATTTTAGAGCCGCACCAACATGGATTTGTTAGTGGGCGTTCTTCCGTCAGTAATTTAGCCATTTTCTCTCAATACTGCATCTCAGCATTTAAATGTGGGCTACAAATAGACACCATTTATACAGACTTCTCTAAAGCCTTTGATAGAGTTTCCCATGCAATTTTATTGCATAAGCTCAAATGTATTGGTTTCCACTCTTTTTTTTGGCTTGTCTAAAATCTTATCTATCGAATCGGTTGTTATTTCTTGAAATAGAAAATTGCAAGTCGCATTCTTTTGTTGCGTCCTCGGGTGTCCCACAAGGTAGCATTCTTGGCCCAATTTTATTTATTTTCTTCATTAATGACATTGGTTCCTGTTTTAAAAGTTCAAATTTTTTGCTTTATGCTGATGATTTGAAGTTTTTTCGTAGTATAACCTGCGAGACTGATTCTCATCTCCTACAACAGGACTTAAATAATCTTGTCGAATGGAGTCGCAGGAATAAACTTTCATTGAAAATTAATAAATGTTTCCATATGTCTATTTCTAAATCTCCGGAGTTTCGGCAATCGAGCTATTTTATTTTTAATCACCAACTTATTTCAGTTAACCGTTTTACTTTCAGAAATCACATATGTTATGTCCTACCTAAGGTTTACAGTAATCTTTCTTTTTTACGCCGCTACTCAAAAGATTTTAAAGATCCGTATACTCGGAAACTTCTCTACAGTACCTTTGTTCTTCAAAGCTTGAGTATGCCGCTATTATATGGAATCCGATTTATAATTGCCATGCTACTCGAATTGAAAGGTGCAACGTAAGTTCATTCGCTTTGCCCTTCAATCGATAAAATTTGAAGAGCCGCTGCCCCCATATAGTGCTCGCTGTATGTTAATAAGCTTGAAATCACTTGAGAGTAGTAGAATAATCCAGTCTCTAATGTTTTTATATGATGTAATTAATAGTTTCGTTGACTGTTCCGAATTACTCGGGCTGATCAGTTTTAATATACCCAGCAAAGTTCTTCGTTTTCAAAAACCATTTTATCTTCATGTGGTCACAGCCAATTATTTTTTTCAAGCACCAATATTTAGGGCGCTTTTAGAGTTTAATAAAATTTCAAAGAGATTAAATATTGATTTTTCATCACCGAGATCTGTTTTTAAATCAACCAATGACGATCTGTATCGTTAGTTTTAAGAAAATTGTATATGTAAATACCTCTAGTCTGTAAGATATACTATGTCATAGACTGAATAAATAAATAAATAAAGAGAGCGCTCACGAGCCCTAAGGACAGGTACCCTGATTTCTCAAAACTTTTTTTTGTTCAATGTGACGCGTCCGATTTCGCTGTGGGTGCTGTGCTGTATCAAAAGGAAAATGACGAATCGGAAAACCCCATAGCGTATTTCTCCCAAAAATTAAACGACTGCCAGCGCAATTAAAGCACCACTGAAAAAGAATGTCTTGCCGCTGTGATGGCCGTCAAGAAGTTTCGCCCGTACATAGAACTGATGCCATTTACCGTGGTGATGGATCACGCTAGCTAAAAGAGGCTGATGTCACTGAAAGATTTAAGTGGCAGATTAGATAGATGGTATCTACTACTACAAGCATTTAATATTGAAATCGAACACCGCAAAGGCGCTGACAATATCGTCGCAGATACTCTATCGCGTTGCATCGAGGAAGTTTTGAGTTCGCCAATACCTTGAATCGCTTACGACAATTGTATTACTGGCCGAATATGGTGGTGCACGTCCGCAATTTTGTGCGGAGTTGTCAAACCTGCAAAGAAACGAAGAAAAGCTGCGTGGCGTTAAAACCTAGCATGGGGAACAAAGCAGTTACAGTTCGTCCTTTCCAGAAGCTATGTGTGGCTTTTCTGGGTAAATATCCGAGGTCGAAGCGCGGCAACAGCTTCATTTTCATCGTAGTGGACCACTTTTCTAAATTTACTTTTTTGAAAGCAATGCGCGAAGCCACCTCTGGCAACGTAGTAAAATTTCTCGTACAGGAAATCTTTCACAAATTTGGCGTGCCCGAAACCATACACCCCGACAACGGAAAACAATTTGTGTCGAAACAGTTCAGTCAGTTGTTGGAAGCATATGACGTGAAACATATAAAAACAGCATAGTATGCTCCGCCAGCGAACGCAGCAGAACGCGTAAATCAATCGGTGCTTGCTGCCATCCGTTCATACCTTGATAAAGACCATCGCGACTGGGAATGTTCATTCGGCTCTTCGAGGGGCTGTTCATTCGCCAACATTCGGGATGAATATGTACACAAATGGCGCGGACTACGCACTGGCACGTAAATTGAGCAGCCTCAATTACAATGAAATATTTTTATTGATTAATAGCGATAAAATTAGTATCATGCTCGAAAAGATTACAGAAAATTTGCATGAAGCTTATGAAACGAATGCAATACGATATAACAAAAGGATTCGTGAGGTTAGCTTCAAACCCGGCCAAGAAGTATACAAACGAAATTGTGTGCTAAGTGACTTCAAGAAAAATCGCAATTCAAAGTTCTATAAAAAATTTACTAAGTGTCGCATAACAAAAGCACTCGGCAAAAATATGTACCTTTTGTATGTGTTGGTTCTGACCAGCTCAGTAATACCTATGTGGCCGTGGTTCTTAACCCTTGCCACAATGAAGCTGACCGGACGTTACGAATCGTTCATATTTTCCCGCCAACAGGAAGCCCACCCATCCATGGGCCGCTAATGTCACTGCTGTCTCCCTTTAACTTGGCTCCAATCACCCTTCCCAACTTAACCGCCCCACCCTTTTTTCTTTTAATTCAATTAGCCCATCATATTTTGATTACATAAAAATTTTGAGTACATATTTATTTGACATGAACATAATTACAAAAAATAAGAGAAACTTATACAAAGACAAAGTATATTAATTAAGAAGGATTTTATATAAATTTCAGTTATCTTAAAACCTATCAAGTTCTTCCGCAGAGAAAGAAAAAGAAGAACCAACCAAAAAAAATTGTATTTCGAAAACAAAAATTACGTTTTCTGCATTTAAGCATACCTTAACATCATACGACCTACCAAAATAGCTCTCTACAGTCGGTGTGTAGGGTCTTCCATAAATTAAAATCTTTACTCAAGATTGTATATCTGTTTGGTTCTTCTTAACCAGCAGTTATATAGACAAAAAAAAGATATCTATATATACATATACACAAGAGATATACTACAGTTAAATACTGCAAGATATATATATATATACGTGCAAGAGTGAAACTTATCTCGATCTACCCAACTCTCCAAATCGCTGTTCACAGTCCGGCAACCTTTTCCCATAAAAGCTCGGAAATTTCCCTTTTAGGTAATTTTGCTGAGTTGTAACATTTCTTTTCAACATAAACCATAACCACATCTGACATTTGGTAAGTATGCGAAATTCTGTTGTTTCTTAATTTTATTATTATTTATTTTCAGCGTTTGTGATCAATGGCGGTAATGGCTGGAGTATTTGGTCATGTGCCCACCGCGGGGAACACCCACACCCTGACACGGTCCCCTGCCTCGAGAGCTAAGCCGGGCATGTGTTAAGTACATTCGTTCGCTACACCAAGTTTACGGGAAGTTCATCAAATCATACTTTCTTGCGAAAAATTTACTTTGTTGGTATTTACAGGTACATGGTATATTAATCACGATGACTAATGCTTCCCCGAGCGACTTGACCCTCATCGCCGGAGATGTTCATCCTAAAGGAGTGGTCTACTGTTTAATCTTAAATGGTTTTCCGTTGACGGAGTGTATGGTTTCGCGCACGCTAAATTTGTGAAAGATTTCCTCCGCGAGAAATTTTACTACGTTGCCAGCGGTGGCTTCGCGCATTGTTTTCAAATAAGTAAATTTAGAAAAGTGGTCCACTACGATGAAAATGAAGCTGTTGCCGCGCTTCGACGTCGGATATTTACCAAGAAAATCCACATAAAGCTTCTGGAAAGGACGAACTGTAACTGCTTTGTTCCCCATGCTAGGTTTTAACGTCACGCAGCTAGGCTTCGTCTCTTTGCAGGTTTGACAACTCCGCACAAAATTGCGGACTTGCACCACCATATTCGGCCAGTAGTACAATTGACGTAAGCGATTCAAGGTGTTGGTCATACCCCTATGTGCGGCGATTTCTGAACAATGCGCGTTTTCTATGAGTGCTGAAGTAAGCGCTTCTGGCACCCATAGCTTCCACTCGCTCTCTTCACATTCAATGTTATTAATTAATATTTTCTTAAAAATTAATCCATCCTCTATTTTTAGGTCAGCCAGATCCGCGATGGCTTGTAAAGCCTCAAATTCCACCGTATCCATATTAGCAATTAGCGAGCTCAAAATTTCCTCGAAGCAACGCGATAGAATGTCTGCGACGATATTTTCAGCGCCTTTGCGGTGTTCCATTTCAAAATTAAATGCTTGTAGTAGTAGAGACCATCTAGCTAATCTGCCACTTAAATCTTTCAGTGACATCAGCCTCTTTTAGCTAGCGTGATCCGTCACCACGGTAAATGGCATCAGTTCTATGTACGGGCGAAACTTCTTAACGGCCATCACAGCGGCAAGACATTCTTTTTCCGTGGTGCTTTAATTGCGCTGGCAGTCGTTTATTTTTTGAGAAAAATACGCTATGGGGTTTTCCGATTCGTCATTTTTCTTTTGATACAGCACAGCACCCACACCGAAATCGGATGCGTCTTACTTACTTACTTACTTAATTGGCGCATTAACCGCCTAAGCTCTGTTGCACGAGGTCAACAGAGCACGCCAAGTGTCCTTATCTCTTGCTAACTGGCGCCAATTGGAAATCCCAAATATAGCCAAGTCTTTTCCACTTGGTCTTTCCAACGCAGAGGAGGTTTTGCTTTCCCTCTGCTACCACTAGCGGGTACCGCGTCAAAAACCTTCAGGGCTGGAGCTATTTCATCCATTCGTAGGACGTGACCTAGCCAGCGGAGCCGCTGGTTCTTAATCCGCTGCACTATGTCTATGTTCTTGTACAGCTCGTTCAGCTCAGCGTTCCATCGTACGCGGTATTCGCACTCCAAGAGCCCGCTCATCTGATGTTGTCATCGTCCATGCTTCTGCGCCATACAATAGGACGGGCATGATGAGAGACTTATAGCGTATGGTTTTTGTCCGTCGAGAGAGGAATTTACTGGGCAATTGCCTACTCAGTCCGAAGTGGCACTTGTTGGCAAGAGAGATTCTGCGTTGGATTTCAAGGCTGACGCTGTTATTGGTGTTAATGCTGGTTCCTAAGTAAACGAAGTGCTCTACTTTTCAGAGTTATAACTGTCAACAGTGATGTTTTTTCCCAGTCGTGAATGTGCCGACTGTCTGTTTGATGACAGGAGATACTTCGTCTTGACCTCGTTCACCTCCAGACCCATTCGCTTCGCTTCTCTATCCAGTTTGAAAAAGGCAGAACTAACTGCGCGGTTGTTAAAGCCGATGATGTCAATGTCATCGGCGTACGCCAGCAGCAGCACACTCTTATAAAAGATGGTGCCTGACCGATTTAGTTCTGCGGCTCGAATTATCTTCTCCAGCATCAGGTTAAAGAAATCGCACGACAAAGAGTCACCCTCTCTGAAACCTCGTTTGGTATCAAACGGCTCGAAGAGGTTCTTCCCAATTCTGACGGAGCTGGTGATGTCGCTCAACGTCATTTTTAATAGCCGTATAAGTTTTGCCGGGATACCAAATTCAGACACTGCGGCATATAGGAAATTTCTTGTCGTGCTGTCGAAAGCGGTTTTGAAGTCGGCAAAAAGATAGTGTGTCGATTCTTCTTTCTCGGGTCTTTTCCAAGATCTGGCATATTGTGAATATCTGGTCGGTAGTAGATTTACCTGGTCTAAAGCCACACTGGTAAGGTCCAATCAGTTCATTGACGGTGGGCTTAAATCTTTCACACAATACACTCGACAGAACCTTATACGCGATGTTAAGAACACTAATCCCGCGATAATTGGCGCAAACTGCAGGATCACCCTTTTTGTGGATTGGGCAGAGCACACTTAAGTTCCAATCAGTAGGCATACGTTCTTCCGACCATATTCTAGAAATGAGCTCGTGCATGTACTTAACCAGCTCCTCTCCGCCGTACTTAAATAACTCAGCTGGTAACCCGTCGGCCCCTGGGCTTTGTTGTTCTTCAGCCGTGCTATCGCTTTCCGAATTTCGTCATAGTCGGGAGAAGGTACATCACGTCGATCATCATTGATTGGGTATTCGGGTTCAACAACTTCTGTAGGGTTATTGCAGTTGCTTCCATTAAGCAGTGTGGAGAAGTGCTCCCTCCATAATTAAAGTATGCTGTGGACATCAGTCAGACATCAGCCGCTACCATTCTAACTACCGTTTTTTCCGCATTCTCATCATTCTCGTAAACCCTATACCAAACTCTCCAAATCGCTCCTCACATTCCGGCAACCTTTTCCCATAAAAGGTCGGGAATTTCCCTTTTAGGTAATTTTGCTGAGTTTGTAACATTTCTTTTCAACATTAACCATAACCACATCTGACATTTAGTAAGTATGCGAAATTCTGTTGTTTCTTAATTTTATTATTATTTATTTTCAGCGTTTGTGATCAATGGCAGTAATGGCTGGGGTTTTTGGTCATGTGCCCAATGCAGGGAACACCCACACCCCGACACGGTCCCTGCCTGGAGAGCTAAGCCGAGCATGTGTTAAGTATATTCGCTCGCTTCACCTAGTTTACGGGAAGTTCATCGAATCATACTTTCTTGCGAAACATTTTTTTTGTTTGTATTTACAGGTCCATGGTATATTAATCACGATGACTAATGCTTCCCCGAGCGACTTGACCCTCATCGCCGGAGATGTTCAGCCTAAAGGAGTGGTCTATTGTTTAATGTCCTTTGCGTGCCATGCTCCCAGACTCTTTCCAATTAGCGACTCCAAAAGGTACATATTTTTGCCGAGTGCTTTTGTTATGCGACACTTAGTAAATTTTTTATAGAACTTTGAATTGCGATTTTTCTTGAAGTCACTTAGCACACAATTTCGTTTGTATACTTCTTGGCCGGGTTTGAAGCTAACCTTACGAATCCTTTTGTTATATCGAGCATGATACTAATTTTATCGCTATTAATCAATAAAAATATTTCATTGTCATTGAGGCTGCTCAATTTACGTGCCAGTGCGTAGTCCGCGCCATTTGTGTACATATTCATCCCGAATGTTGCCGAATGAACAGCCCCTCGAAGAGCCGAATGAACATTCTCAGTCGCGATGGTCTTTATCAAGGTATGAACGGATGGCAGCAAGCACCGACTGATTTACGCGTTCTGCTGCGTTCGCTGGCGGAGCATACTATGCTGTTTTTATATGTTTCACGTCATATGCTTCCAACAACTGACTGAACTGTTTCGACACAAATTGTTTTCCGTTGTCGGGGTGTATGGTTTCGGGCACGCCCAATTTGTGAAAGATTTCCTGTACGAGAAATTTTACTACGTTGCCAGAGGTGGCTTCGCGCATTGCTTTCAAAAAAGTAAATTTAGAAAAGTGGTCCACTACGATGAAAATGAAGCTGTTGCCGCGCTTCGCCCTCGGATATTTACCCAGAAAATCCACACATAGCTTCTGGAAAGGACGAACTGTAACTGCTTTGTTCCCCATGCAAAACTTCTTGACGGCCATCAAAACGGCAAGACATTCTTTTTCAGTGCTGCTGTAGTTGCGCTGGCAGTCGTTTAATTTTTGGGAGAAATACGCTATGGAATTACCGATTCATCATTTTCCTTTTGATACAGTACAGCACCCACACCGAAATCGAACGCGTCACATTGAACAAAAAAAACGTTTTGAGAAATCAGGGTGTTTAAGGACAGATGCGCTCGTGAGCGCTCTCTTTAGCTTGCTAAGCGCCTCCAAAACTTTCGTGTTTATTTCGAATTTTTGCCCCTTCTTTAACATATCTATTAAAGGTGCTGCTATCGCAGCAAAGTCTTTGATAAACCACCTATACCACTCAGCTCGCGTTGCATAACCCAAACGGCATTGTTACGAATTGATACCGTGAGCGTCCAGGCACGGTGAATGCAGTATATGGTTTACATGTATCCTCCAGTTTGATCTACCAGAAAGCGAATTTTAAATCGACGCTGCTTATGAAATGGGTGTCATCGATTCGGCTGAGTGTTCCTTCGGTATTCTGTAGAGGATAAGTATCTTTAACAGTAACTGCGTTTAGAGTCAGAAGCGATTTTTACCAGGTTTTCGGACAATTGTTGTACGAATACTCCACGGACTTTCGCTTTCCTCTATCACTCCTAGCTCCAGAATTTTATCCACTTCTTCGTACACAATCGCCTGCATAGCCGGTGACAGCGGGTAGTGGCGATCCTTGATTGGCACGGCATCATCGGCCAACTTTATATTATGCTTCTCTACCTCGGTTCGTCCTTATCCGTGCTTTTCATAAGTTTTAAAGCTGCTAACCACCTGCGCCAATCGTTGTTTCTGCTCCATCGAAAGCGAGTGCAGGACACGCCGTTCGTTTCTGTCCTCTTCGGATATCATATCGTGTTCTAATTTGCTCAAGTTTGTAGAGAGTTTGTGAATACCCTGTTATATAAGAGTAGATATTATATATGTATGTACATACATATGTAAGCATATTCTACTGTTCGCTCTACCGTTAAGTAAAAGCTTTACAAACAATGTATTGTAGCCCAATGAGCATAAGTAACTCATCACCAACACTCACTTAATAAATGTCATCAGATCTGCAAGCACGTCTTTCATTTGACCTCCCACTACATGGCGCAGCCGGTGAAAAAGTTAAACAACGTGGACTAATACGAAAAAATATAATTTTTTGGGAACAGCAAAATTAAATAAAAGTTTTGCACGTGCTAAACCACGAGGAAGACCACCAAAGACTATTTGGTATATTTACAAAAACCAGACAATGGATTACGTGAAAAAAGTGGATGAACTAAAGTTAAGCGGTAATTTGGCCGACAATTGGCGAATCTTTTGGCAAAACTTCGAAATTTTTGCAGTAGCTATAGAGCTAGATAAAAAACCAGAAACAGTAATGGTGGCGATTTTTCTAAATGCAGTTGGTCCGGAAGCGGTCGATATTTGTAATACTTTGAACCTGAGTGACGAATATAGGAAGAAGTACAAAGAAGTGACCGCTGCTTTTGAAGAATTCTGCAAGCCGAAATGCAATGAGGTGTACGAAAGTTTCGTTTTCCATAATCGGAACTAGGAGAATGGCGAACCGTTTGATAAATTTTTACTGGAAATTAAGAAGATGATGCGACGGTGTGGCTTCGCAAACGAGAACCGCAAGGTGCGAGACAGAATTGTGCTGGAAACGAGTGACAAAAAGTTGCAAAAGAAATTGTTGGACACGCCAAACCTGGCAATGGAGATGGCGATTAATTTAGCGCTTTCGGCAGAGGTGTCCAATCAGCAAATCACCAAAATGCAGGGACTCGAAGCAGCAGTTGATGCCGTGCGCAATAACATGGAGAATGTCGGAGTAAGAACATATGATAAAAATAATAATTTTCAGAGATATAAGAATGAAATGATAAGCTGTTAATTTTGTAGAACATCACATGTAAAGGGCAATTGTCCTGCTTATGGGAAAATATGTAATAGTGTAGAGGGAAAAATCATTTCGCTGTGGTGTGTAAAAAAAATTGTAGGAGAACTTAACATTGAAAATAAAAGTATGAATTCAAGTTATTCTTCAAGCAAATCACGGTGTCTAATCAGCAAATCACCAAAATGTAGGGACTCGAAGCAGCAGTTGATGCGGTGCGTAATAACATGGAGAATGTCGGAGTAAGAACATATGATAAAAATAATAATTTTCAGAGATATAAGAATGAAATGATAAACTGTTAATTTTGTGGAACATCACATGTAAAGGGCAATTGTCCTGCTTATGGGAAAATATGTAATAGTGTAGAGGGAAAAATCATTTCGCTGGGGTATGTAAAAAAAAAAATGTAGGACAACTTAACATTGAAAATAAAAGTACGAATTCAAGTTATTCTTCATTGTATTTGGATGCTATTATTAATTGGAAAATGGTTAGAATGTGGTTTGAAATGATTGAAGTTGAAGGCAAAAAATTGAATTTAAATTGGATACAGGAGCAATGGTAAACATTTTGCCTACAAAATGGGTACAAAAAATGATAAATATAAAAGTTGAAGAAAGTTTTGAAAAATTGATAGCATACAGGGTGTTTTAAAAAAGATTTTGAAATTGAGCTTGAAGAAAATGCAACACCGTGTTCCAAGCCAGCAGCGAGAATACCCATTGCATTAAGAGAGCCACTAAAGAAAGAATTGAAAAACTGAATCGAAAAGGGAATTATTGAAAAAGCTGACAAACCAAGTTCGTGGATTTCTAACATTGTCATTGTGGAAAAACCAAACAAAAAACTCAGGATATGCATTACCCAAAATAATTAAACACGGCCATTAAAAACACCTACTGTGAAGTACCAACATTTGACCAAATAAAAACGAAGCTGGTGAATAAGAAATTATTTTCAGTATTTGACCTAAAAGATGGTTACTGGCAAATTGCGTTAAATGAAAAGTCGAAAGAGCTCTGCACTTTTAGTACACCATTTGGTTGCTATAGGTTTAAGCGTTTGCCGTTCGGCATAAAGGTAGCCCCAGAAGCGTTTCAAAAAATAAATGAAGAAAACTTCGGAGACATTGAAAACGTTACAGTATATATTGATGATATTTTGATTGCTACAGAGGATGAAAAGGAGCATGATGAAGCTCTTGAAAAAGTGTTGCAAAGAGCAACAGAACAGAAACAAAATTCAGTGGAAGCAAAATGAGGTTATTATCCTAGAGCACAAGATATCGAAAGATGGTATTGCATGCGATAAAAATAGATTAAGGGGTATTGAAAATTTCGGAGCTCCGAAAAGTAAAAAGGAAGTGCAGAAACTGATGGAATTTATAAATTACATGCGGGAGTATATTCCTAATCTGTCTGAGCTAAGTAACCCATTGAGAGAGTTAATGAAAAACTCTATAGTTTTTGAATGGTTGCCAGTACACGATAAATGCTTGGACAGTATTAAAGAGATAATTTTAAATGCTCCGATTTTGAAGCCGTTCGACCCGAAAGAAGAAATAACGTTACAAACAGATGCATCAAAAATGGTATCGGATGTACATTGTTACAACAAAAGCGACCTGTTTGTTTCGCCTCTAGGAGTTTAACTGAGGCCGAGACGAGATATGCGCAAATAAAGAAAGAAATGTTGGCCGTGGTGTTCGCCGCCCAAAAATATCACAATTATATTTACGGAAGAAGCGTTGATTTGGTCACGGATCACAAACCTCTGTTAGGGATCATGAAAAAAGATAATAATAAAATACCTTCGCCAAAATTACAACGCATGAAACTGAAACAGCAAAGATACGACCTAAATTTCAGTTATTTGCATGGTAAATATTTATACATAGCCGACTGGCTGTCTCGTAGTTATGCGAACAAAATCGAAGACGAAGATAAAATAGAAGGAATAGGATGAAAGGAAGGAACATTTTCAGAAAGAAACAGCGAAAGATGGCCTTCTACAAAAGGTGGTCGAATATTGCAAAAATGGGTGGCCTAAAAATAAAACAAAAGTCTACGAAAAAGGTAAATTTTTATGGAAGCTTCGCGGATAGTTATTTGTAGAAGCTAATATTGTCTATCTTGAGAATCGTATTTTTGTACCACAGACATTGTGTGGGATTGTATTGACACAGCTACACGTGATGGAAGTAGCAGGTAGTAATTACTTAGTTATATGAGACTACTATTCAAAATACTTAGAAATTATTCCTTTAATAAGAAAAACTGCAAAAGCAATATCGCAAAAACTCAACATTACGTTTGCAACACATGGATACCCATTGGAAATAATAGCAGATAATGTTCCTTTCGGGTCGTTTGAATTCAAGCAATGGGCTAAAGAAATAGATGTGAAAGTCACTATAACAAGCCCTTTGTATACTCAGTCAAACGGATTTGCTGAGCGCATGGTGCAGATAGCTAAAAAATTAGTTTTGAAATGTGGTGCTGAAAAAAAAGCAATCTGTGGCATGCACTTTTAGAATATCGCAATACACCAATCAAAAATTCAAAATTTTCTCCAACACAGTTGGTAATGGATAGATAAACGAGAACTTTGGTGCCCGGTAGTCGTAACATTTTTGATAACGCGAATGTATCCAATCAAGTTAGACCAATTTTACTCAACAATAATCTAATGAACAAAAATATTATGATAAAAATGCAAAGAAGAAACTTGAATTTAAAGAGGGGAAAGATGTATGGGTTAAAGAAGGAAACTGTTGGTTTGCAGCATAAGTGGTTAAACAAACCTCAAACCCACGGTCGTACATCATATCAACAAATGGTAAAACGGTCCGAAGAAATTCGTACTTTTTAAGAAAACGTCTGTAACTATAAAAGAAAAAAGTAGTTATAAATACAGGTAAAGCAAAAAAAAGAAATGTAGAGAGTTTGTGAATACCCTGTAATATAAGAGTAGATATTATATATGTACATATGTAAGCGTATTCTACTGTTCGCTCTATCGTTAAGTAGAAGCTTGTAGCTCAATGAGCATAAGTAACTCATCAACCAACACTCACTTAATAAATGTCATCAGATCTGCAAGCACGTCTTTCATTTGACCTTCGCCGGCTGAGATCACTTCTGGTGCCAACTGAAATGCGCATTAGAAATCCACCCCAAGGTATATATTTTGCTCCAGATGTGGGCATAGGAAAAATGTAATGTTTTTTTCTAAATCTTTATATTTTACAGGTAATGTAAGTTTACCTAACACATTGTGAGTAAACCCGCCTGCAGTTTTAACAGAGGAAACATACCGTTTAACCGATGTGCCTATTCTTTCTACGAACTCTCGACAACCACGTCCAAGGATAATTACAGACGCGCCAGTATCTAACAATCCGCGTGTAGTAATGCCTTTAATTGTTACCTCCACATAAACGCGCGGGTCCATTTGACCTGCCCTTTTTATAAAAGCTATGACTTTCTGGCGCAATCGTCTCCGTTGGCGGAACCTCTTCCGTGCCTTTTGGACCTTTCGCGATACCTGTCGGCGCCCCATCAATACACTATCGGCAATTATACGTTGGCGTGTTTCCAGATATTTTCTCAGTCGTTCCTCATAGGACATGTTTTTCCAATTTCTTGGCAACTCTTTTATTGCTTTATGTTCATTTTTGTTACAAATGCTAATATTTGGTCTGTTTTTAGGTGATTCAACGTTGCTGTTCGACTCTTCTTCGGTTGGTGTGTTGGTTGAGGCATCTACTGTTGCGGGGTTTGTGTGGAGTGCGACTCCCCCGTTGTAATGGCGTTCCGCAAGGCGTTTCCCGCAGGATTGCATGAAGGGCATTTAGATGTTATAACATCTGGCCTTCCACATTTAAAACAAAATATTCGACGCTGCATTGCCATGCAGTCAGTAAAAAAATGTCCTTCCAAACCACAATTCCAGCACAGCACCTTAGTGCGCCCTGTTGACAGCCTAGTTGAACGTTGATCACGAGCACACATACTGGTCTTTCAAATATTCCAACCGAAACAGGAAATCTTCTATTGACATCGCATCGCGGTGACCTTGATAATTTATGCCCCATTTTTCGATGTTAATCTCTGTTCGGCTTAAATCTCTATCGTGCTCCCTCGCTGATCTTGAACAATTGTTATCAGCGGAGGTTACCGGGATTACTGCATCTTCTGAACGCCTTCAGGGACTCGACACTCGTATTGTATTTACTTTTTTTGTTCATTCTATTACGCGGCCTTTTTGTTAAACCCGAAGCGCCACGCTCTGCACCTGGATCTCATGCCGTTCTCATGAAGTCTTGGATGTTATCGCGCATTTCGCTCATAAGAGCCTGTTGCATCTGAGGTCGCTGGGTAGCCGGAAGAGGCTGGAGAAAAGTTAGAGAATGTGGATGCGACTCCGCCGATCGCGTGGTTTGCAACTCAGTTCCTTTTGGAACCGCCCCCGTATTTTGACCTGTACCTGATGGAGCACCCCCTCACTTCCCCTGAACAGGGTCCCCTAGCGTTCTTGTTGCCCCCTATGGTATCCGAAAGATATTCATGGCCAGGGCGTTGGGATTTTGTATGCTCTGTTTAGGCGGCACATTCCCTGGTGGATGCATGATAACTTTCTTTGCGTTAGCGCGCGTATTGTAGTTGATTGACGTTCGTTTCATATGAATTAAAAAAAACGTTTTTTATTTTTTTTTATAAACAAATCTCTGGCTTGATATACAGTTCCATTCGTTTGACTTAAAGAGCATGCTATGTCGATATAAAAAAAATTTTTTAGGATAGGATCCTAACGTCATGCTTCACAACTGATTTTCGTTCATTGCTGTCATAACATAAACTTTATATTTCAAAGCAACTTGATGACATGGTGTACATAAGTACATACCTACATATAAGGTGTTTGATATATATATATATAAAAACACTTGGAAGTTCTGAAGCTAATTACAAACAAAAAGGAAAATGAATAATTACAATAAAAAACTGGTATTGTGATATGGAGATGCTAATAGCCTGTATGGACTTTTATCCTGCTATGTCATCTGTGGTCTATTTTCACGTTAACAAGTCACCGAGATAGCAAGAGTATAGCGGACAGCCGAATACTTTTGCTTGAACGATTGACATTTTTGTTTAGTTTATGTAGTAGATTGAAATATACATATTTTTTTAATTACAACGAACCATCGGTTAATTAAATTTATACGCTTTTGCGCGGTTCTGATCTCAACGATCGCTGTTACAAGTTCATTCGCGGGCGCCAATTTCAAGCTATGTGGCCATGGTTCTGAACCCTTGCCACAATGAAGCCGACCGGACGTTACGAATCGTTTATATTTTCCCGCCAACAGGAAGCCCACCCATCCATGGACCGCTAATGTCACTGCTGTCTCCCTTTAACTTGGCTCCAATCACCCGTCCCAACTTAACTTTTGGTCATCCTCCCCACCCCTTTTTCTTTTAATTCAATTAGCCTATCATATATTGGAAACATAAAAATTTAGAGTACATATTTATTTGAAATGAACATAATTACAAAAAATAAGAGAAACTTATACAAAGACAAAGTATATTAATTAAGAGGGATTTTATATAAAGTTTAGTTATCTTAAAACCTATCAAGATCTGCCACAGAGAAAGAAAATGAAGAACCAATAAAAAAAATTTTATTTCACAAACAAAAATTACGTTTTCTGCATTTAAGCAAACCTTAATATCCTACGACCTACCTAAAGAGCTCTCTACAGTCGGTGTGGAGGGTTAAAGATTTTAATTTATAGAAATTAAAATCTTTACTCAAAATTGTATATCTGTTTGGTTCTTCTTAACCAGCAGTTATTTAGACAAAAGAAAAGATATCTATATATACATATACACAAGAGATATGTATACTATAGCAAGATAGGCAGGCTACATGTATGTCGTGCAGTACACTGCTCCGTGGGAAATTTTCCTTTATAGGATGGTTGCGATCTTTCATGGTAACTTATAGTCGGGCGTATTATAGGTCCCTGGGCTTTTAGCTGCAAATTTCCTGCACTCGAGCTTTAGCCATAATATGCTCACAAACAAAAACTTAAGCCTAGCACTCACCAGCGAGTTGTGCCGCGAACTTCGCCTTCCGTTGCGATAGTATATTGAATTTTTCTGGAACTATCTCGCCGGGGCTGGGTCCTATACAAACGGTTTCGAATCGCCTATAGAAAGGAGCGCTAAAGCATCTGCCTGTTATCATAAATCTCGCCGCGGCTGGGTCCTATGAGCACGTGCCCTCTGGTTTGCGATCCTTCCGGCTTTTCCAATTTTTTTTTTTGTATAAACTCTGAATTTTTTTGCTGTTATTTCGCGCACCACTTAGTGTAAAAGCTATATCTTATTATAGTCAAAATATAAAAAAAATCACTCACTGCCGGGTTTTTCTTTGCAGAATATTTGCGCGAACCGTGAGGTGCTTGCGAGCCAAGCCGGTAGAATCTCTTTTCGTACGGTCACGGTTTACTCCCTTATATAGACTGATTGTTTTGCCGCTACCATTCTAACCACCGTTCTTTTCCGTATTCCCATCATTCTCGTACACCCCATACCGGTCTCACTTATATCGATCTACCCAACTCTCCAAATCGCTCTTCACAGCCCGCAACTTTTCTTACGGTCACGGTTTACTCCCTTATATAGACTGATTGTTTTGCCGCTACCATTCTAACCACCGTTCTTTTCCGCATTCCTATCATTCTCGTACACCCCATACCCGTCTCACTTATATCGATCTTCCCAACTCTCCATATCGCTCTTCACAGTCCGGCAACCTTTTCCCATAAAAGGTCGGGAATTTCCCTTTTAGGTAATTTTGCTGAGTTTGTAATATTTCTTTTCAACATAAACCATAAGTATGCATATGTGTTTGTGATCAATAGCGGTAATGACTGGGGTTTTTGGTCATGTGCTCAACGCGGGGAACACCCACACCCTAACACTGTCGAGCAGAATTAAGGTATTGCCCTTAGAGATAGGCATTGTCTATGTTTGTTTTGTAGCGCTTATAGCAATTGTTCCTTTTATTTTTTAGATTTTTAAGGGTGACACTATACCAGGGTAATTTATGAGGCCTACAGGGTAAAATTACCAGATGCTCGGAAAAGAGTTCAGACATAGTATGAATAAAGATATCATCAAGAGACATTGACATGCTTTGAATCGCGGATATCACACCAATTTAAGTCATTTATTGCCGGGTTAAAGTTATGGTAATCTGCATTACGAAAATTATATGAAATTCTATTATTCTGCCTTAAGGGAAGCTTATCAAAAAACTCCAAATATATGGTAAGAGGATTATGATGCAAATCGGGTTTATATATATTATATAATATAATATAATACCATTTGTGGTGTGCTTTGTGCCGACTCCGAACGGAAGATGAGAAGCTTTTTCATGGCAGAAATACCCTAGGAGGTTTGTATTGCCTGCCGAGGGGTAACTGCTATTAGAAAAAATTTTTCTATTATTAAGATTGTGCTTGCCCTAACTGAGATTCGAACCTCGAACTCAATGGCATATCAAGTTATAGCACGCACAGCTACCAACTCGAACATAGCGGCAAATCGGGTTTACAAATCAGAAACTCGTTTTCAAAGAGGTTAGATATCAAATTTTCATCTACAAAAACTAGTTCTAACAATTTAGATAACTTATTAAATATGTAGTTAATTTGTGTAAGATTAAAACTGAACATACTATCAATGAAATTTATTTCATTAGAGCTAGTAACATTGGTAGGGGTAAGGAAACCAGAGTTTTGAAAGCATGTCCAGTTAATGCCAGGGAAATTAAAATCACCAATAATGCTAAAACTACAATTATCACAGATGTGTGTAATATTTTCTATATCAAAATTATATAACTCAACTGAACTATTAGGTAGGACGTAGGAAAAAACAAAGAGCCGAACGCACCAACCACCCGAACACAAAATTGGTCAATTAACGTATCTTGATTGAGCAATTCAAAAAATGATGACCTTAAACTACTCCTTAGAGCTATTAATAAATACACCACCTCCAGTTTTCTCAGTTTCTCGGTCTTTCTTATACATTTGGAAAATATTGGCATAAAAGTATTCTTCGCTGAAGAAATTACTATTAAGGCGGGTTTCCACAAAGATATATATCTCGTAATCCAAATGTGAAGTACCACGAAAGACTTCTTTAGCTTTTGTCCGCATACCAGCCATATTCTGGAAGTATATATTTAGATATTTGAATGCATGATCGGTGTTTATAGAAATAATACTGTTCGGCGGTTCGAAGGTGAGCTTTGGGTTGAAAAAACTGAAAGGGCCGCACATTGATATCAGATGGCCATACATTAAGATTTGGGATGTTGTTGTAAACGAAAGATGACACACCAAGTTTAAAATTTACGCTGCGAAGACTTTCAAATGGAGCACCTTTTTTGACCACTTTATAACACGATAGGTGAATTCTGGAGACGGTCGGTTTAAAGGAAGAAATGTGCAACCATTTTTTCTTAGTGACCACATCAAGATGAGTATTATCATTACGTCCATGAACAAAGTTTATGAGCTTATGCCTGCTTAGATTTCGGACAGTAGTCCGCTCGCCAACTTCTTCAGCAGCAACTGCAATATCAGCACTATGATCTCGTATGTTGTTATCTTCTACATTCTGAGCACTTATAATTGAAGTCGGGTTAACAGCAGGCTCAACAGAGCAAGCCTCACAGACAGCATGCATAGTATTGACATCAGTGGTGATATCCGCAACAGTACCAACAGCAGGAATAACAGAGCACTTAACATTAGATAGTATGCAATTGGTGCTAATAGCAACAGCGTAGTTCAGATTAATGTTAGAATTAGATACCATTTGATTACCAGAGTGTAATTGATCACCAGCAGGTGTTGAAATAGTTACATCCGTATTAACAGCATTATCAACAACAGCAGCATTAACATAAGACAAGGTAGTAGCATGAGAATACTTAACAGGCGGCGGTGGTATAGAATAATCATTATTAGCGGAAACAGATGTAGCTGCGGTGTCGGCTTGCATTGCAATCGGCGTATTGATTGCCGAGTAAGCAGGGCTAACAGCAGGGATGGAAAATAAAAGTGAAGTTGGTATAATTGATATCTGTGAGGTGGGAGGAAGCCCACTATTACTCCAATCTGCAGGGGATATGGCAGAAACGCACTGAGCCCATGTTAGATTTTGCGACGGCGAGACAGAAATAGGCACAGATAGATCTTGTGTAGCGACCGAACGGTTATTATATTTCGTAACACTGCGCGAGTTAACAGCACTTTTAATAGCATTAACGTTAGCTACCAACACACTGCAGTATTATTACCAATGTTAACATTCAACACAAATTGCTTTTTAATTTCAGCAATTTGGTCAGATAAGCCTTTAAATTTCTGATGAAAAACACCCATAATGGTCTCCATTCCATGCTTTTGCACAACAATCACTACGTCAAGCGCTTTACTAAGTTTTTTAGGCATATACACGCAAACCTCGCACATATATGCAATATGTCGGTTCTTCTTGAACAGCTAAACGTCATGTTCAGTAATTAAGGCAACATGCGCGATGAAAATTTTTTTTTGCAAAAACCAGAACAAGGCACAATGAAAATGTCATTTTTAGAAAACGCTAATCCAGCGACTCACCTAGCCCATTAGTAGAGGCCCGTTGTGATACCACAAGCTTAACTCGTCAAGCAGCTTGGGTCTATTTCACCTAATTCTCCAAGGTCCCTCAAAACAGGTGCCCCTAGAAACCGTAGCCTGCTTCTCAGATGCAAGTCCGTTTCCTCCTCTAGAGATCCTACCGGTCGTGGCAAGTGTTCATCAGTCGTTCGCACGAGCATGAGTAGATTCTTTTAAAAGCAGCTGGCAAGTGCCAAAGGGCATACCAATGCGTTCTTTACTGGGAAAAATCTGCTTGGTTGTTCCTTCCCTCGCAAGTTCATCTGCAATGCAGTTACCCTCGATGTCTTTGTGGCCAGGAACCCAAATGAGTTTGAGCCTGCTCTGATTAACTATCTTCGGCAGCTCTGATTGCCGTTTGGCTATGACTAAATATAAAAATAACCTTGCCTTTGCCTTGCGGTCTGTAACAAGTCTATAACCTCCTTAATGGCTAGAACCTCAGCCTGGAAAATACTACAGTGATCCGGCAGCCGAAAATACAAGTTCAAAGATAAATAAAATAAAATTAAGACTTCCAGGTGGAGTGTAGAAGTTTCTCGACCACGCGTCCCTACCTGGGATTACCATCTCGAATTTCCTGTCCGGGATCACAGTGTCGACACAATGGTCTGTGCATTCCGGAAGCATTCTTTAATTATTCAGGTCAATTAATGTATCTTGATTGAGCAATTCAAAAAATGATGACCTTAAACTACGCCTTAGAGCTATTAATACACCACCTCCAGTTTCTCAGCATCTCGGTCTTTCCTATACATTTGGAAAATATTGGCATAAAAGTATTCTTCGCTGAAGAAATTACTATTAAGCCAGGTTTCCACAAAGATATATATCTCGTAATCCAAATGTGAAGTACCACCAGCCATATTCTGGAAGTATATATTTAGATATTTGAATGCATGATCGGTGTTTAAAGAAATAATACTGTTCGGCGGTTCGACGGTTAGCTTTGGGTTGAAAAAACTGAAAGGGCCGCACATTGATATCAGATGGCCATACATTAAGATTTAGGATGTTGTTGTAAACGAAAGATGACACACCAAGTTTAAAATTTACGCTGGGAAGACTTTCAAACGATAAGTGAATTCTGGAGACGGTCGATTTAAAGGAAGAAATGTGCAACCATTTTTTCTTAGTGACCACATCAAGATGAGTATTATCATTACGTCCATGAACAAAGTTTATGCGCTTATGCCTGCTTAGATTTCGGACGGTAGTCCATTCGCCAACTTCTTCAGCAGCAACTGCAATATCAGCACTATGATCTCGTATGTTGTTATCTTCTACATTCTGAGCACTTATAATTGAAGTCGGGTTAACAGCAGGCTCAACAGAGCAAGCCTCACATACAGCATGCATAGTATTGACATCAGTGGCGATATCCGCAACAGTACCAACAGCAGGAATAACAGAGCACTCAAGCTTTACTAAGTTTTTCAGGCATATTTTAGATTAAAACGTGCGAACTATCCGCATAAGGTGTAATTAATCAATTGTGTTGATTAAAAATATTTGCGTACTATTTATATTACAACTTATTATGTACTTTCTTATTTACTATCGCTTACATATGTACGGCCAATTGTATACATAAGGATATTGGCTCGTACGCGAAGAATGCTGAGTGCAGCAAGAAACTTGTATGTATGTTTGTATGCGCTTGTACTCAAATTCAAAGCAATGACCTGAGTTTTGGGATGTTGCGCGTTTTGTATTTTGATATGTATATTTATGTTTATGTATATTTATGTTTATGTATGTCTGTGCATTTGTATGTTTTATTTAATGTTGAAATGTGTGTTTGTATATACGTGGTTTCTTGATACACTACACCTCCTTCCTTTGGAAGAATGGTTATACATTGTGAGGTCAATGCATGAGCATTCTTTTACAATTAAATACTTTTATTTTCTTTACACTTGAAAAAGGTTATTGTACTTAAGTAATAAAAATTTTGTATGCTTTATTTGCTTAGCTAATACAATTTCTTATTATGCTAAGTGGAATATTATAACAATTAGTTGTTTCTTATAAATAAACAGGTTTTTTATTCTGATTGATTTTTATTTTGTGTATATTTCAATTTTCTAATTCTAACAATTTTAGTCTATTCTTATGAATTATTATTTTCTTATTTTCATTAGTTAATGTATAATTATTTTTATTATCAACTCTTACTACTTTATAGGGCCCTTTGTATTTAGATTAGATTAGATTAGATTATAAATGAGAGGAATGCACTGCGACCGATGGGTCTATTGTGCCCTCTACGGCTCATATCACATTACTTCCATAAGCCCCAGCACCTCTAGAAGGCCTAGTATGGTTGTCGGGGGTAATGAGTGTAAGTGTTGCTCATCCGGCCACGGCCGTCCAAAGGCCGTGCCTCTTCTGCGCGCCACAGCAACGCACTCCATGACTAGATGCTGCGGGGTTTCTGTTTCTAAGTCACAGAAGCGACAGAGGTCGCTTGACCAGATTCCTAGCTTGTGTAGGTGGCCCCTTAATCTGCAATGACCCGTCAGAATTCCTGTTATAATTCTTAGTTTCTCCTTGGGGAGGTTCATCAGCAACCTGTGCCTTTTCATATTGTATCCCCCAAGGAGAGACTTTGCCTGCCTAAGGCCTGCTATATTGCTCCATTGTTGGTTCCGCAGTCTGTTAGTTTCATCCCTCAGCATTTCTCTCACAGTGCTGGGACCTACAGCCAGAATCGGCTCTGGTCCGACCGGAGTAGCTGAGGCTGCTGTCCTGGCTAGGCGATCGGCTTCTTCGTTGCCACCAACCCCTCTATGTCCTGGTACCCAGAGGAGTTGGATTTGGTTCCTCTCCGCCAGGGCATTCAGTCTCTCAAAGCACTCCATTACCAATGATGATTTTATTTCATAGGAGGAGAGGGCTTTGAGCGCGGCCTGGCTGTCGCTTGATATGAGAATGGTCTCACCGTGGTAATTTCTTCTCAGGTTAATCTCAGCGCATTCACTGATGGCAAAGACCTCCGCTTGGAAGATGCTTGGGTAGGCCCCCAATGGAACCGAGATGCTGGATCTGGGACCATGGACGCCCGCTCCAATACCTTCGGGGGTCCTGGAGCCATCAGTGTACCATTGTAGGGTACTTCTCTGGACGTGGATGCACTCCAGGTAGCCTTGCTATATATTTCCACTCCAAACTTTCTGTCAAACCTTATCATTTTATGAATCTCATCTCTGGGGAAGCCCAAGAGAGGCAGCTGAGGTTCTACTCTGTCCCTTGCTTTGGACGACATCAACTTACCCCTGCCGAAACCTTCTTTTGAGAAGTTCATCAGGGTTCGCTTAGTCACATGGTCGATAGTGACGTGCAGCGGCTCAAGTTCCAGAATCACCTCCAGCGCAGCTGTCGGGCACGTGCGCATCGCTCCGGTAATGCACACGCCCGCCAAGCACTGTAGCCTGGTAATAGATTGTCTAACCGAGGTCAGGGCACTTCTGGATCCCCAAGCCACTGCACCATAGGTGACCATGGGTCTCACTATCATGATGTACATCCACCGCAGTATTCTAGGGTTGCAGCCGCAGGACTTTCCTGCGAGTCGTCTGCACACCATTAATGCTCTCCTAGCCCTGGAGACGGCAGCATCGACATGAGCCTTCCACAGAAGCTTAGAATCTAAGATGAGACCCAGATATTTCACTTCCGTGGTGACCTCGACCGCGACCCCCCCAGAGCTATAACTCTACTACCTAGTAATTTTCTCTTTCTGGTAAAGGGAAAGATGGCCGTTTTGGCAGGATTGATATTCAGTCCTACCTCCATGCACCATTTCCTTGCCAGGTTCAGTCCTCTTTCCACTATTTCAAAGAGGGTGCTCACGAATTTACCCCTTGCAATTATCACTATGTCATCCGCGTATCCTTGACAGCGGATTCCTTTACTGGTGAGAATATGCAGGAGGTCATCCACCACTAGGCTCCACAGAAGCGGAGATAGTACCCCGCCCTGTGGGCATCCTTTGGTCGTCTGTAGCTGAACTGTATCTTCGCCAGTATCAACTTCGGCTATTCTGGTCTCTAGCAGCCTATTTATCCAGTTACGAATAGTGGGCTGCACTCCCCTTTGCTCCAAGGCTCTGTTGATCACTGCATGCGAGGTGTTATCGAAGGCCCCCTCGATATCGAGGAAGGCACAGAGCACTGTTTCTCCATTCTCCAGAGCGTCCCGAATGTCCGTGGTCAATGCATACAAAGCCGTTTCCGTCGAGTGGCCCTTTGTATTTACTATCTAATTTATGACCTGTGTCATCTTTAACTAATACTAAATCTCCTATTTGTATTTCCCTTATTTGTACGTTTTTATCATAGTTAATTTTTTGTTTTTCCTTAGCTTGATGCACTAATTTTTGTGCTCTTTGTTGAGCTACTTGTAACCTATATTTTATTTCTTTATCATGTGCGTCATAATTATATAGAGGGCTAATTTTGTCTTCTTGTAAAAAATCGTAAGTCGGTGGTATTTTTCCAAAAACTAGTTCAAAAGGCCAGTAACCGTGAACCGTTGAAGGTGTTGTATTATAACAATACGCAAAATATTTGATATATTCATCCCAATCATATTTGTCACTGGATATGTAAGAACGTACATATTCATTGAATGTTCTATGGCTTCTTTCTACAGTGCTTAATGTTTAATGATGGTATGGTGTTGAAGTTTTATGCTCAACTTTAAGAAGTTTGCAAAACTCGTCAAAAACGTCATTTTTGTATTCAGTTCCCATGTCTGTCATGATTGTTTTCATACGTCCATAAATTAAAATGAAATTTTCAAATATTGCTTTTGCTACTGTTTTAGCGTGTTAGCTTTGTATTCGAATCGCAATTAAATATTTCGTTAATTGGCATACGATAGTGATTGCATATTCCTTTCCATGTTCTGATTTTGGAAGTGGTCCAATAGTATCTATTTTTACTATATCAAAACCTTTGGGGGTGTTTCTGTAATTGTCATTGGTTCTTTTAGGTGTTTGCCTGTTTTGTTTTTGTTGCAATTTATGCATTTGTTAATATATTTTCGAATATCATTTTTCATATTTTTACAATGAAATTTTTGTCTTATTTTGTTAGTCGTACGATTGATTCCTGGGTGGCCACCTTTGACAGGATCGTCGTGATAGTCTTGAAGAATTTTCTTTATTTGTTCAGCATTTGTCACTTGCATAACCTCCGGAGCTATGGCTTCGGGAAGATTACCCTTAAGGTTTACAAAACCGACACCGAAGCCCTAGTGAACCTGGCAAATTGTGTGGAAGCGGAGGAACCACCAAGCGACCACGAGATAGAGACAGAAGAGAAGATGAAGGAAGATCTTAGCGGATACACCTCATCCGGATCGGAAGGAGGCGCGGCCCTAAGTAGGCTATATGCGGAGTGCGAGCTACTCAGTGATGAGGAAGCGGACACGACAATCGTGGAGAAGGTGGTACCGTGTGATGAAGGTTGTTCAGATAAACCTTCATCACAGTAAAGCAGCGTCCGCTGCGCTTCTACTTCAACTGGCGTCAGGAGAAGTAGACATAGCTCTGGTCCAGGAGCCATGGATCACTGGTGATAGGATCCGTGGCCTGAAGACCCCGAAATATGCTCTGTTCGGAGCTCAAGGTAAAGGGAAGCCCCGTACCTGTATTCTAGTTAAAACCATTATAAACTCTTTTATTCTACCACAGTATAGCAATGGAGACATAACCACAGTCAGCATTGAACTGGCGCAGAAAAGGCTCAGGGTGGCCTCCTTTTATCTGGCTCATGACCACGAGGGGCCTCTGCCGCTAAAACTTATGAGGGAACTAGTGAGGGACACAAACCCACTAAGTGCAACGCTAATTATGGGAGGAGACGCTAACGCCCATCACACGCAATGGGGTAGCTCCAACATCAACGAACGAGGTGAGTCACTCTATAACTACTTACTTAATACAAATCTAGCCTTATGCAATAAAGGCACTGACCCAACATTTATAACAGCCAATCGTAAAGAAGTCCTAGATATTACCCTTTGTACTGATAAGTTTAGTAACCACATAATAAACTGGAAGGTCCTGAAAGAGCACTCATTCTCGGACCATAGGTTTATAGAATTCATTATATCAGACTCGCCAACTACCCCTAAGGTGACGCAGAATATCAAAAAAACAAACTGGGGTTATTATAGAAAACTGCTACTCAAGAGACTCCCTTCGGAACCACCCACTAAGCCAAAGGCGCCAGAGGAACTCGACCATTTAGTAGGTGTCTTTGTTGAAAACTGCAACGCAGCACTGCAAAAAGCATGCCCTATTAAGAAAGTAAAAGAAACATACAGGCCCCCCTGGTGGACCTCAGACCTAAATAGACTACGTAAAGAATGTAGGAAAGCATTTAATGCTGCTAAGCATGATGCCCAGGAGTCTTCCTGGGCGCATTATAAAGCAATACTAAGACTCTATAAAAAAGACACACGGAATGCAAAGCGAAATTCATGGAATAATTTCTGCAGCGCGATAGAGACCACAACCGAAGCCTCAAGACTTCGAAAAGTTCTGGCAAAATCACCGACAGCACCCAGTTTTCTTCAAAAGCAAGATGGAACCTGGACCGAATCTAGCGTTGAAACGGTTAACCTGCTTCTAGACAACCATTTCTCCGAGTACACCAATGATCTTGGAAATGAGTCAGAACAAAGGAATGTCAGACCGCAGCTTATAAACGAGATAATAAGTGACAGAAGTATATGCTGGGCCATTGACAAATTCGAACCCTACAAAAGTCCGGGGCCAGACGGTATTTACCCAGCTCAGCTACAACATACCATGGAGCGCACCAAACCTTGGTTAAAAACAATCTTTACCAGCTGCTTAAGACTCGCCTATATACCCATTTTATGGAGAGAAGTTAAGGTGGTGTTTATACCAAAAGCAGGTAAAGCCTCACACACCAAACCAAATGACTTTAGGCCTATAAGCCTTTCCTCTTTTCTACTCAAAACTTTCGAAAGACTAATTGAGATGTATATTAGGATCTCGATTAGTCCATCCCTATTGTCTAATGCGCAACATGCCTATACCAAAGGCAAGTCCACGGAGACAGCACTCCACTCACTGGTTTCCAAGCTTGAAAAATCCCTGGAAGAAAAAGAATTCGCACTTGTTGCATTTCTCGACATTGCGGGGGCATTCAACAATGTAACCCCTCGAGCGATTACCTCGGCTCTCAGGGATCTGCGAATGGACAGCTCTCTAGTTGGACTCATTCACCAAATGCTCACCAGCAGGGTAGTGTGTTCGCAGCTGGGGGAAAGCACCGTTCGCAGACCCGTAAACAGAGGCACTCCACAAGGAGGAGTTCTATCTCCACTTTTATGGGTGGTAACTGTTAATAAGCTCTTGCGACGCATGGAAGGAAATGGTTACGAGGTGATCGCGTACGCCGACGATGTCGCGGTAATTGTGAGAGGAAAATTTCCTCAGACGCTATGCGAACTCATGGAAACAGCTCTCACTTCACTTGTCACGTGGACCAAAGACTGTGGTCTAGAAGTGAATCCTGATAAAACAGAACTAGTGCTATTCACCAGAAGGTATAAGATACCCACTCTCACACTACCGAAACTTGATGGCAAAAGCCTAATTCTTAAAAGTACCGCGAAGTACCTGGGTCTGATTTTAGACAATAAGCTGTACTGGAAAGACAACACAAGGGAGCGAATAAGGAAAGCCACTACGGCGCTTTTCACTTGCAAAAAAGCTATTGGTGTAAAATGGGGTTTCTCCCCTAAGATAGTACACTGGATCTATACAGCCATCGTCCGCCCAATCCTATTATACGGAGCCTTGGTCTGGTGGCCCACTATAGTAAAATCAACAACGCTTAAACAACTGCAGAGAGTACAAAGAAGCGCGGAGCTCTGCATAAGTGGAGCCCTAAGCTCCTCACCCACTGAGGCTCTAAACGCCATACTACACCTGCCACCTCTTGACGTAGTAGCTCAAGAGGTAGCCGCTATCACAGCTTTAAGACTTAGAGAAGCTGGGTTCTGGACCCAGAGCACACTTGGCCACACAGAAATTCTAAGAAAAATGGCTCCAATTCAAATACCAACAAATACGGACTACTGTACACCATCAGCTTCCTTTAAAAAGGACTATGAAGTCATCGTACCAACCCGACAGGATTGGTACACAAGACCACACCATATGCCTAAGGCCATCAACATTTACACTGATGGCTCCAAACTCAACGGAAAAGTCGGGGGAGGTGTATTCTCCCCAGAACTAAAACTTGAAACATCGTTCAGACTCCCCGACCACTGTAGCGTGTACCAAGCGGAAGTGCTGGCCATCCAGGAGGCTACACAGCACCTAATCAAAAACCCTAAAGAAAGCAAACAGGTCTTTATCTTTTCTGACAGCCAAGCTGCACTGAAGTCGCTAGACTCCTGTATAGACAATACGAAGTCTCTCACTGAATGCCGCAGATCTCTAAACGAGATGGCTCAGCATTATAGAATTCAACTCATATGGGTGCCTGGACACCGCGATATCGAGGGCAACTGCAAAGCGGACGAACTGGCAAGGAATGGTACGACCACCCCGATCCTTCCGAGTAGGAACAGGTTAGGTATACCACTTGCCACTTTTAAACTACAAATCAAGCATAACACCATAAAGGTGGCGAATGAACGTTGGGGTAGTCACCCACACTGCGAAATCTCCAAACTCACGTGGCCGTCTTACGATAAAAGGCGCACATCAAACCTTCTGGGGCTAAAGAGAAGCGAAGTCTCTGCCTTAACAAGAACCCTCACAGGGCACTGTCTAATTGGTACTCATGCGAAAAGACTAGGAGTAAATGCTCCGGAACACTGTCGAAGTTGCGACGAAGAAGAAGAAAACGTGGAACACCTACTTTGCCAATGTCCAGCTTTAAGCAGAAGAAGACTTCGCACGCTTGGCAGACCAACTCTACAAAGCCTCGCGGAGATAGCGCTAATAAACCCAAAAGCACTGTCGAAATTTATCAAGTCAACAAAATGGTTTGAACCCGATGTGCAGGAGAATTGAGAAGCGAACTCGCATATGGCGGTACAATGGGCCTCGCTGGGCCTAAGTGCAAGGGAGGGTCTCTTCCCAGCCATTCCAACCTAACCTAACCTAACCTCCGGAGTTAATGCGATTGTTAAATTTTTGAGAACTTTGGTACCTATTTCTTTAAATTCATCTACTCGAGTATAATTAAACAATTTGTCTCCTAAGGACAATTGTATTTTTACAAGTCTTAAATTGCCGGCTTCTTTCATAAGCCTGGTAAATAATTGTCCTAAGTCAATTTTCGCCGCAACAATTAGGTTGCTTGTATTTATTTGGCTACAAATTTTCTTTCATTTCTTGAAATATAATTTCGGAGGATTGAAAACGAGCTCGACATGTCTTTTTACTTCATATTTATTAAGCGCTTCATATATTTTAGGGTTCCCTTGGTGACATTTTTCATCTTCTTTAAGATTTTTGTTTTTGATCGACTGTTTAGTCGCTGATCTGGTCGATACTCGAAGTATTTTATTTGCTTCGATTGTCATGTTTTTAAAGTCGTTTATATCTATGCGGGATAGTGCGTCTGCCACATAGTTTTCTTTCCCAGCTATGTACTCCACCTCAAATTCATATTCATGCATAATCTCATTCTAGTTAACTTCGATGATGGATTTTTCATTGAGAAAAGGTATGTTAAAGGTCGATGGTCTGTTTTGATAAGGAATTTTCTGCCATAAACGTATGGTCTGAAATAAGTAATCGCCCGAAGTATTGCTGCTAATTCTGTTTCTATTGTTGATTTATTTACTTCACCTTTAGTGAATGATCTTGAGGCATAGGAAATTGGAAGTTGTTTTCCATCATATTCTTGACTTAGTACTGCTCCGCATGCGAAACCGCTTGCGTCTGTTGTGATACAAAATTGTTTACTAAAATCAGGGTATTGTAAGATATTTGGACTAATTAATGAATTTTTTAAATAACTAAATGCTTTTTCACATTCTTCTGTCCAATTGATTTTACAAAGTCTCGTTAAAATTCTAGAGTTATGTGCGAAATGTGGTATGAATTTTCTATAATAGTTACAGAACGCGACGAATCTCTTTGCTTCGTCAGCATTTTTGGGTGCTGGGTAATTTTAAACTGTTTCATATTTACTTGGGTCTGGTAAGATTCCTTTACTGGTACATTTATGTCCAAGATATGTTATTTCTTGATTAAAAAATAACCACTTATCTGGGTGTAACTAAAGGTTATATTTTCTACAAGTGGAAAATACGTCTCGTAAATTTTTCATCATATGGTTTTCGGAACATCCTAATACTACTAAATCATCCATATATAGGAATGCTTGGGATGGTTTGAGACCTGAGAATGCTAGGGTCATCATTCCTTGAAATGAATTAGGGGCTACTTTTAATCCGTATGGTAGTCTTTTAAAGCGATAAGTGACACCGTCTGCTGTAAATGATGTAAAATCTCTAGATTCTGTGCTTAGTTCAATTTGATGAAATCCAGACATTAAGTCTAAACATGAAAAATATTTTGCTCTTCCTAATTTATCGAGAATATCATCAATTCTTGGTAGTGGGAATTTATCTGCTGTTAGTTTTTTATTTATTGATCTAAAGTCAATTACTAATCTCCATCTTTTATCTGTACTACCTGGAAGTGATTTTTTTGGTACTAGTAGTACTGGGCTATTATACTCTAACATTGATGGTTCTATTATATCGTCCTTAATAAGTTTAGTAATGTGTTTATTTAAATCTGTTTTATGTGCTTCTGGTATTCTATAGTTTTTTACATAAACTGGTTCCTCATCCTTCATACGTAGTTTTTGCTTATAAAAATTATTACTAGTTATGGGCTCTGTTTCTAAAGAAAAAAAATCAATATATTCTGAACATAGTGTATTAAGTTGTTGGCTAACGAATGGTGGGAAATTCTTTTTCAATTTCTCTTGTTTTCCGTTATTATTTTCGTTGTTCGTGTAAGTATTTTTCAGAATTGTGTAGTCATTTAGGTTTTCTGTTTTTATATTATAATTTTCAATTATTGCGTTTTTATCTGTTGTATTTATTATTTTTACGAATGTTTGATTTTTATTCGCAATTTTATTTGCAAGAAAAATGCCATTATCAAGTTCTTGATGTGGTATTAGAATCTCATTGTTACTGGTTTTTACAAAAACTTGGCGTATAACTTCTGATCTAGCGGGTACTGTAATTGTATTAATAGTTGGTCTATTTGTCATTAGGACTGCTACGTCTTCATGGTAATCATTTGGTCTGAGAATTTACCAACCTTTATCACTTTGATAGTCTAATATACAATTATATTTTTTAATAATGCCGTCGCATGGAATTGGAAAATTGACTTTTACTACGTGAAATTTGTGTCGAATTAATATATTATCACCTACTAAATCTGTATTTACTATTCCTAGTGTATTTATTATTTCTTAACCATTACCTTTTAAATCTGTTATTTGTGAACTATTGATAATAATGTTCTTATCAATTCGATTCTTTTTAATAATTGATATATCTGCTCCTGTGTCTATCAGGAATGTTGAATATGAGTTGCTTAATGCTGTTTTGCAAGATGTGTAGATATCGCCTCGTTCATCGATGTGAACGTTCCAGCTTGCATACTCATTTCTACTTTTTCGTTTGAGCAGATTTTACACATGGCTTTTACAGCCGATTGTAGAGCATATTTTGTTGCTAATTCTGTCAGTCCGTCGGAGATGTATGCTCCTTCTAATTTTGTAAGTTTTTCTATCTCATCAGTATATTGGTTCGCTGTCTTACTTTTTTGTTGTACGTTCATTAGTTTGGCTGTTAATACTTCTACTGATTCACCTTTAATGCTTGTTTTTAGTTTTAGTTTTATTGCTTGTAATGATTCTTCACTACTTATTAAATTCCTCGCTGTACCTTTCTACTTTGTTTTTACCATAGAGATAGCAATGGCTTTATGACTATCCTTGATTTGTTCAAGAATGTCAAGAGTATCCAAAAAACTGGGTAGGTTTTCTGGTTTACCGTCAAACTCGGGTAGAATTGACGATGCCGTCTTAATGAATTCTAACGTTGTTTGTGCCATTTTGAATTTTGTTGTTTGGAAATTCGTATTTTCTGTTTCGTTTTTTGACTGTTCCTCTTCTATTAGTAAACGTTCGAAGTCAATGGTAATTTCTTGTTCGTATTTAGTTGGTACTGTGAATTCTATGTTGTATCTAGCAAGTGAGCAAACTAACTTGTCTCTAATATAATCAAATATTTGAGATGCTTCTTTTTGATGGTAAGGTGTTAGCAGGTTTTTTAAATCATTATTTTTCTTTCCTAATCTGTTAAAGGTTGTTAATATTATATTCAAATGTTTAATAATTGTTTCTTCCTTTATTTTAATGTTTTTATTGATACATTTATATGATTTGTCTATGGTTAATTTTTCTTCTAATAGGACATTTAGTTCCCATTGGTATATATTGAAATGTTTAACATAATTTAAACTTTGTCTAATCCATCCGCACGACTTAAATATTTTTTCTTTAAATATTTGTTGTGCGTGGAATAGATTTTTAAAAATAAATTTATACAAATACATATTGTATTTAATAATAGCATTAATTTTATGAAGTCTAAACATTCTTGGTGGTCAGTAATTTCGATTTGATTGACCACATTTGCTTTTGGGTCTTTAATTTTGGAACTTTGTCCACCCATTTAAAAAAAAATTTTTTTTGTCAATACGGCAAGAATTGATCAATTCTTGCCAATTAATAGGCAGCCGTTAGGTTGCCAAAATGTTTGTTAAAAATATAAAATATAGTACTTTTACTGTTGTTTTCTTATACCATGGATTTTCTTCTTTAGTTGTTGCTTCGATGCAGCTGAAGTTTCTAGCTGTATCTTCTTATATATTTGCGCTATTTACTTCCTTTTGTTGTACTTCCATTTATTGGTTTTTTGGTAGTTTTGGTGCTGTTTCGACGCCTGTATTCCTCGATGGTTATCGGTAGCGGGCCAATACGTCCTTTGGACATTGTTAATTTGTTGATGTTGTAGCTGGCAGAGCAGGATTATGAAAAGGCATTTTGCCGATATGCAAGGCAAGTCGTCGATGGAACTGGCAGGATCTGATTATTAAAAGGCAGTTGCCGATATGCAAGGCAAGTTGCCGCTGGAACTGGCAGGATCTGAATATTAAAAGGCAGCTTGCCGATATACAAGGCAAGTTGCCGATAGAACTGGCAGGAACGCCATGTAGATTAAAACGTGCGAACTCTCCGCATAAGGTGTAATTAATCAATTGTGTTTATTAAAAATATTGAAAATGTCATTTTTCCATAAAAATCTTACATGTTTGGATATTAAAGAAAAATGGGCAAAAGCAACAATAGGTAGGTAGGTATGAGTGGCTGTCACTGCTAATCCAGCGACTCAGCTAGCCCATTAGTAGAGGCCCGTTGTGATACCACAAGCTTAACTCGTCAATCATATTGGGTCTATTTCACCTAATTCTCCAAGGTCCCTAAAAACAGGTGCCCCTAGAAACCGTAGCCTGCTTCTCAGATGCAATCTGTTTCCTCCTCTAGAGATCCTACAGGTCGTGGCAAGTGTTCATCTGTCGTTCGCACGAGCATGAGTATATTCTTTTAAAAGCAGCTTGCAAGTGCCAAAGGGCATACCAATGCTTTCTTTACTGGGAAAAATCTGCTTGGTTGTTCCTTCCCTTGCAAGTTCATCTGCAATCAATGTCTTTGTGGCCAGAAACCCAAATGAGTTTGAGCCTGTTCTGATTGGCGATCTCCTGCAGCTCTGATTGCCGCTTGGCTATCACTATATATAAAAATATCCTTGCCTTTGCCTTGCGGCCTGTAACAAGTCTATAACCTCCTTAATGGCTAGAACATCAGTCTGGAAAATACTACAGTGATCCGGCAGCCGAAAAGAATAGTTCAAAGATAAATAGGTTCTGCGAGAAGACCCCTCTTCCCACTCTGCCATTCAGTTTCGAGCCATCTGTTAAGACCGTGAGACTTCCAGGTGGAGTGTAGAAGTTTCTCGACCACGCGTCCCTACCTGGGATTACCATCTCGAATTTCCTGTCCGGGATCACAGTATCGACACAGTAGTCTGTGCATTCCGGAAGCATTCTATCATTATTCAGGTCAATTAATGTATCTTGATTGAGCAATTCAAAAAATGATGACCTTAAACTACGCCTTAGAGCTATTAATAAATACACCACCTCCAGTTTTCTCAGCATCTCGGTCTTTCTTATACATTTGGAAAATATTGGCATAAAAGTATTCTTCGCTGAAGAAATTACTATTAAGGCAGGTTTCCACAAAGATATATATCTCGTAATCCTAATGTGAAGTACCACGAAAGACTTCTTTAGCTTCTGTCCGCATACCAGCCATATTCTGGAAGTATATATTTAGATATTTGAATGCATGATCGGTGTTTATAGAAATAATACTGTTCGGCGGTTCGACGGTTAGCTTTGGGTTGAAAAAACTGAAAGGGCCGCACATTGATATCAGATGGCCATACATTAAGATTTAGGATGACTTTCAAATCGAGTTCCTTTTTTGACCAGTTTATAACACGATAAGTGAATTCTGGAGACGGTCGATTTAAAGGAAGAAATGTGCAACCACTTTTTCTTAGTGACCACATCAAGATGAGTATTATCATTACGTCCATGAACAATGTTTATGCGCTTATGCCTGCTTAGATTTCGGACGGTAGTCCACTCGCCAACTTCTTCAGCAGCAACTGCAATATCAGCACAATGATCTCGTATGTTGTTAACTTCTACATTCTGAGCACTTATAATTGAAGTAGGGTTAACAGCAGGCTCAACAGAGCAAGCATCACACACAGCATGCATAGTATTGACATCAGTGGCAATATCCGCATCAGTACCAACAGCAGGAATAACAGAGCACTCAACATTAGATAGTATGCAATTGGTGCTAATAGCAACAGCGTAGTTCAGATTAGCGTTACAATTAGATACCATTTGATTACCAGAGTGTAATTGATCACCAGCAGGTGTTGAAATATTTACATCAGTATTAACAGCATTATCAACAACAGCAGCATTAACAGAAGACAAGGTAGTAGCATGAGAATACTTAACAGGCGGCGGTGGTATAGAATAATCGTTATTAGCGGAAACAGATGTAGCTGCGGTGTCGGCTTGCATTGCAATCGTCGTATTGATTGCAGAGTAAGCAGAACTAACAACAGGGATGGAAAATGAAAGTGAAGTTGGTATAGTTGATATCTGTGAGGTGGGAGGAAGCCCACTATTACTCCAATATGCAGGGGATATGGCAGAAACGCACTGAGCCCATGTCAGATTTTGCGACGGCGAGACAGAAATAGGCACAGATAGTTCTTGTGTAGCGACCGAACGGTTATCATATTTCGTAACACTGCGCGAGTTAACAGCACTTTTAATAGCATTAACGTTAGCTACCAACACATCAAGACACTGCAGTATTATTACCAATGTTAACATTCAACACAAATTGTTTTTTAATTTCAGCAATTTGGTCAGATAAGCCTTTAAATTTCTGATGAAAAGCACCCATAATGGTCTCCATTCCATGCTTTTGCACAACAATCACTCGTCAAGTGCTTTACTAAGTTTTTCAGGCATATTTTTGATTAAAACATGCGAACTATCCGCATAAGGTGTAATTAATCAATTGTGTTTATTAAAAATATTTCCGTACTATTTATACTACAATTTATTATGTACTTTCTTATATACTAACGCTTACATATGTACGGCCAATTGTATACATAAGAATATTGGCTCGTACGCGAAGAATGCTGAGTGCAGCAAGAAACTTGTATGTATGTTTGTATGCGCTTGTACTCAAATTCAAGTCGCTATTGGTTTATGTAATGTAATGCGCGACTCGAGCAATGACCTGAGTTTTGGGTTGTTGCGCGTTTTGTATTCTGATATGTATATTTATGTTTATGTATATTTATGTTTATGTATATTTATGTTTATGTATATCTGTGCATTTGTATGTTTTATTTAATGTTGAAATGTGTGTTTGTATATACGTGGTTTCTTGATACACTACACCTCCTTCCTTAGGAAGAATGGTTATACATTGTGAGGTCAATGTATGAGCATTCTTTTACAATTAAATACTTTTATTTTCTTTACACTTGAAAAAGGTTATTGTACTTAAGTAATAAAAATTTTGTATGCTTTATTTGCTTAGCTAATACAATTTCTTATTATGCTAAGTGGAATATTATAACAATTAGTTGTTTCTTATAAATAAACAGGGTTTTTATTCTGATTGATTCTTATTTTGTGTATATTTCATTTTTCTAGTTCTAACAATTTTAGTCTATTCTTATGAATTATTATTTTCTTATTTTCATTAATTAATGTATAATTATTTTTATTATCAACTCTTACTACTTTATAGGGCCCTTTACTATCTAATTTATGACCTGTGTCATCTTTAACTAATACTAAATCTCCTATTTGTATTTCCTTTATTTGTACGTTTTTATCATAGTTAATTTTTTGTTTGCTCTTTGTTGTGCTACTTGTAACCTATATTATATTTCTTTATCATATGCGTCATAATTATATAGAGGGCTAATTTTGTCTTCTTGTAAAAAATCGTAAGTCGGTGGTATTTTTCCAAAAACTAGTTCAAAAGGACAGTAACCGTGAACCGTTGAAGGTGTTGTATTATAACAATACGCAAAATATTTGATATATTCATCCCAATCATATTTGTCACTGGATATGTAAGAACGTACATATTCATTGAATGTTCTATGGCTTCTTTCTACAGTGCTTAATGTTTAATGATGGTATGGTGTTGAAGTTTTATGCTCAACTTTAAGAAGTTTGCAAAACTCGTCAAAAACGTCATTTTTGTATTCAGTTCCCATGTCTGTCATGATTGTTTTCATACGTCCATAAATTAAAATGAAATTTTGAAATATAGCTTTTGCTACTGTTTTAGCGTGTTAGCTTTGTATTCGAATCGCAATTAAATATTTCGTTAATTGGCATACGATAGTGATTGCATATTCCTTTCCATGTTCTGATTTTGGAAGTGGTCCAATAGTATCTATTTTTACTATATCAAAACCTTTGGGGGGTGTTTCTGTAATTGTCATTGGATCTTTTAGGTGTTCGCCTGTTTTGTTTTTGTTGCAATTTATGCATTTGTTAATATATTTTCGAATATCATTTTTCATATTTTTACAATGAAATTTTTGTCTTATTTTGTTAGTCGTACGATTGATTCCTGGGTGGCCACCTTTGACAGGATCGTCGTGATAGTCTTGAAGAATTTTCTTTATTTGTTCAGCATTTGTCACTTGCATAACTTCCGGAGTTAATGCGATTGTTAAATTTTTGAGAACTTTGGTACCTATTTCTTTAAATTCATCTACTCGAGTATAATTAAACAATTTGTCTCCTAAGGACAATTGTATTTTTACAAGTCTTAAATTGCCGGCTTCTTTCATAAGCCTGGTAAATAATTGTCCTATGTCAATTTTCGCCTCAACAATTAGGTTGCTTGTATTTATTTGGCTACAAATTTTCTTTCATTTCTTGAAATATAATTTCGGAGGATTGAAAACGAGCTCGACATGTCTTTTTACTTCATATTTATTAAGCGCTTCATATATTTTAGGGTTCTCTTTGTGACATTTTTCATCTTCTTTAAGATTTTTGTTTTTGATCGACTGTTTAGCCGCTGATCTGGTCGATACTCGAAGTATTTTGTTTGCTTCGATTGTCATGTTTTTAAAGTCGTTTATATCTATGCGGGATGGTGCGTCTGCCACATAGTTTTCTTTCCCTGCTATGTACTCCACCTCAAATTCATATTCATGCATAATCTCATTCTAGTTAACTTCGATGATGGATTTTTCATTGAGAAAAGGTATGTTAAAGGTCAAGGTCGATGGTCTGTTTTGATAAGGAATTTTCTGCCATAAACGTATGGTCTGAAATAAGTAATCGCCCAATGTATTGCTGCTAATTCTTTTTCTATTGTTGATTTATTTACTTCACTTTTAGTGAATGATCTTGAGGCATAGGAAATTGGAAGTTGTTTTCCATCATATTCTTGACTTAGTACTGCTCCGCATGCGAAACCGCTTGCGTCTGTTGTGATAAAAAATTGTTTTCTAAAATCAGGGTATTGTAAGATATTTGGACTAATTAATGAATTTTTTAAATAACTAAATGCTTTTTCACATTCTTCTGTCCAATTGATTTCACAAAGTCTCGTTAAAATTCTAGAGTTATGTGCGAAATGTGGTATGAATTTTCTATAATAGTTACAGAACGCGACGAATCTCTTTGCTTCGTCAGCATTTTTGGGTGCTGGGTAATTTTAAACTGTTTCATATTTACTTGGGTCTGGTAAGATTCCTTTACTGGTACATTTATGTCCAAGATATGTTATTTCTTGATTAAAAAATAACCACTTATCTGGGTGTAACTAAAGGTTATATTTTCTACAAGTGGAAAATACGTCTCGTAAATTTTTCATCATATGGTTTTCGGAACATCCTAATACTACTAAATCATCCATATATAGGAATGCTTGGGATGGTTTGAGACCTGAGAATGCTAGGGTCATCATTCTTTGAAATGAATTAGGGGCTACTTTTAATCCGCATGGTAGTCTTTTAAAGCGATAAGTGACACCGTCTGCTGTAAATGATGTAAAATCTCTAGATTCTGTGCTTAGTTCAATTTGATGAAATCCAGACATTAAGTCTAAACATGAAAAATATTTTGCTCTTCCTAATTTATCGAGAATATCATCAATTCTTGGTAGTGGGAATTTATCTGCTGTTAGTTTTTTATTTATTGATCTAAAGTCAATTACTAATCTCCATCTTTTATCTGTACTACCTGGAAGTGATTTTTTTGGTACTAGTAGTACTGGGCTATTATACTCTAACATTGATGGTTGTATTATATCGTCCTTAATAAGTTTAGTAATGTGTTTATTTAAATCTGTTTTATGTGCTTCTGGTATTCTATAGTTTTTTACATAAACTGGTTCCTCATCCTTCATACGTAGTTTTTGCTTATAAAAATTATTACTAGTTATGGGCTCTGTTTCTAAAGAAAAAAAATCAATATATTCTGAACATAGTGTATTAAGTTGTTGGCTAACGAATGGTGGGAAATTCTTTTTCAATTTCTCTTGTTTTCCGTTATTATTTTCGTTGTTCGTGTAAGTATTTTTCAGAATTGTGTAGTCATTTAGGTTTTCTGTTTTTATATTATAATTTTCAATTATTGCGTTTTTATCTGTTGTTTTTATTATTTTTACGAATGTTTGATTTTTATTCGCAATTTTATTTGCAAGAAAAATGCCATTATCAAGTTCTTGATGTGGTATTAGAATCTCATTGTTACTGGTTTTTACATAAACTTGGCGTATAACTTCTGATCTAGCGGGTACTGTAATTGTATTAATAGTTGGTCTATTTGTCATTAGGACTGCTACGTCTTCATGGTAATCATTTGGTCTGAGAATTTACCAACCTTTATCACTTTGATAGTCTAATATGCAATTATATTTTTTAATAATGCCGTCGCATGGAATTGGAAAATTGACTTTTACTACGTGAAATTTGTGTCGAATTAATATATTATCACCTACTAAATCTGTATTTACTATTCCTAGTGTATTTATTATTTCTTGACCATTACCTTTTAAATCTGTTATTTGTGAACTATTGATAATAATGTTCGTATCAATTCGATTCTTTTTAATAATTGATATATCTGCTCCTGTGTCTATCAGGAATGTTGAATATGAGTTGCTTAATGCTGTTTTGCAAGATGTGTAGATATCGCCTCGTTCATCGATGTGAACGTTCCAGCTTGCATACTCATTTCTACTTTTTCGTTTGAGCAGATTTTACACATGGCTTTTACAGCCGATTGTAGAGCATATTTTGTTGCTAATTCTGTCAGTCCGTCGGAGATGTATGCTCCTTCTAATTTTGTAAGTTTTTCTATCTCATCAGTATATTGGTTCGCTGTCTTACTTTTTTGTTGTACGTTCATTAGTTTGGCTGTTAATACTTCTACTGATTCACCTTTAATGCTTGTTTTTAGTTTTAGTTTTATTGCTTGTAATGATTCTTCACTACTTATTAAATTCCTCGCTGTACCTTTCAACTTTGTTTTTACCATAGAGATAGCAATGGCTTTATGACTATCCTTGATTTGTTCAAGAATGTCAAGAGTATCCAAAAAACTGGGTAGGTTTTCTGGTTTACCGTCAAACTCGGGAATAATTGACGATGCCGTCTTAATGAATTCTAACGTTGTTTGTGCCATTTTGAATTTTGTTGTTTGGAAATTCGTATTTTCTGTTTCGTTTTCTGACTGTTCCTCTTCTATTAGTAAACGTTCGAAGTCAATGGTAATTTCTTGTTCGTATTTAGTTGGTACTGTGAATTCTATGTTGTATCTAGCAAGTGAACAAACTAACTTGTCTCTAATATAAGCAAATATTTGAGATGCTTCTTTTTGATGGTAAGGTGTGAGCTGGTTTTTTAAATCATTAATTTTCTTTCCTAATCTGTTAAAGGTTGTTAATATTATATTCAAATGTTTAATGATTGTTTCTTCCTTTATTTTAATGTTTTTATTGATACATTTATTTGATTTGTCTATGGTTAATTTTTCTTCTAATAGGACTGTATATATTTCTTCCCATTTAGTTCCCATGTGTATTTATTGAAATGTTTAACATAATTTAAACTTTGTCTAATCCATCCGCACGACTTAAATATTTTTTCTTTAAATATTTGTTGTGCGTAGAATAGATTTTTAAAAATAAATTTATACAAATACATATTGTATTTAATAATAGCATTAATTTTATGAAGTCTAAACATTCTTGGTGGTCAGTAATTTCGATTTGATTGACCACATTTGCTTTTGGGTCTTTAATTTTGGAACTTTGTCCACCCATTTAAAAAAAAATTTTTTTTGTCAATACGGCAAGAATTGATCAATTGTTTGTTAAAAATATAAAATATAGTACTTTTACTGTTGTTTTCTTATACCATGGATTTTCTTCTTTAGTTGTTGCTTCGATGCAGCTGAAGTTTCTAGCTGTATCTTCTTATATATTTGCGCTATTTACTTCCTTTTGTTGTACTTCCATTTATTGGTTTTTTGGTAGTTTTGGTGCTGTTTCGACGCCTGTATTCCTCGATGGTTATCGGTAGCGGGCCAATACGTCCTTTGGACATTGTTAATTTGTTGATGTTGTAGCTGGCAGAGCAGGATTATGAAAAGGCATTTTGCCGATATGCAAGGCAAGTCGTCGATGGAACTGGCAGGATCTGATTATTAAAAGGCAGTTGCCGATATGCAAGGCAAGTTGCCGCTGGAACTGGCAGGATCTGAATATTAAAAGGCAGCTTGCCGATATACAAGGCAAGTTGCCGATAGAACTGGCAGGAACGCCATGTAGATTAAAACGTGCGAACTCTCCGCATAAGGTGTAATTAATCAATTGTGTTTATTAAAAATATTGAAAATGTCATTTTTCCATAAAAATCTTACATGTTTGGATATTAAAGAAAAATAGGCAAAAGCAACAATAGGTAGGTAGGTATGAGTGGCTGTCACTGCTAATCCAGCGACACAGCTAGCCCATTAGTAGAGGCCCGTTGTGATACCACAAGCTTAACTCGTCAATCATATTGGGTCTATTTCACCTAATTCTCCAAGGTCCCTAAAAACAGGTGCCCCTAGAAACCGTAGCCTGCTTCTCAGATGCAAGTCTGTTTCCTCCTCTAGAGATCCTACAGGTCGTGGCAAGTGTTCATCTGTCGTTCGCACGAGCATGAGTAGATTCTTTTAAAAGCAGCTTGCAAGTGCCAAAGGGCATACCAATGCTTTCTTTACTGGGAAAAATCTGCTTGGTTGTTCCTTCCCTTGCAAGTTCATCTGCAATCAATGTCTTTGTGGCCAGAAACCCAAATGAGTTTGAGCCTGTTCTGATTGGCGATCTCCTGCAGCTCTGATTGCCGCTTGGCTATCACTATATATAAAAATATCCTTGCCTTTGCCTTGCGGCCTGTAACAAGTCTATAACCTCCTTAATGGCTAGAACATCAGTCTGGAAAATACTACAGTGATCCGGCAGCCGAAAAGAATAGTTCAAAGATAAATAGGTTCTGCGAGAAGACCCCTCTTCCCACTCTGCCATTCAGTTTCGAGCCATCTGTTAAGACCGTGAGACTTCCAGGTGGAGTGTAGAAGTTTCTCGACCACGCGTCCCTACCTGGGATTACCATCTCGAATTTCCTGTCCGGGATCACAGTATCGACACAGTAGTCTGTGCATTCCGGAAGCATTCTATCATTATTCAGGTCAATTAATGTATCTTGATTGAGCAATTCAAAAAATGATGACCTTAAACTACGCCTTAGAGCTATTAATAAATACACCACCTCCAGTTTTCTCAGCATCTCGGTCTTTCTTATACATTTGGAAAATATTGGCATAAAAGTATTCTTCGCTGAAGAAATTACTATTAAGGCAGGTTTCCACAAAGATATATATCTCGTAATCCTAATGTGAAGTACCACGAAATACTTCTTTAGCTTCTGTCCGCATACCAGCCATATTCTGGAAGTATATATTTAGATATTTGAATGCATGATCGGTGTTTATAGAAATAATACTGTTCGGCGGTTCGACGGTTAGCTTTGGGTTGAAAAAACTGAAAGGGCCGCACATTGATATCAGATGGCCATACATTAAGATTTAGGATGACTTTCAAATCGAGTTCCTTTTTTGACCAGTTTATAACACGATAAGTGAATTCTGGAGACGGTCGATTTAAAGGAAGAAATGCGCAACCACTTTTTCTTAGTGACCACATCAAGATGAGTATTATCATTACGTCCATGAACAATGTTTATGCGCTTATGCCTGCTTAGATTTCGGACGGTAGTCCACTCGCCAACTTCTTCAGCAGCAACTGCAATATCAGCACAATGATCTCGTATGTTGTTAACTTCTACATTCTGAGCACTTATAATTGAAGTAGGGTTAACAGCAGGCTCAACAGAGCAAGCATCACACACAGCATGCATAGTATTGACATCAGTGGCAATATCCGCATCAGTACCAACAGCAGGAATAACAGAGCACTCAACATTAGATAGTATGCAATTGGTGCTAATAGCAAATGCGTAGTTCAGATTAGCGTTAGAATTAGATACCATTTGATTACCAGAGTGTAATTGATCACCAGCAGGTGTTGAAATATTTACATCAGTATTAACAGCATTATCAACAACAGCAGCATTAACAGAAGACAAGGTAGTAGCATGAGAATACTTAACAGGCGGCGGTGGTATAGAATAATCGTTATTAGCGGAAACAGATGTAGCTGCGGTGTCGGCTTGCATTGCAATCGTCGTATTGATTGCAGAGTAAGCAGAACTAACAACAGGGATGGAAAATAAAAGTGAAGTTGGTATAGTTGATATCTGTGAGGTGGGAGGAAGCCCACTATTACTCCAATATGCAGGGGATATGGCAGAAACGCACTGAGCCCATGTCAGATTTTGCGACGGCGAGACAGAAATAGGCACAGATAGTTCTTGTGTAGCGACCGAACGGTTATCATATTTCGTAACACTGCGCGAGTTAACAGCACTTTTAATAGCATTAACGTTAGCTACCAACACATCAAGACACTGCAGTATTATTACCAATGTTAACATTCAACACAAATTGTTTTTTAATTTCAGCAATTTGGTCAGATAAGCCTTTAAATTTCTGATGAAAAGCACCCATAATGGTCTCCATTCCATGCTTTTGCACAACAATCACTCGTCAAGTGCTTTACTAAGTTTTTCAGGCATATTTTTGATTAAAACATGCGAACTATCCGCATAAGGTGTAATTAATCAATTGTGTTTATTAAAAATATTTCCGTACTATTTATACTACAATTTATTATGTACTTTCTTATATACTAACGCTTACATATGTACGGCCAATTGTATACATAAGAATATTGGCTCGTACGCGAAGAATGCTGAGTGCAGCAAGAAACTTGTATGTATGTTTGTATGCGCTTGTACTCAAATTCAAGTCGCTATTGGTTTATGTAATGTAATGCGCGACTCGAGCAATGACCTGAGTTTTGGGTTGTTGCGCGGTTTGTATTCTGATATGTATATTTATGTTTATGTATATTTCTGTTTATGTATGTCTGTGCATTTGTATGTTTTATTTAATGTTGAAATGTGTGTTTGTATATACGTGGTTTCTTGATACACTACACCTCCTTCCTTAGGAAGAATGGTTATACATTGTGAGGTCAATGTATGAGCATTCTTTTACAATTAAATACTTTTATTTTCTTTACACTTGAAAAAGGTTATTGTACTTAAGTAATAAAAATTTTGTATGCTTTATTTGCTTAGCTAATACAATTTCTTATTATGCTAAGTGGAATATTATAACAATTAGTTGTTTCTTATAAATAAACAGGGTTTTTATTCTGATTGATTCTTATTTTGTGTATATTTCATTTTTCTAATTCTAACAATTTAAGTCTATTCTTATGAATTATTATTTTCTTATTTTCATTAATTAATGTATAATTATTTTTATTATCAACTCTTACTACTTTATAGGGCCCTTTACTATCTAATTTATGACCTGTGTCATCTTTAATTAATACTAAATCTCCTATTTGTATTTCCTTTATTTGTACGTTTTTATCATAGTTAATTTTTTGTTTGCTCTTTGTTGTGCTACTTGTAACCTATATTATATTTCTTTATCATATGCGTCATAATTATATAGAGGGCTAATTTTGTCTTCTTGTAAAAAATCGTAAGTCGGTGGTATTTTTCCAAAAACTAGTTCAAAAGGACAGTAACCGTGAACCGTTGAAGGTGTTGTATTATAACAATACGCAAAATATTTGATATATTCATCCCAATCATATTTGTCACTGGATATGTAAGAACGTACATATTCATTGAATGTTCTATGGCTTCTTTCTACAGTGCTTAATGTTTAATGATGGTATGGTGTTGAAGTTTTATGCTCAACTTTAAGAAGTTTGCAAAACTCGTCAAAAACGTCATTTTTGTATTCAGTTCCCATGTCTGTCATGATTGTTTTCATACGTCCATAAATTAAAATGAAATTTTGAAATATAGCTTTTGCTACTGTTTTAGCGTGTTAGCTTTGTATTCGAATCGCAATTAAATATTTCGTTAATTGGCATACGATAGTGATTGCATATTCCTTTCCATGTTCTGATTTTGGAAGTGGTCCAATAGTATCTATTTTTACTATATCAAAACCTTTGGGGGGTGTTTCTGTAATTGTCATTGGATCTTTTAGGTGTTTGCCTGTTTTGTTTTTGTTGCAATTTATGCATTTGTTAATATATTTTCGAATATCATTTTTCATATTTTTACAATGAAATTTTTGTCTTATTTTGTTAGTTGTACGATTGATTCCTGGGTGGCCACCTTTGACAGGATCGTCGTGATAGTCTTGAAGAATTTTCTTTATTTGTTCAGCATTTGTCACTTGCATAACCTCCGGAGTTAATGCGATTGTTAAATTTTTGAGAACTTTGGTACCTATTTCTTTAAATTCATCTACTCGAGTATAATTAAACAATTTGTCTCCTAAGGACCATTGTATTTTTACAAGTCTTAAATTGCCGGGTTCTTTCATAAGCCTGGTAAATAATTGTCCTATGTCAATTTTCGCCTCAACAATTAGGTTGCTTGTATTTATTTGGCTACAAATTTTCTTTCATTTCTTGAAATATAATTTCGGAGGATTGAAAACGAGCTCGACATGTCTTTTTACTTCATATTTATTAAGCGCTTCATATATTTTAGGGTTCTCTTTGTGACATTTTTCATCTTCTTTAAGATTTTTGTTTTTGATCGACTGTTTAGCCGCTGATCTGGTCGATACTCGAAGTATTTTGTTTGCTTCGATTGTCATGTTTTTAAAGTCGTTTATATCTATGCGGGATAGTGCGTCTGCCACATAGTTTTCTTTCCCTGCTATGTACTCCACCTCAAATTCATATTCATGCATAATCTCATTCTAGTTAACTTCGATGATGGATTTTTCATTGAGAAAAGGTATGTTAAAGGTCAAGGTCGATGGTCTGTTTTGATAAGGAATTTTCTGCCATAAACGTATGGTCTGAAATAAGTAATCGCCCAATGTATTGCTGCTAATTCTTTTTCTATTGTTGATTTATTTACTTCACTTTTAGTGAATGATCTTGAGGCATAGGAAATTGGAAGTTGTTTTCCATCATATTCTTGACTTAGTACTGCTCCGCATGCGAAACCGCTTGCGTCTGTTGTGATAAAAAATTGTTTTCTAAAATCAGGGTATTGTAAGATATTTGGACTAATTAATGAATTTTTTAAATAACTAAATGCTTTTTCACATTCTTCTGTCCAATTGATTTCACAACGTCTCGTTAAAATTCTAGAGTAATGTGCGAAATGTGGTATGAATTTTCTATAATAGTTACAGAACGCGACGAATCTCTTTGCTTCGTCAGCATTTTTGGGTGCTGGGTAATTTTGAACTGTTTCATATTTACTTGGGTCTGGTAAGATTCCTTTACTGGTACATTTATGTCCAAGATATGTTATTTCTTGATTAAAAAATAAACATTTATCTGGGTGTAACTTAAGGTTATATTTTCTACAAGTGGTAAATTTTTCATCATATGATTTTCGGAGCATCCTAATACTACTAAATCATCCATATATAGGAATGCTTGGGATGGTTTGAGACCTGAGAATGCTAGGGTCATCATTCTTTGAAATGAATTTTAATCCGTATGGTAGTCTTTTAAAGCGATAAGTGACACCGTCTGCTGTAAATGATGTAAAATCTCTAGATTCTGTGCTTAGTTAAATTTAATGAAATCCAGACATTAAGTCTAAACATGAAAAATATTTTGCTCTTCCTAATTTATGGAGAATATCATCAATTCTTGGTAGTGGGAATTTATCTGCTGGTAGTTTTTTATTTATTGATCTAAAGTCAATTACTAATCTCCATCTTTTATCTGTACTACCTGGAAGTGATTTTTTTGGTACTAGTAGTACTGGGCTATTATACTCTAACATTGATGGTTGTATTATATCGTCCTTAATAAGTTTAGTAATGAGTTTATTTATTTCTATTTTATGTGCTTCTAATATTCTATAGTTTTTTACATAAACTGGTTCCTCATCTTTCATACGTAGTTTTTGCTTATAAAAATTATTACTAGTTATGGGCTTTGTTTCTAAGGAAAAAATATCAATATATTCTGAACATAGTGTATTAAGTTGTTGGCTAACGAATGGTGGGAAATTCTTTTTCAATTTCTCTTGTTTTCCGTTATTATTTTCGTTGTTCGTGTAAGTATTTTTCAGAATTGTGTAGTCATTTAGGTTTTCTGTTTTTATATTATAATTTTGAATTATTGCGTTTTTATCTGTTGTATTTATTATTTTTACGAATGTTTGATTTTTACTCGCAATTTTATTTGCAAGAAAAATGCCATTATCAAGTTCTTGATGTGGTATTAGAATCTCATTGTTACTGGTTTTTACATAAACTTGGCGTATAATTTCTGATCTAGCGGGTACTGTAATTGTATTAATAGGTGGTCTATTTGTCATTAGGATTGCTACGTCTTCATGGTAATCATTTGGTCTGAGAATTTACCAACCTTTATCACTTTGATAGTCTAATATACAATTATATTATTTAATAATGCCGTCGCATGGAATTGGAAAATTGACTTTTACTACGTGAAATTTGTGTCGAATTAATATATTATCACCTACTAAATCTGTATTTACTATTCCTAGTGTATTTATTATTTCTTGACCATTACCTTTTAAATCTGTTATTTGTGAACTATTGATAATAATGTTCGTATCAATTCGATTCTTTTTAATAATTGATATATCTGCTCCTGTGTCTATCAGGAATGTTGAATATGAGTTGCTTAATGCTGTTTTGCAAGATGTGTAGATATCGCCTCGTTCATCGATGTGAACGTTCCAGCTTGCATACTAATTTCTACTTTTTTGTTTGAGCAGATTTTACACATGGCTTTTACAGCCGATTGTAGAGCATATTTTGTTGCTAATTCTGTAGTCAGTCCGTCGGAGATGTATGCTCCTTCTAATTTTGTAAGTTTTTCTATCTCATCAGTATATTGGTTCGCTGTCTTACTTTTTTGTTGTACGTTCATTAGTTTGGCTGTTAATACTTCTACTGATTCACCTTTAATGCTTGTTTTTAGTTTTAGTTTTATTGCTTGTAATGATTCTTCACTACTTATTAAATTCCTCGCTGTACCTTTCAACTTTGTTTTTACCATAGAGATAGCAATGGCTTTATGACTATCCTTGATTTGTTCAAGAATGTCAAGAGTATCGAAAAAACTGGGTAAGTTTTCTGGTTTACCGTCAAACTCGGGTAGAATTGACGATGCCGTCTTAATGAATTCTAACGTTGTTTGTGCCATTTTGAATTTTGTTGTTTGGAAATTCGTATTTTCTGTTTCGTTTTCTGACTGTTCCTCTTCTATTAGTAAACGTTCGAAGTCAATGGTAATTTCTTGTTCGTATTTAGTTGGTACTGTGAATTCTATGTTGTATCTAGCAAGTGAGCAAACTAACTTGTCTCTAATATAAGCAAATATTTGAGATGCTTCTTTTTGATGGTAAGGTGTGAGCTGGTTTTTTAAATCATTAATTTTCTTTCCTAATCTGTTAAAGGTTGTTAATATTATATTCAAATGTTTAATGATTGTTTCTTCCTTTATTTTAATGTTTTTATTGATACATTTATATGATTTGTCTATGGTTAATTTTTCTTCTAATAGGACTGTACATATTTCTTCCCATTTAGTTCACATTGGTATTTATTGAAATGTTTAACATAATTTAAACTTTGTCTAATCCATCCGCACGATTTAAATATTTTTTCTTTAAATATTTGTTGTGCGTGGAATAGATTTTTAAAAATAAATTAATACAAATACATATTGTAATTAATAATAGCATTAATTTGATGAAGTCTAAACATTCTTGGTGGTCAGTAATTTCGATTTGATTGACCACATTTGATTTTGGGTCTTTTATTTTGGAACTTTGTCCACCCATTTAAAAAAAAATTAATAGGCAGCCGTTAGGTTGGCAAAATGTTTGTTAAAAATATAAAATATAGTACTTTTACTGTTGTTTTCTTAAACCATAGATTTTCTTCTTTAGTTGTTGCTTCGATGCAGCTGAGGTTTCTAGCTGTATCTTCTTATATATTTGCGCTATTTCCTTCCTTTTGTTGTACTTCCTTTTATTGGTTTTTCGGTAGTTTTGGTGCTGTTTCGACGCCTGTATTCCTCGATGGTTATCGGTAGCGGGCCAATACGTCCTTTGGACATTGTTAATTTGTTGATGTTGTAGCTGGCAGAGCAGGATTATGAAAAGGCATTTTGCCGATATGCAAGGCAAGTCGTCGATGGAACTGGCAGGATCTGATTATTAAAAGGCAGTTGCCGATATGCAAGGCAAGTTGCCGCTGGAACTGGCAGGATCTGAATATTAAAAGGCTTGCCGATATACAAGGCCTTGTAGATTAAAACGTGCGAACTCTCCGCATAAGGTGTAATTAATCAATTGTGTTTATTAAAAATATTGAAAATGTAATTTTTCCATAAAAATCTTACATGTTTGGATATTAAAGAAAAATAGGCAAAAGCAACAATAAATAGGTAGGTATGAGTGGCTGTCACTGCTAATCCAGCGACTCAGCTAGCCCATTAGTAGAGGCCCGTTGTGATACCACAAGCTTAACTCGTCAATCATCTTGGGTCTATTTCACCTAATTCTCCAAGGTCCCTAAAAACAGGTGCCCCTAGAAACCGTAGCCTGCTTCTCAGATGCAAGTCCGTTTCCTCCTCTAGAGATCCTACAGGTCGTGGCAAGTGTTCATCTGTCGTTCGCACGAGCATGAGTAGATTCTTTTAAAAGCAGCTTGCAAGTGCCAAAGGGCATACCAATGCTTTTTTTACTGGGAAAAATCTGCGTGGTTGTTCCTTCCCTTGCAAGTTCATCTGCAATCGATGTCTTTGTGGCCAGGAACCCAAATGAGTTTGAGCCTGTTCTGATTGGCGATCTCCTGCAGCTCTGATTGCCGCTTGGCTATCACTAAATATAAAAATATCCTTGCCTTTGCCTTGCGGCCTGTAACAAGTCTATAACCTCCTTAATGGCTAGAACCTCAGCCTGGAAAATACTACAGTGATCCGGCAGCCGAAAAGAATAGTTCAAAGATAAATAGGTTCTGCGAGAAGGCCCCTCTTCCCACTCTGCCATTCAGTTTCGAGCCATCTGTTAAGACCGTAAGACTTCCAGGTGGAGTGTAGAAGTTTCTCGACCACGCGTCCCTACCTGGGATTACCATCTCGAATTTCCTGTCCGGGATCACAGTATCGACACAGTAGTCTGTGCATTCCGGAAGCATTCTATAATTATTCAGGTCAATTAATGTATCTTGATTGAGCAATTCAAAAAATGATGACCTTAAACTACGCCTTAGAGCTATTAATAAATACACCACCTCCAGTTTTCTCAGCATCTCGGTCTTTCTTATACATTTGGAAAATATTGGCATAAAAGTATTATTTGCTGAAGAAATTACTATTAAGGCAGGTTTCCACAAAGATATATATCTCGTAATCCTAATGTGAAGTACCACGAAAGACTTCTTTAGCTTTTGTCCGCATACGAGCCATATTCTGGAAGTATATATTTAGATATTTGAATGCATGATCGGTGTTTATAAAAATAATACTGTTCGGCGGTTCGACGGTTAGCTTTGGGTTGAAAAAACTGAAAGGGCCGCACATTGATATCAGATGGCCATACATTAAGATTTAGGATGACTTTCAAATGGAGTTCCTTTTTTCACCAGTTTATAACACGCTAAGTGAATTCCGGAGACGGTCGATTTAAAGGAAGAAATGTGCAGCCACTTTTTTTTAGTGACCACATCAAGATGAGTATTATCATTACGTCCATGAACAATGTTTATGCGCTTATGCCTGCTTAGATTTCGGACGGTAGTCCACTCGCCAACTTCTTCAGCAGCAACTGCAATATCAGCACTATGATCTCGTATGTTGTTATCTTCTACATTCTGAGCACTTATAGTTAAAGTCGGATTAACAGCAGGCTTAACAGAGCAAGCCTCACAGACAGCATGCATAGTATTGACATCAGTGGCGATATCCGCAACAGTACCAACAGCAGGAATAACAGAGCAGTCAACATTAGATAGTATGCAATTGGTGCTAATAGCAACAGCGTAGTTAAGATTAGTGTTAGAATTAGGTAGCATTTGATTACCAGAGTCTAATTGATCACCAGCAGGTGTTGAAATAGTTACATCAGTATTAACAGCATTATCAACAACAGCAGCATTAACAGAAGACAAGGTAGTAGCATGAGAATACTTAACAGGCGGCGGTGGTATAGAATAATAATTATTAGCGGAAACAGATGTAGTCGCGGTGTCGGCTTGCACTGCAATCGGCGTATTGACTGCAGAGTAAGCAGGGCTAACAGCAGGGCTTACAGCACTTTTAATAGCATTAACGTTAGCTACCAATACATCAAGACACTGCAGTATTATTACGAATGTTAACATTCAACACAAATTGCTTTTTAATTTCAGCAATTTGGTCAGATAAGCCTTTCAATTTTTGATGAAAAACACCCATAATGGTCTCCATTCCATGCTCTTGCACAACAATCACTACGTCAAGCGCCTTACTAAGTGTTTCAGGCATATACACACAAACCTCGCACATATATCCAATATGTCGGTTCTTCTTGAACAGCTAAACGTCATATTCAGTAATTAAGCCAATGCAACATGCGCGATGAAAACTTTTTTTTGCAAAAACCAGAACAAGGCACAATGAAAATGTCATTTTTAGAAAACGCTTTATCACACTTTCCACAAAAATCTTACATGTTTGGATATTAAAGAAAAATTGGCAAAAGCAACAATAGGTAGGTAGGAATGAGTGGCTGTCACTGCTAATCCAGAGACTCACCTAGCCCATTAGTAGAGGCCCGTTGTGATTACACAAGCTTAACTCGTCAATCATCTTGGGTCAATTTCATCTAATTCTCCAAGGTCCCTAAAAACAGGTGCCCCTAGAAACCGTAGCCTGCTTCTCAGATGCAAGTCCGTTTCCTCCTCTATATATCCTACAGGTCGTGGCAAGTGTTCATCAGTCGTTCGCACGAGCATGAGTAGATTCTTTTAAAAGCAGCTTGCAAGTGCCAAAGGGCATACCAATGTGTTCTTTACTGGGAAAAATCTGCTTGGTTGTTCCTTCCCTCGCAAGTTCATCTGCAATGCAGTTACCATCGATGTCTTTTTGGCCAGGAACCCAAATGAGTTTGAGCCTGTTCTGATTGGCGATCTCCTGCAGCTCTGATTGCCGCTTGGCTATCACTAAATATAAAAATATCCTTGCCTTTGCCTTGCGGCCTGTAACAAGTCTATAACCTCCTTAATGGCTAGAACCTCAGCCTGGAAAATACTACAGTGATCCGGCAGCCGAAAAGAATAGTTCAAAGATAAATAGGTTCTGCGAGAAGACCCCTCTTCCCACTCTGCCATTCAGTTTCGAGCCATCTGTTAAGACCGTGAGACTTCCAGGTGGAGTGTAGAAGTTTCTCGACCACGCGTCCCTACCTGGGATTACCATCTCGAATTTCCTGTTCGGGATCACAGTGTCGACACAGTGGTCTGTACATTCCGGAAGCATTCTTTAATTATTCAGGTCAATTAATGTATCTTGATTGAGCAATTCAAAAAATGATGACCTTAAACTACGCCTTAGAGCTATTAATACACCACCTCCAGTTTTCTCAGCATCTCGGTCTTTTCTATACCTTTGGAAAATATTGGCATAAAAGTAAATATTCTTCGCTGAAGAAATTACTATTAGGGCAGGTTTCCACAAAGACATATATCTCGTAATCCTAATGTGAAGTACCACGAAAAACTTCTTTAGCTTTTGTCCGCATACCAGCCATATTCTGGAAGTATATATTTAGATATTTGAATGCATGATCGGTGTTTATAGAAATAATACTGTTCGGCGGTTCGACGGTTAGCTTTGGGTTGATAAAACTGAAAGGGCCGCACATTGATATCAGATGCCCATTTATTAAGATTTAGGATGTTGTTGTAAACGAAAGATGACACAACAAGTTTAAAATTTACGCTGCGAAGACTTTCAAAATGAGTTACTTTTTTGACCAGTTTATAACACGATAAGGGAATTCTGGAGACGGTCGGTTTAAAGCAGAGATGGGCAAGCCCTATCACTTGTGATAGCAGAGCAATATGCTGCCTCAGCGCAGTCGACACACGTATAGTGTACGAGAAGCAAGCAGAAAAACCCGACAATCGATCGTACGCTTTGTATTGCAAGTTCGGGCGTAGCAAAGCGACACACAAAAGTTTTTCTTGCTTCAGTTGCCGAACAACTATCGTTGGATAACTAGCGTATGCGCGAAATGTATGCACATTTTTTTACGATTTTCAACAGAGTTCACGAGAGACATTTTTTTTTAAATGTTTGATATATCATGGCAATATGATTTCTTTATGATTTTGAAATACCGCTAGAAACTGGTGAAAACTTTTGGAAACAAATCAATGAAAGTAAGTATACTAATTTAAAACACAAAATTTTCCAACTTTACGCAATGTTTGGGACAACTTATAACTGCGAAGTGGCCGTTTCCTCGTTAAAAATAATTTTAAGTAAACAGCGAAATAGAATATCTGATGGACACATTGCTGCTCTTTTAAGAATTAAGGAATGTAAACTTGAAGTAAATATTGATGATATAATACAATAAAATTGTAAAAATCATAAAAAATAAAATGAAGCAACATTTACTTGTTCAGTGTGCAAGTGTATTTTTCCTTGAACAACACATCGTTTTTCGCTGCTTCAACACACGCGCAAACTGCGGCAGAACGTGCATACAGTCACATTGCCCATCTCTGGTTTAAAGGAAGAAATGTGCAACCATTTTTTCTTAGTGACCACATCAAGATGAGTATTATCATTACGTCCATGAACAATGTTTATGCGATTATGCAGGCTCAACAGAGCAAGCCTCACAGACAGCATGCATAGTATTGATATCAGTGGCGATATCCGCAACAGTACCAACAGCAGGAATAACAGAGCGCTCAACATTAGATAGTATGCAATTGGTGCTAATAGCAACAGCGTAGTTCAGATTAGCGTTAGAATTAGATACCATTTGATTTCCAGAGTGTAATTGATCACCAGCAGGTGTTGAAATAGTTACATCAGTATTAACAGCATTATCAACAACAGCAGCATTAACAGAAGACAAGGTAGTATAATGAGTATACTTAACAGGCGGCGGTGGTATAGAATAATCATTATTAGCGGAAACAGATGTAGCTGCGGTGTCGGCTTGCATTGCCATCGGCGTATTGATTGCAGAGTAAGCAGGGCTAACAGCAGGGATGGAAAATAAAAGTGAAGTTGGTATAGTTGATATCTGTGAGGTGGGAGGAAGCCCACTATTACTCCAATCTGCAGGGGATATGGCAGAAATGCACTGAGCCCATGTCAGATTTTGCGACGGCGAGACAGAAATAGGCACAGATAATTCTTGTGTAACGACCGAACGGTTATTATATTTCGTAACACTGCGCGAGTTAACAGCACTTTTAATAGCATTAACGTTAGCTACCAACACATCAAGACACTGTAGTATTATTACCAATGTTAACATTCAACACAAATTGCTTTTTAATTTCAGCAATTTGGTCGGATAATTTTTGATGAAAAACACCCATAATGGTCTCCATTCCATGCTTTTGCACAACAATCACTACGTCAAGCGCTTTACTAAGTTTTTCAGGCATATTGTAGATTAAAACGTGCGAACTCTCCGCATAAGGTGTAATAAACCAATTGTGTTTATTAAAAATATTTCCGTACTATTTATACTTCAACTTAATATGTACTTTCTTATTTACTAACGCTTACATAAGTACGGCCAATTGTATACATAAGAATATTGGCTCGTACGCGAAGAATGCTGAGTGCAGCAAGAAACTTGTATGTATGTTTGTATGCGCTTGTACTCAAATTCAAGTCGCTATTGGTTTATATAATGTAATGCGCGACTCGAGCAATGACCTGAGTTTTTGGTTGTTGCGCGTGTTGTATTTTGATATGTATATTTTTGTTTATGTACATTTATGTTTATGTATGTATGTCTGTGCATTTGTATGTTTTATTTAATGTTGAAATGTGTGTTTGTATATACGTGGTTTCTTGATACACTACACCTCCTTCCTTAGGAAGAATGGTTATACATTGTGAGGTCAATGTATGAGCATTCTTTTACAATTTAATACTTTTATTTTATTTACACTTGAAAAAGGTTATTGTACTTAAGTAATAAAAATTTTGTATGCTTTATTTGCTTAGCTAATACAATTTCTTATTATGCTAAGTGGAATATTATAACAATTAGTTGTTTCTTATAAATAAACAGGTTTTTTATTCTGATTGATTTTTATTTTGTGTATATTTCATTTTTCTAATTTTAACAATTTTAGTCTATTCTTATGAATTATTATTTTCTTATTTTCATTAATTAATGTATAATTATTTTTATTATCAACTCTTACTACTTTATAGTGCCCTTTGTATTTACTATCTAATTTATGACCTGTGTCATCTTTAACTAATACTAAATCTCCTATTTGTATTTCCTTTATTTGTACGTTTTTATCATAGTTAATTTTTTGTTTTTCCTTAGCTTGATGCACTAATTTTTGTGCTCTTTGTTGTGCTACTTGTAACCTATATTTTATTTCTTTATCATATGCGTCATAATTATATAGAGGGCTAATTTTGTCTTCTTGTAAAAAATCGTAAGTCGGTGGTATTTTTCCAAAAACTAGTTCAAAAGGACAGTAACCGTGAACCGTTGAAGGTGTTGTATTATAACAATACGCAAAATATTTGATATATTCATCCCAATTATATTTGTCACTGGATATGTAAGAACGTACATATTCATTGAATGTTCTATGGCTTCTTTCTACAGTGCTTAATGTTTAATGATGGTATGGTGTTGAAGTTTTATGCTCAACTTTAAGAAGTTTGCAAAACTCGTCAAAAACGTCATTTTTGTATTCAGTTCCCATGTCTGTCATGATTGTTTTCATACGTCCATAAATTAAAATGAAATTTTGAAATATTGCTTTTGCTACTGTTTTAGCGTGTTAGCTTTGTATTCGAATCGCAATTAAATATTTCGTTAATTGGCATACGATAGTGATTGCATATTCCTTTCCATGTTCTGATTTTGGAAGTGGTCCAATAGTATCTATTTTTACTATATCAAAACCTTTGGGGGGTGTTTCTGTAATTGTCATTGGTTCTTTTAGGTGTTTGCCTGTTTTGTTTTTGTTGCAATTTATGCATTTGTTAATATATTTTCGAATATCATTTTTCATATTTTTACAATGAAATTTTTGTCTTATTTCGTTAGTCGTACGATTGATTCCTGGGTGGCCACCTTTGACAGGATCGTCGTGATAGTCTTGAAGAATTTTCTTTATTTGTTCAGCATTTGTCACTTGCATAACCTCCGGAGTTAATGCGATTGTTAAATTTTTGAGAACTTTGGTACCTATTTCTTTAAATTCATCTACTCGAGTATAATTAAACAATTTGTCTACTAAGGACAATTGTATAAGTCAATTTTCGCCTCAACAATTAGGTTGATTGTATTTATTTGGCTACCAATTTTCTTTCCTTTCTTGAAATATAATTTCGGAGGATTGAAAACGAGCTCGACATGTCTTTTTACTTCATATTTATTAAGCGCTTCATATATTTTAGGGTTCTCTTTGTGACATTTTTCATCTTCTTTAAGATTTTTGTTTTTGATCGACTGTTTAGTCGCTGATCTGGTCGATACTCGAAGTATTTTATTTGCTTCGACTGTCATGTTTTTAAAGTCGTTTATATCTATGCGGGATAGTGCGTCTGCCACATAGTTTTCTTTCCCAGCTATGTACTCCACCTCAAATTCATATTCATGCATAATCTCATTCTAGTTAACTTCGATGATGGATTTTTCATTGAGAAAAGGTATGTTAAAGGTCGATGGTCTGTTTTGATAAGGAATTTTCTGCCATAAACGTGTGGTCTGAAATAAGTAATCGCCCAATGTATTGCTGCTAATTCTTTTTCTATTGTTGATTTATTTACTTCACCTTTAGTGAATGATCTTGAGGCATAAGAAATTGGAAGTTGTTTTGCATCATATTCTTGACTTAGTACTGCTCCGCATGCGAAACCGCTTGCGTCTGTTGTGATAAAAAATTGTTTTCTAAAATCAGGGTATTGTAAGATATTTGGACTAATTAATGAATTTTTTAAATAATTAAATGCTTTTTCACATTCTTCTGTCCAATTGATTTTACAACGTCTCGTTAAAATTCTAGAGTTATGTGCGAAATGTGGTATGAATTTTCTATAATAGTTACAGAACGCGACGAATCTCTTTGCTTCGTCAGCATTTTTGGGTGCTGGGTAATTTTGAACTGTTTTATATTTACTTGGGTCTGGTAAGATTCCTTTACTGGTACATTTATGTCCAAGATATGTTATTTCTTGATTAAAAAATAAACATTTATCTGGGTGTAACTTAAGGTTATATTTTCTACAAGTGGAAAATACGTCTCGTAAATTTTTCATCATATGGTTTTCGGAACATCCTAATACTACTAAATCATCCATATATAGGAATGCTTGGGATGGTTTGAGACCTGAGAATGCTAGGGTCATCATTCTTTGAAATGAATTAGGGGCTACTTTTAATCCGTATGGTAGTCTTTTAAAGCGATAAGTGACACCGTCTGCTGTAAATGATGTAAAATCTCTAGATTCTGTGCTTAGTTCAATTTGATGAAATCCAGACATTAAGTCTAAACATGAAAAATATTTTGCTCTTCCTAATTTATCGAGAATATCATCAATTCTTGGTAGTGGGAATTTATCTGCTGTTAGTTTTTTATTTATTGATCTAAAGTCAATAACTAATCTCCATCTTTTATCTGTACTACCTGGAAGTGATTTTTTTGGTACTAGTAGTACTGGGCTATTATACTCTAACATTGATGGTTCTATTATATCGTCCTTAATACGATTAGTAATGCGTTTATTTATTTCTGTTTAATGTGCTTCTGGTATTCTATAGTTTTTTACATAAACTGGTTCCTCATCTTTCATACGTAGTTTTTGCTTATAAAAATTATTACTAGTTATGGGCTCTGTTTCTAAGGAAAAAATATCAATATATTCTGAACATAGTGTATTAAGTTGTTGGCTAACGAATGGTGGGAAATTCTTTTTCAATTTCTCTTGTTTTCCGTTATTATTTTCGTTGTTCGTGTAAGTATTTTTCAGAATTGTGTAGTCATTTAGGTTTTCTGTTTTTATATTATAATTTTCAATTATTGCGTTTTTATCTGTTGTATTTATTATTTTTACGAATGTTTGATTTTTATTCGCAATTTTATTTGCAAGAAAAATGCCATTATCAAGTTCTTGATGTGGTATAAGAATCTCATTGTTACTGGTTTATACATAAACTTGGCGTATAACTTCTGATCTAGCGGGTACTGTAATTGTATTAATAGTTGGTCTATTTGTCATTAGGATTGCTACGTCTTCATGGTAATCATTTGGTCTGAGAATTAACCAACCTTTATCCCTTTGATAGTCTAATATACAATTATATTTTTTAATAATGCCGTCGCATGGAATTGGAAAATTGACTTCTACTACGTGAAATTTGTGTCGAATTAATATATTATCACCTACTAAATCTGTATTTACTATTCCTAGTGTATTTATTATTTCTTAACCATTACCTTTTAAGTCTGTTATTTGTGAACTATTGATAATAATGTTCGTATCAATTCGATTCTTTTTAATAATTGATATATCTGCTCCTGTGTCTATCAGGAATGTTGAATATGAGTTGCTTAATGCTGTTTTGCAAGATGTGTAGATATCGCCTCGTTCATCGATGTGAACGTTCCAGCTTGCATACCCATTTTTACTTTTTCGTTTGAGCAGATTTTACACATGGCTTTTACAGCCGATTGTGTAGCATATTTTGTTGCTAATTCTGTAGTCAGTCCGTCGGAGATGTATGCTCCTTCTAATTTTGTAAGTTTTTCTATCTCATCAGTATATTGGTTCGCTGTCTTACTTTTTTGTTGTACGTTCATTAGTTTGGCTGTTAATACTTCTACTGATTCACCTTTAATGCTTGTTTTTAGTTTTAGTTTTATTGCTTTTAATGATTCTTCACTACTTATTAAATTCCTCGCTGTACCTTCCAACTTTGTTTTTACCATAGAGATAGCAATGGCTTTATGACTATCCTTGATTTGTTCAAGAATGTCAAGAGTATTCAAAAAACTGGGTAGGTTTTCTGGTTTACCGTCAAACTCGGGTAGAATTGACGATGCCGTCTTAATGAATTCTAACGTTGTTTGTGCCATTTTGAATTTTGTTGTTTGGAAATTCGTATTTTCTGTTTCGTTTTCTGACTGTTCCTCTTCTATTAGTAAACGTTCGAAGTCAATGGTAATTTCTTGTTCGTATTTAGTTGGTACTGTGAATTCTATGTTGTATCTAGCAAGTGAGCAAACTAACTTGTCTCTAATATAATCAAATATTTGAGATGCTTCTTTTTGATGGTAAGGTGTGAGCTGGTTTTTTAAATCATTAATTTTCTTTCCTAATCTGTTAAAGGTTGTTAATAATCTATTCAAATGTTTAATGATTGTTTCTTCCTTTATTTTAATGTTTTTATTGATACATTTATATGATTTGTCTATGGTTAATTTTTCTTCTAATAGGACTGTATATATTTCTTCCCATTTAGTTCCCATTGGTATTTATTGAAATGTTTAACATTATTTAAACTTTGTCTAATCCATCCGCACGACTTAAATATTTTTTCTTTAAATATTTGTTGTGCGTGGAATAGATTTTTAAAAATAAATTTATACAAATACATATTGTAATTAATAATAGCATTAATTTTATGAAGTCTAAAGATTCTTGGTGGTCAGTAATTTCGATTTGATTGACCACATTTGCCTTTCGGTCTTTTATTTTGGAACTTTGTCCACCCATTTAAAAAATTTTTTTTTTTTCAATACGGCAAGAATTTTTCAATTCTTGCCAATTAATAGGCAGCCGTTAGGTTGCCAAAATCTTTGTTAAAAATATAAAATATAGTACTTTTTCTGTTGTTTTCTTATACCATGGATTTTCTTCTTTAGTTGTTGCTTCGATGCAGCTGAGGTTTCTAGCTGTATCTTCTTATATATTTGCGCTATTTCCTTCCTTTTGTTGTACTTCCTTTTATTGGTTTTTTGGTAGTTTTGGTGCTGTTTCGACGCCTGTATTCCTCGATGGTTATCGGTAGCGGGCCAATACGTCCTTTGGACATTGTTAATTTGTTGATGTTGTAGCTGGCAGAGCAGGATTATGAAAAGGCATTTTGCCGATAGGCAAGTCGTCGATGGAACTGGCAGGATCTGAATATTAAAAGGCAGCTTGCCGATATACAAGGCCATGTAGATTAAAACGTGCGAACTCTCCGCATAAGGTGTAATTAATCAATTGTGTTTATTAAAAATATTGAAAATGTAATTTTTCCATAAAAATCTTACATGTTTGGATATTAAAGAAAAATAGGCAAAAGCAACAATAGGTAGGTAGGTATGAGTGGCTGTCACTGCTAATCCAGCGACTCAGCTAGCCCATTAGTAGAGGCCCGTTGTCATACCACAAGCTTAAGTCGTCAATCATCTTGGGTCTATTTCACCTAATTCTCCAAGGTCCCTAAAAACAGGTGCCCCTAGAAACCGTAGCCTGCTTCTCAGATGCAAGTCCGTTTCCTCCTCTAGAGATCCTACAGGTCGTGGCAAGTGTTCATCTGTCGTTCGCACGAGCATGAGTAGATTCTTTTAAAAGCAGCTTGCAAGTGCCAAAGGGCATACCAATGCTTTCTTTACTGGGAAAAATCTTCTTGGTTGTTCTTTCCCTTGCAAGTTCATCTGCAATCGATGTCTTTGTGGCCAGGAACCCAAATGAGTTTGAGCCTGTTCTGATTGGCGATCTCCTGCAGCTCTGATTGCCGCTTGGCTATCACTAAATATAAAAATATCCTTGCCTTTGCCTTGCGGCCTGTAACAAGTCTATAACCTCCTTAATGGCTAGAACCTCAGCCTGGAAAATACTACAGTGATCCAGCAGCCGAAAAGAATAGTTGAAAGATAAATAGGTTCTGCGAGAAGACCCCTCTTCCCACACTGCCATTCAGTTTCGAGCCATCTGTTAAGACCGTGAGACTTCCAGGTGGAGTGTAGAAGTTTCTCGACCACGCGTCCCTACCTGGGATTACCATCTCGAATTTCCTGTCCGGGATCACAGTATCGACACAGTAGTCTGTGCATTCCGGAAGCATTCTATAATTATTCAGGTCAATTAATGTATCTTGATTGAGCAATTCAAAAAATGATGACCTTAAACTACGCCTTAGAGCTGTTAATAAATACACCACCTCCAGTTTTCTCAGCATCTCGGTCTTTCTTATACATTTGGAAAATATTGGCATAAAAGTATTCTTCGCTGAAGAAATTACTATTAAGGCAGGTTTCCACAAAGATATATATCTCGTAATCCTAATGTGAAGTACCACGAAAGACTTCTTTAGCTTTTGTCCGCATACCAGCCATATTCTGGAAGTATATATTTAGATATTTGAATGCATGATCGGTGTTTATAGAAATAATACTGTTCGGCGGTTCGACGGTTAGCTTTGGGTTGAAAAAACTGAAAGGGCCGCACATTGATATCAGATGGCCATACATTAAGATTTAGGATGACTTTCAAATGGAGTTCCTTTTTTGACCAGTTTATAACACGATAAGAGAATTCTGGAGACGGTCGATTTAAAGGAAGAAATGTGCAACCACGTTTTCTTAGTGACCACATCAAGATGAGTATTATCATTACGTCCATGAACAATAATTATGCGCTTATGGCTGCTTAGATTTCGGACGGTAGTCCACTCGCCAACTTCTTCAGCAGCAACTGCAATATCAGCACGATGATCTCGTATGTTGTTATCTTCTACATTCTGAGCACTTATAGTTAAAGTCGAATTAACAGCATGCTCAACAGAGCAAGCCTCACAGACAGCATGCATAGTATTGACATCAGTGGCGATATCCGCAACAGTACCAACAGCAGGAATAACAGAGCAGTCAACATTAGATAGTATGCAATTGGTGCTAATAGCAACAGCGTAGTTAAGATTAGTGTTAGAATTAGATACCATTTGATAACCAGAGTCTAATTGATCACCAGCAGGTGTTGAAATAGTTACATCAGTATTAACAGCATTATCAACAACAGCAGCATTAACAGAAGACAAGGTAGTAGCATGAGAATGCTTAACAGGCGGCGGTGGTATAGAATAATAATTATTAGCGGAAACAAATGTAGTCGCGGTGTCGGCTTGCACTGCAATCGGCGTATTGACTGCAGAGTAAGCAGGGCTAACAGCAGGGCTTACAGCACTTTTAATAGCATTAACGTTAGCTACCAACACATCAAGACACTGCAGTATTATTACGAATGTTAACATTCAACACAAATTGCTTTTTAATTTCAGCAATTTGGTCAGATAAGCCTTTCAATTTTTGATGAAAAACACCCATAATGGTCTCCATTCCATGCTCTTGCACAACAATCACTACGTCAAGCGCCTTACTAAGTGTTTCAGGCATATAAACGCAAACCTCGCACATATATCCAATATGGCGGTTCTTCTTGAACAGCTAAACGTCATATTCAGTAATTAAGCCAATGCAACATGCGCGATGAAAACTTTTTTTTGCAAAAACCAGAACAAGGCACAATGAAAATGTCATTTTTAGAAAACGCTTTATCACACTTTCCACAAAAATCTTACATGTTTGGATATTAAAGAAAAATAGGCAAAAGCAACAATAGGTAGGTAGGTATGAGTGGCTGTCACTGCTAATCCAGCGACTCACCTAGCCCATTAGTAGAGGCCCGTTGTGATACCACAAGCTTAACTCGTCAAGCTACTTGGGTATATTTCACCTAATTCTCCAAGGTCCCTAAAAACAGTTGCCCCTAGAAACCGTAGCCTGCTTCTCAGATGCAAGTCCGTTTCCTCCTCTAGAGATACTACAGGTCGTGGCAAGTGTTCATCTGTCGTTCGCACAAGCATGAGTAGATTCTTTTAAAAGCAGCTTGCAAGTGCCAAAGGGCATACCAATGCTTTCTTTACTGGGAAAAATCTGCTTGGTTGTTCCTTCCCTCGCAAGTTCATCTGCAATGCAGTTACCATCGATGTCTTTTTGGCCAGGAACCCAAATGAGTTTGAGCCTGTTCTGATTGGCGATCTCCTGCAGCTCTGATTGCCGCTTGGCTATCACTAAATATAAAAATATCCTTGCCTTTGCCTTGCGGCCTGTAACAAGTCTATAACCTCCTTAATGGCTAGAACCTCAGCCTGGAAAATACTACAGTGATCCGGCAGCCGAAAATAATAGTTGAAAGATAAATAGGTTCTGCGAGAAGACCCCTCTTCCCACACTGCCATTCAGTTTCGAGCCATCTGTTAAGACCGTGAGACTTCCAGGTGGAGTGTAGAAGTTTCTCGACCACGCGTCCCTACCTGGGATTACCATCTCGAATTTCCTGTCCGGGATCACAGTGTCGACACAGTGGTCTGTACATTCCGGAAGCATTCTTTAATTATTCAGGTCAATTAATGTATCTTGATTGAGCAATTCAAAAAATGATGACCTTAAACTACGCCTTAGAGCTATTAATACACCACCTCCAGTTTTCTCAGCATCTCGGTCTTTTCTATACATTTGGAAAATATTGGCATAAAAGTATTCTTCGCTGAAGAAATTACTATTAGGGCAGGTTTCCACAAAGATATATATCTCGTAATCCAAATGTGAAGTACCACGAAAGACTTCTTTAGCTTTTGTCCGCATACCAGCCATATTCTGGAAGTATATATTTAGAGATTTGAATGCATGATCGGTGTTTATAGAAATAATACTGTTCGGCGGTTCGACGGTTAGCTTTGGGTTGACAAAACTGAAAGGGCCGCACATTGATATCAGATGCCCATTCATTAAGATTTAGGATGTTGTTGTAAACGAAAGATGACACACCAAGTTTAAAATTTACGCTGCGAAGACTTTCAAAATGAGTTACTTTTTTGACCAGTTTATAACACGATAAGGGAATTCTGGAGACGGTCGGTTTAAAGGAAGAAATGTGCAACCATTTTTTCTTAGTGACCACATCAAGATGTGTATTATCATTACGTCTATGAACAATGTTTATGCGATTATGCAGGCTCAACAGAGCAAGCCTCACAGACAGCATGCATAGTATTGATATCAGTGGCGATATCCGCAACAGTACCAACAGCAGGAATAACAGAGCGCTCAACATTAGATAGTATGCAATTGGTGCTAATAGCAACAGCGTAGTTCAGATTAGCGTTAGAATTAGATACCATTTGATTTCCAGAGTGTAATTGATCACCAGCAGGTGTTGAAATAGTTACATCAGTATTAACAGCATTATCAACAACTGCAGCATTAACAGAAGACAAGGTAGTATCATGAGAATACTTAACAGGCGGCGGTGGTATAGAATAATCATTATTAGCGGAAACAGATGTAGCTGCGGTGTCGGCTTGCATTGCCATCGGCGTATTGATTGCAGAGTAAGCAGGGCTAACAGCAGGGATGGACAATAAAAGTGAAGTTGGTATAGTTGATATCTGTGAGGTGGGAGGAAGCCCACTATTACTCCAATCTGCAGGGGATATGGCAGAAATGCACTGAGCCCATGTCAGATTTTGCGACGGCGAGACCGAAATAGGCACAGATAATTCTTGTGTAACGACCGAACGGTTATTATATTTCGTAACACAGCGCGAGTTAACAGCACTTTTAATAGCATTAACGTTAGCTACCAAAACATTAAGACACTGCAGTATTATTACCAATGTTAACATTCAACACAAATTGCTTTTTAATTTCAGCAATTTGGTCAGATAAGCCTTTTAATTTCTGATGAAAAGCACCCATAATGGTCTCCATTCCATGCCTTTGCACAACAATCACTACGTCAAGCGCTTTACTAAGTTTTTCAGGCATATTGTAGATTAAAACGTGCGAACTCTCCGCATAAGGTGTAATTAACCAATTGTGTTTATTAAAAATATTTCCGTACTATTTATACTTCAACTTAATATGTACTTTCTTATTTACTAACGCTTACATAAGTACGGCCAATTGTATACATAAGAATATTGGCTCGTACGCGAAGAATGCTGAGTGCAGCAAGAAAGTTGTATGTATGTTTGTATGCGCTTGTACTCAAATTCAAGTCGCTATTGGTTTATGTAATGTAATGCGCGACTCGAGCAATGACCTGAGTTTTGGGTTGTTGCGCGTGTTGTATTTTGATATGTATATTTATGTTTATGTATATTTATGTTTATGTATATTTATGTTTATGTATATTTATGTTTATGTATGTCTGTGCATTTGTATGTTTTATTTAATGTTGAAATGTGTGTTTGTATATACGTGGTTTCTTGATACACTACACCTCCTTCCTTAGGAAGAATGGTTATACATTGTGAGGTCAATGCATGAGCATTCTTTTACAATTAAATACTTTTATTTTCTTTACACTTGAAAAAGGTTATTGTACTTAAGTAATAAAAATTTTGTATGCATTATTTGCTTAGCTAATACAATTTCTTATTATGCTAAGTGGAATATTATAACAATTAGTTGTTTCTTATAAATAAACAGGTTTTTTATTCTGATTGATTCTTGTTTTGTGTATATTTCAGTTTTCTAATTCTAACAATTTTAGTCTATTTTTATGAATTATTATTTTCTTATTTTCATTAATTAATGTATAATTATTTTTATTATCAACTCTTACTACTTTATAGGGCCCTTTACTATCTAATTTATGACCTGTGTCATCTTTAACTAATACTAAATCTCCTATTTGTATTTCCTTTATTTGTACGTTTTTATCATAGTTAATTTTTTGTTTTTCCTTTGCTTGATGCACTAATTTTTGCGCTCTTTGTTGTGCTACTTGTAACCTATATTTGATTTCTTTATTATATGCGTCATAATTATATAGAGGGCTAATTTTGTCTTCTTGTAAAAAATCGTACGTCGGTGGTATTTTTCCAAAAACTAGTTCAAAAGGACAGTAACCGTGAACCGTTGAAGGTGTTGTATTATAACAATACGCAAAATATTTGATATATTCATCCCAATCATATTTGTCACTGGATATGTAAGAACGTACATATTCATTGAATGTTCTATGGCTTCTTTCTACAGTGCTTAATGTTTAATGATGGTATGGTGTTGAAGTTTTATGCTCAACTTTAAGAAGTTTGCAAAACTCGTTAAAAACGTCATTTTTGTATTCAGTTCTGTCTGTCATGATTGTTTTCATACGTCCATAAATTAAAATGAAATTTTGAAATATTGCTTTTGCTACTGTTTTAGCGTGTTAGCTTTGTATTCGAATCGCAATTAAATATTTCGTTAATTGGCATACGATAGTGATTGCATATTCCTTTCCATGTTCTGATTTTGGAAGTGGTCCAATAGTATCTATTTTTACTATATCAAAACCTTTGGGGGGTGTTTCTGTAATTGTCATTGGTTCTTTTAGGTGTTTGCCTGTTTTGTTTTTGTTGCAATTTATGCATTTGTTAATATATTTTCGAATATCATTTTTCATATTTTTACAATGAAATTTTTGTCTTATTTTGTTAGTTGTACGATTGATTCCTGGGTGGCCACCTTTGACAGGATCGTCGTGATAGTCTTGAAGAATTTTCTTTATTTGTTCAGCATTTGTCACTTGCATAACCTCCGGAGTTAATGCGATTGTTAAATTTTTAAGAACTTTGGTACATATTTCTTTAAATTCATCTACTCGAGTATAATTAAACAATTTGTCTCCTAAGGACAATTGTATTTTTACAAGTCTTAAATTGCCGGCTTCTTTCATAAGCCTGGTAAATAATTGTCCTAAGTCAATTTTCGCCTCAACCATTAGGTTGCTTGTATTTATTTGGCTACAAATTTTCTTTCATTTCTTGAAATATAATTTCGGAGGATTGAAAACGAGCTCGACATGTCTTTTTACTTCATATTTATTAAGCGCTTCATATATTTTAGGGTTCTCTTTGTGACATTTTTCATCTTCTTTAAGATTTTTGTTTTTGATCGACTGTTTAGTCGCTGATCTGGTCGATACTCGAAGTATTTTATTTGCTTCGATTGTCATGTTTTTAAAGTCGTTTATATCTATGCGGGATAGTGTGTCTGCCACATAGTTTTCTTTCCCAGCTATGTACTCCACCTCAAATTCATATTCATGCATAATCTCATTCTAGTTAACTTCGATGATGGATTTTTCATTGAGAAAAGGTATGTTAAAGGTCGATGGTCTGTTTTGATAAGGAATTTTCTGCCATAAACGTATGGTCTGAAATAAGTAATCGCCCAATGTATTGCTGCTAATTCTGTTTCTATTGTTGATTTATTTACTTCACCTTTAGTGAATGATCTTGAGGCATAGCAAATTGGAAGTTGTTTTCCATCATATTCTTGACTTAGTACTGCTCCGCATGCGAAACCGCTTGCGTCTGTTGTGATACAAAATTGTTTACTAAAATCAGGGTATTGTAAGATACTTGGACTAATTAATGAATTTTTTAAATAACTAAATGCTTTTTCACATTCTTCTGTCCAATTGATTTTACAAAGTCTCGTTAAAATTCTAGAGTTATGTGCGAAATGTGGTATGAATTTTCTATAATAGTTACAGAACGCGACAAATCTCTTTGCTTCGTCAGCATTTTTGGGTGCTGGGTAATTTTGAACTGTTTCATATTTACTTGGGTCTGGTAAGATTCCTTTACTGGTACATTTATGTCCAAGATATGTTATTTCTTGATTAAAAAATAAACATTTATCTGGGTGTAACTTAAGGTTATATTTTCTACAAGTGGTAAATTTTTCATCATATGGTTTTCGGAACATCCTAATACTACTAAATCATCCATATATAGGAATGCTTGGGATGGTTTGAGACCTGAGAATGCTAGGGTCATCATTCTTTGAAATGAATTAGGGGCTACTTTTAATCCGTATGGTAGTCTTTTAAAGCGATAAGTGACACCGTCTGCTGTAAATGATGTAAAATCTCTAGATTCTGTGCTTAGTTAAATTTAATGAAATCCAGACATTAAGTCTAAACATGAAAAATATTTTGCTCTTCCTAATTGATCGAGAATATCATCAATTCTTGGTAGTGGGAATTTATCTGCTGTTAGTTTTTTATTTATTGATCTCAAGTCAATTACTAATCTCCATCTTTTATTTGTACTACCTGGAAGTAATTTTTTAGTACTAGTAGTACCGGGCTATTATACTCTGACATTGATGGTTCTATTATATCGTTCTTAATTAGTTTAGTAATGCGTTTATTTATTTCTGTTTTATGTGCTTCTAATATTCTATAGTTTTTTACATAAACTGGTTCCTCATCTTTCATACGTAGTTTTTGCTTATAAAAATTATTACTAGTTATGGGCTCTGTTTCTAAGGAAAAAATATCAATATATTCTGAACATAGTGTATTAAGTTGTTGGCTAACGAATGGTGGGAAATTCTTTTCAATTTCTCTTGTTTTCCGTTATTATTTTCGTTGTTCGTGTAAGTATTTTTCAGAATTGTGTAGTCATTTAGGTTTTCTGTTTTTATATTATAATTTTGAATTATTGCGTTTTTATCTGTTGTATTTATTATTTTTACGAATGTTTGATTTTTATTCGCAATTTTATTTGCAAGAAAAATGCCATTATCAAGTTCTTGATGTGGCATAAGAATCTCATTGTTACTGGTTTATACATAAACTTGGCGTATAACTTCTGATCTAGCGGGTACTGTAATTGTATTAATAGTTGGTCTATTTGTCACTAGGATTGCTACGTCTTCATGGTAATCATTTGGTCTGAGAATTAACCAACCTTTATCCCTTTGATAGTCTAATATACAATTATATTTTTTAATAATGCCGTCGCATGGAATTGGAAAATTGACTTCTACTACGTGAAATTTGTGTCGAATTAATATATTATCACCTACTAAATCTGTATTTACTATTCCTAGTGTATTTATTATTTCTTAACCATTACCTTTTAAATCTGTTATTTGTGAACTATTGATAATAATGTTCTTATCAATTCGATTCTTTTTAATAATTGATATATCTGCTCCTGTGTCTATCAGGAATGTTGAATATGAGTTGCTTAATGCTGTTTTGCAAGATGTGTAGATATCGCCTCGTTCATCGATGTGAACGTTCCAGCTTGCATACTCATTTCTACTTTTTCGTTTGAGCAGATTTTACACATGGCTTTTACAGCCGATTGTAGAGCATATTTTGTTGCTAATTCTGTCAGTCCGTCGGAGATGTATGCTCCTTCTAATTTTGTAAGTTTTTCTATCTCATCAGTATATTGGTTCGCTGTCTTACTTTTTTGTTGTACGTTCATTAGTTTGGCTGTTAATACTTCTACTGATTCACCTTTAATGCTTGTTTTTAGTTTTAGTTTTATTGCTTGTAATGATTCTTCACTACTTATTAAATTCCTCGCTGTACCTTTCAACTTTGTTTTTACCATAGAGATAGCAATGGCTTTATGACTATCCTTGATTTGTTCAAGAATGTCAAGAGTATCCAAAAAACTGGGTAGGTTTTCTGGTTTACCGTCAAACTCGGGAATAATTGACGATGCCGTCTTAATGAATTCTAACGTTGTTTGTGCCATTTTGAATTTTGTTGTTTGGAAATTCGTATTTTCTGTTTCGTTTTCTGACTGTTCCTCTTCTATTAGTAAACGTTCGAAGTCAATGGTAATTTCTTGTTCGTATTTAGTTGGTACTGTGAATTCTATGTTGTATCTAGCAAGTGAGCAAACTAACTTGTCTCTAATATAAGCAAATATTTGAGATGCTTCTTTTTGATGGTAAGGTGTGAGCTGGTTTTTTAAATCATTAATTTTCTTTCCTAATCTGTTAAAGGTTGTTAATATTATATTCAAATGTTTAATGATTGTTTCTTCCTTTATTTTAATGTTTTTATTCATACATTTATATGATTTGTCTATGGTTAATTTTTCTTCTAATAGGACTGTATATATTTCTTCCCATTTAGTTCCCATTGGTATTTATTGAAATGTTTAACATTATTTAAACTTTGTCTAATCCATCCGCACGACTTAAATATTTTTTCTTTAAATATTTGTTGTGCGTGGAATAGATTTTTAAAAATAAATTTATTCAAATACATATTGTAATTAATAATAGCATTAATTTTATGAAGTCTAAAGATTCTTGGTGGTCAGTAATTTCGATTTGATTGACCACATTTGCTTTTCGGTCTTTTATTTTGGAACTTTGTCCACCCATTTAAAAAAAAATTAATAGGCAGCCGTTAGATTGGCAAAATGTTTGTTAAAAATATAAAATATAGTACTTTTTCTGTTGTTTTCTTATACCATGGATTTTCTTCTTTAGTTGTTGCTTCGATGCAGCTGAGGTTTCTAGCTGTATCTTCTTATATATTTGCGCTATTTCCTTCCTTTTGTTGTACTTCCTTTTATTGGTTTTTTGGTAGTTTTGGTGCTGTTTCGACGCCTGTATTCCTCGATGGTTATCGGCAGCGGGCCAATACGTCCTTTCGACATTGTTAATTTGTTGATGTTGTAGCTGGCAGAGCAGGATTATGAAAAGGCATTTTGCCGATATGCAAGGCAAGTCGTCGATGGAACTGGCAGGATCTGATTATTAAAAGGCAGTTGCCGAGATGCAAGGCAAGTTGCCGCTGGAACTGGCAGGATCTGAATATTAAAAGGCAGCTTGCCGATATACAAGGCAAGTTGCCGATAGAACTGGCAGGATCGCCATGTAGATTAAAACGTGCGAACTCTCCGCATAAGGTGTAATTAATCAATTGTGTTTATTAAAAATATTGAAAATGTCATTTTTCCATAAAAATCTTACATGTTTGGATATTAAAGAAAAATAGGCAAAAGCAACAATAGGTAGGTAGGTATGAGTGGCTGTCACTGCTAATCCAGCGACTCAGCTAGCCCATTAGTAGAGGCCCGTTGTGATACCACAAGCTTAACTCGTCAATCATATTGGGTCTATTTCAACTAATTCTCCAAGGTCCCTAAAAACAGGTGCCCCTAGAAACCGTAGCCTGCTTCTCAGATGCAAGTCCGTTTCCTCCTCTATATATCCTACAGGTCGTGGCAAGTGTTCATCAGTCGTTCGCACGAGCATGAGTAGATTCTTTTAAAAGCAGCTTGCAAGTGCCAAAGGGCATACCAATGCGTTCTTTACTGGGAAAAATCTGCTTGGTTGTTCCTTCCCTTGCAAGTTCATCTGCAATCGATGTCTTTGTGGCCAGTCTGTGCATTCCGGAAGCATTCTATAATTATTCAGGTCAATTAATGTATCTTGATTGAGCAATTCAAAAAATGATGACCTTAAACTACGCCTTAGAGCTATTAATAAATACACCACCTCCAGTTTTCTCAGCATCTCGGTCTTTCTTATACATTTGGAAAATATTGGCATAAAAGTATTCTTTGCTGAAGAAATTACTATTAAGGCAGGTTTCCACAAAGATATATATCTCGTAATCCTAATGTGAAGTACCACGAAAGACTTCTTTAGCTTTTGTCCGCATACCAGCCATATTCTGGAAGTATATATTTAGATATTTGAATGCATGATCGGTGTTTATAGAAATAATACTGTTCGGCGGTTCGACGGTTAGCTTTGGGTTGAAAAAACTGAAAGGGCCGCACATTGATATCAGATGGCCATACATTAAGATTTAGGATGACTTTCAAATGGAGTTCCTTTTTTGACCAGTTTGTAACACGATAAGTGAATTCTGGAGACGGTCGATTTAAAGGAAGAAATGTGCAACCACTTTTTCTTAGTGACCACATCAAGATGAGTATTATCATTACGTCCATGAACAATGTTTATGCGCTTATGCCTGCTTAGATTTCGGACGGTAGTCCACTCGCCAACTTCTTCAGCAGCAACTGCAATATCAGCACAATGATCTCGTATGTTGTTAACTTCTACATTCTGAGCACTTATAATTGAAGTAGGGTTAACAGCAGGCTCAACAGAGCAAGCATCACAAACAGCATGCATAGTATTGACATCAGTGGCGATATCCGCAACAGTACCAACAGCAGGAATAACCGAGCACTCAACATTAGATAGTATGCAATTGGTGCTAATAGCAACACCGTAGTTCAGATTGGTGTTAGAATTAGATACCATTTGATTACCAGAGTGTAATTGATCACCAGCAGGTGTTGAAATATTTACATCAGTATTAACAGCATTATCAACAACTGCAGCATTAACAGAAGACAAGGTAGTATCATGAGAATACTTAACAGGCGGCGGTGGTATAGAATAATCATTATTAGCGGAAACAGATGTATCGGCGTATTGATTGCAGAGTAAGCAGGGCTAACAGCAGGGATGGACAATAAAAGTGAAGTTGGTATAGTTGATATCTGTGAGGTGGGAGGAAGCCCACTATTACTCCAATCTGCAGGGGATATGGCAGAAATGCACTGAGCCCATGTCAGATTTTGCGACGGCGAGACCGAAATAGGCACAGATAATTCTTGTGTAACGACCGAACGGTTATTATATTTCGTAACACAGCGCGAGTTAACAGCACTTTTAATAGCATTAACGTTAGCTACCAAAACATTAAGACACTGCAGTATTATTACCAATGTTAACATTCAACACAAATTGCTTTTTAATTTCAGCAATTTGGTCAGATAAGCCTTTTAATTTTTGATGAATAACACCCATAATGGTCTCCATTCCATGCTTTTGCACAACAATCACTACGTCAAGCGCTTTACTAAGTTTTTCAGGCATATTGTAGATTAAAACGTGCGAACTCTCCGCATAAGGTGTAATTAACCAATTGTGTTTATTAAAAATATTTCCGTACTATTTATACTTCAACTTAATATGTACTATCTTATTTACTAACGCTTACATAAGTACGGCCAATTGTATACATAAGAATATTGGCTCGTACGCGAAGAATACTGAGTGCAGCAAGAAAGTTGTATGTATGTTTGTATGCGCTTGTACTCAAATTCAAGTCGCTATTGGTTTATGTAATGTAATGCGCGACTCGAGCAATGACCTGAGTTTTGGGTTGTTGCGCGTGTTGTATTTTGATATGTATATTTATGTTTATGTATGTCTGTGCATTTGTATGTTTTATTTAATGTTGAAATGTGTGTTTGTATATATGTATGTGGTTTCTTGATACACTACACCTCCTTCCTTAGGAAGAATGGTTATACATTGTGAGGTCAATGTATTAGCATTCTTTTACAATTAAATACTTTTATTTTCTTTACACTTGAAAAAGGTTATAAATTTTGTATGCTTTATTTGCTTAGCTAATACAATTTCTTTACTAAGTTTTTCAGGCATATTTTAGATTAAAACATGCGAACTATCCGCATAAGGTGTAATTAATCAATTGTATTTATTAAAAATATTTCCGTACTATTTATACTACAACTTATTATGTACTTTCTTATATACTATCGCTTACATATGTACGGCCAATTGTATACATAAGAATATTGGCTCGTGCGCGAAGAATGCTGAGTGCAGCAAGAAACTTGTATGTATGTTTGTATGCGCTTGTACTCAAATTCAAGTCGCTATTGGTTTATGTAATGTAATGCGCGACTCGAGCAATGACCTGAGTTTTGGCTTGTTGCGCTTGTTGTATTTTGATATGTATATTTATGTTTATGTATGTCTGTGCATTTGTATGTTTTATTTAATGTTGAAATGTGTGTTTGTATATATGTATGTGGTTTCTTGATACACTACACCTCCTTCCTTAGGAAGAATGGTTATACATTGTGTGGTCAATGTATGAGCATTCTTTTACAATTAAATACTTTTATTTTATTTACACTTGAAAAAGGTTACAAATTTTGTATGCTTTATTTGCTTAGCTAATACAATTTCTTATTATGCTAAGTGGAATATTATAACAATTAGTTGTTTCTAATAAATAAACAGGTTTTTTATTCTGATTGATTTTTATTTTGTGTATATTTCATTTTTCTAATTTTAACAATTTTAGTCTATTCTTATGAATTATTATTTTCTTATTTTCATTAATTAATGTATAATTATTTTTATTATCAACTCTTACTACTTTATAGGGCCCTTTGTATTTACTATCTAATTTATGACCTGTGTCATCTTTAACTAATACTAAATCTCCTATTTGTATTTCCTTTATTTGTACGTTTTTATCATAGTTAATTTTTTGTTTTTCCTTAGCTTGATGCACTAATTTTTGTGCTCTTTGTTGTGCTACTTGTAACCTATATTTTATTTCTTTACCATATGCGTCATAATTATATAGAGGGCTAATTTTGTCTTCTTGTAAAAAATCGTACGTCGGTGGTATTTTTCCAAAAACTAGTTCAAAAGGACAGTATCCGTGAACCGTTGAAGGTGTTGTATTATAACAATACGCAAAATATTTGATATATTCATCCCAATCATATTTGTCACTGGATATGTAAGAACGTACATATTCATTGAATGTTCTATGGCTTCTTTCTACAGTGCTTAATGTTTAATGATGGTATGGTGTTGAAGTTTTATGCTCAACTTTAAGAAGTTTGCAAAACTCGTCAAAAACGTCATTTTTGTATTCAGTTCCCATGTCTGTCATGATTGTTTTCATACGTCCATAAATTAAAATGAAATTTTGAAATATAGCTTTTGCTACTGTTTTAGCGTGTTAGCTTTGTATTCGAATCGCAATTGAATATTTCGTTAATTGGCATACGATAGTGATTGCATATTCCTTTCCATGTTCTGATTTTGGAAGTGGTCCAATAGTATCTATTTTTACTATATCAAAACCTTTGGGGGGTGTTTCTGTAATTGTCATTGGTTCTTTTAGGTGTTTGCCTGTTTTGTTTTTGTTGCAATTTATGCATTTGTTAATATATTTTCGAATATCATTTTTCATATTTTTACAATGAAATTTTTGTCTTATTTTGTTAGTCGTACGATTGATTCCTGGGTGGCCACCTTTGACAGGATCGTCGTGATAGTCTTGAAGAATTTTCTTTATTTGTTCAGCATTTGTCACTTGCATAACCTCCGGAGTTATTGCGATTGATAAATTTTTGAGAACTTTGGTACCTATTTCTTTAAATTCATCTACTCGAGTATAATTAAACAATTTGTCTCCTAAGGACAATTGTATAAGTAAATTTTCGCCTCAACACTTAGGTTGCTTGTATTTATTTGGCTACCAATTTTCTTTCCTTTCTTGAAATATAATTTCGGAGGATTGAAAACGAGCTCGACATGTCTTTTTACTTCATATTTATTAAGCGCTTCATATATTTTAGGGTTCTCTTTGTGACATTTTTCATCTTCTTTAAGATTTTTGTTTTTGATCGACTGTTTAGTCGCTGATCTGGTCGATACTCGAAGTATTTTATTTGCTTCGACTGTCATGTTTTTAAAGTCGTTTATATCTATGCGGGATAGTGCGTCTGCCACATAGTTTTCTTTCCCAGCTATGTACTCCACCTCAAATTCATATTCATGCATAATTCTAGTTAACTTCGATGATGGATTTTTCATTGAGAAAAGGTATGTTAAAGGTCGATGGTCTGTTTTGATAAAGAATTTTCTGCCATAAACTTATGGTCTGAAATAAGTAATCGCCCAATGTATTGCTGCTAATTCTTTTTCTATTGTTGATTTATTTACTTCACCTTTAGTGAATGATCTTGAGGCATAGGAAATTGGAAGTTGTTTTCCATCACATTCTTGACTTAGTACTGCTCCGCATGCGAAACCGCTTGCGTCTGTTGTGATAAAAAATTGTTTTCTAAAATCAGGGTATTGTAAGATTGGACTAATTAATGAATTTTTTAAATAACTAAATGCTTTTTCACATTCTTCTGTCCAATAGATTTTACAACGTCTCGTTAAAATTCTAGAGTAATGTGCGAAATGTGGTATGAATTTTCTATAATAGTTACAGAACGCGACGAATCTCTTTGCTTCGTCAGCATTTTTGGGTGCTGGGTAATTTTGAACTGTTTCAAATTTACTTGGGTCTGGTAAGATTCCTTTACTGGTACATTTATGTCCAAGATATGTTATTTCTTGATTAAAAAATAAACACTTATCTGGGTGTCACTTAAGGTTATATTTGCTACAAGTGGAAAATACGTCTCGTAAATTTTTCATCATATGGTTTTCGGAACATCCTAATACTACTAAATCATCCATATATAGGAATGCTTGGGATGGTTTGAGACCTGAGAATGCTAGGGTCATCATTCTTTGAAATGAATTAGGGGCTACTTTTAATCCGCATGGTAGTCTTTTAAAGCGATAAGTGACACCGTCTGCTGTAAATGATGTAAAATCTCTAGATTCTGTGCTTAGTTCAATTTGATGAAATCCAGACATTAAGTCTAAACATGAAAAATATTTTGCTTTTCCTAATTTATCGAGAATATCATCAATTCTTGGTAGTGGGAATTTATCTGCTGTTAGTTTTTTATTTATTGATCTAAAGTCAATTACTAATCTCCATCTTTTATCTGTACTACCTGGAAGTGATTTTTTTGGTACTAGTAGTACTGGGCTATTATACTCTAACATTGATGGTTCTATTATATCGTCCTTAATACGTTTAGTAATGTGTTTATTTATTTCTGTTTTATGTGCTTCTGGTATGCTATAGTTTTTTACATAAACTGGTTCCTCATCTTTCATACGTAGTTTTTGCTTATAAAAATTATTACTAGTTATGGGCTCTGTTTCTAAGGAAAAAATATCAATATATTCTGAACATAGTGTATTAAGTTGTTGGCTAACGAATGGTGGGAAATTCTTTTCAATTTCTCTTGTTTTCCGTTATTATTTTCGTTGTTCGTGTAAGTATTTTTCAGAATTGTGTAGTCATTTAGGTTTTCTGTTTTTATATTATAATTTTCAATTATTGCGTTTTTATCTGTTGTATTTATTATTTTTACGAATGTTTGATTTTTATTCGCAATTTTATTTGCAAGAAAAATGCCATTATCAAGTTCTTGATGTGGCATAAGAATCTCATTGTTACTGGTTTATACATAAACTTGGCGTATAACTTCTGATCTAGCGGGTACTGTAATTGTATTAATAGTTGGTATATTTGTCACTAGGATTGCTACGTCTTCATGGCAATCATTTGGTCTGAGAATTAACCAATCTTTATCCCTTTGATAGTCTAATATACAATTATATTTTTTAATAATGCCGTCGCATGGAATTGGAAAATTGACTTCTACTACGTGAAATTTGTGTCGAATTAATATATTATCACCTACTAAATCTGTATTTACTATTCCTAGTGTATTTATTATTTCTTAACCATTACCTTTTAAATCTGTTATTTGTGAACTATTGATAATAATGTTCTTATCAATTCGATTCTTTTTAATAATTGATATATCTGCTCCTGTGTCTATCAGGAATGTTGAATATGAGTTGCTTAATGCTGTTTTGCAAGATGTGTAGATATCGCCTCGTTCATCGATGTGAAGGTTCCAGCTTGCATACTCATTTTTACTTTTTCGTTTGAGCAGATTTTACACATGGCTTTTACAGCCGATTGTGTAGCATATTTTGTTGCTAATTCTGTAGTCAGTCCGTCGGAGATGTATGCTCCTTCTAATTTTGTAAGTTTTTCTATCTCATCAGTATATTGGTTGGCTGTCTTACTTCTTTGTTGTACGTTCAGTAGTTTGGCTGTTAATACTTCTACTGATTCACCTTTAATGCTTATTTTTAGTTTTAGTTTTATTGCTTGTAATGATTCTTCACTACTTATTAAATTCCTCGCTGTACCTTTCAACTTTGTTTTTACGATAGAGATAGCAATGGCTTCATGACTATCCTTGATTTGTTCAAGAATGTCAAGAGCATCCAAAAAACTGGGTAGGTTTTCTGGTTTACCGTCAAACTCGGGAATAATTGACGATGCCGTCTTAATGAATTCTACCGTTGTTTGTGCCATTTTAAATTTTGTTGTTTGGAAATTCTTATTTTCTGTTTCGTTTTCTGACTGTTCCTCTTCTAATAGTAAACGTTCGAAGTCAATGGTAATTTCTTGTTCGTATTTAGTTGGTACTGTGAATTCTATGTTGTATCTAGCAAGTGAGCAAACTAACTTGTCTCTAATATAAGCAAATATTTGAGATGCTTCTTTTTGATGGTAAGGTGTGAGCTGGTTTTTTAAATCATTAATTTTCTTTCCTAATCTGTTAAAGGTTGTTAATATTATATTCAAATGTTTAATGATTGTTTCTTCCATTGGTATTTATTGAAATGTTTAACATAATTTAAACTTTGTCTAATCCATCCGCACGACTTAGATATTTTTTCTTTAAATATTTGTTGTGCGTGGAATAGATTTTTAAAAATAAATTTATACAAATACATATTGTAATTAATAATAGCATTAATTTTATGAAGTCTAAAGATTCTTGGTGGTCAGTAATTTCGATTTGATTGACCACATTTGCTTTTGGGTCTTTTATTTTGGAACTTTGTCCACCCATTTAAAAAAAAATTAATAGGCAGCCGTTAGATTGGCAAAATGTTTGTTAAAAATATAAAATATAGTACTTCTACTGTTGTTTTCTTAAACCATGGATTTTCTTCTTTAGTTGTTGCTTCGATACAGCTGAGGTTTCTAGCTGTATCTTCTTATATATTTGCGCTATTTCCTTCCTTTTGTTGTACTTCCTTTTATTGGTTTTTCGGTAGTTTTGGTGCTGTTTCGACGCCTGTATTCCTCGATGGTTATCGGTAGCGGGCCAATACGTCCTTTGGACATTGTTAATTTGTTGATGTTGTAGCTGGCAGAGCAGGATTATGAAAAGGCATTTTGCCGATATGCAAGGCAAGTCGTCGATGGAACTGGCAGGATCTGATTATTAAAAGGCAGTTGCCGATATGCAAGGCAAGTTGCCGCAGAAACTGGCAGGATCTGAATATTAAAAGGCAGCTTGCCGATATACAAGGCAAGTTGCCGATAGAACTGGCAGGATCGCCATGTAGATTAAAACGTGCGAACTCTCCGCATAAGGTGTAATTAATCAATTGTGTTTATTAAAAATATTGAAAATGTCATTTTTCCATAAAATCTTACATGTTTGGATATTAAAGAAAAATAGGCAAAAGCAACAATAGGTAGGTAGGTATGAGTGGCTGTCACTGCTAATCCAGCGACTCAGCTAGCCCATTAGTAGAGGCCCGTTGTGATACCACAAGCTTAACTCGTCAATCATATTGGGTCTATTTCACCTAATTCTCCAAGGTCCTTAAAAACAGGTGCCCCTAGAAACCGTAGCCTGCTTCTCAGATGCAAGTCCGTTTCCTCCTCTAGAGATCCTACAGGTCGTGGCAAGTGTTCATCTGTCGTTCGCACGAGCATGAGTAGATTCTTTTAAAAGCAGCTTGCAAGTGCCAAAGGGCATACCAATGCTTTCTTTACTGGGAAAAATCTGCTTGGTTGTTCCTTCCCTTGCAAGTTCATCTGCAATCGATGTCTTTGTGGCCAGGAACCCAAATGAGTTTGAGCCTGTTCTGATTGGCGATCTCCTGCAGCTCTGATTGCCGATTGGCTATCACTAAATATAAAAATATCCTTGCCTTTGCCTTGCGGCCTGTAATAAGTCTATAACCTCCTTAATGGCTAGAACCTCAGCCTGGAAAATACTACAGTGATCCGGCAGCCGAAAAAAATAGTTCAAAGATAAATAGGTTCTGCGAGAAGACCCCTCTTCCCACTCTGCCATTCAGTTTCGAGCCATCTGTTAAGACCGTGAGACTTCCAGGTGGAGTCTAGAAGTTTCTCGACCACGCGTCCCTACCTGGGATTACCATCTCGAATTTCCTGTCCGGGATCACAGTGTCGACACAGTGGTCTGTACATTCCGGAAGCATTCTTTAATTATTCAGGTCAATTAATGTATCTTGATTGAGCAATTCAAAAAATGATGACCTTAAACTACGCCTTAGAGCTATTAATACACCACCTCCAGTTTTCTCAGCATCTCGGTCTTTTCTATAGATTTGGAAAATATTGGCATAAAAGTATTCTTCGCTGAAGAAATTACTATTAGGGCAGGTTTCCACAAAGATATATATCTCGTAATCCAAATGTGAAGTACCACGAAAGACTTCTTTAGCTTTTGTCCGCATACCAGCCATATTCTGGAAGTATATATTTAGATATTTGAATGCATGATCGGTGTTTATAGAAATAATACTGTTCGGCGGTTCGACGGTTAGCTTTGATATCAGATGCCCATTCATTAAGATTTAGGATGTTGTTGTAAACGAAAGATGACACACCAAGTTTAAAATTTACTCTGCGAAGACTTTCAAAATGAGTTACTTTTTTGACCAGTTTATAACACGATAAGGGAATTCTGGAGACGGTCGGTTTAAAGGAAGAAATGTGCAACCATTTTTTCTTAGTGACCACATCAAGATGAGTATTATCATTACGTCCATGAACAATGTTTATGCGATTATGCAGGCTCAACAGAGCAAGCCTCACAGAGAGCATGCATAGTATTGATATCAGTGGCGATATCCACAACAGTACCAACAGCAGGAATAACAGAGCGCTCAACATTAGATAGTATGCAATTGGTGCTAATAGCAACAGCGTAGTTCAGATTAGCGTTAGAATTAGATACCATTTGATTTCCAGAGTGTAATTGATCACCAGCAGGTGTTGAAATAGTTACATCAGTATTAACAGCATTATCAACAACAGCAGCATTAACAGAAGAATAGGTAGTATCATGAGTATACTTAACAGGCGGCGGTGGTATAGAATAATCATTATTAGCGGAAACAGATGTAGCTGCGGTGTCGGCTTGCATTGCCATCGGCGTATTGATTGCAGAGTAAGCAGGGCTAACAGCAGGGATGGACAATAAAAGTGAAGTTGGTATAGTTGATATCTGTGAGGTGGGAGGAAGCCCACTATTACTCCAATCTGCAGGGGATATGGCAGAAATGCACTGAGCCCATGTCAGATTTTGCGACGGCGAGACCGAAATAGGCACAGATAATTCTTGTGTAACGACCGAACGGTTATTATATTTCGTAACACTGCGCGAGTTAACAGCACTTTTAATAGCATTAACGTTAGCTACCAAAACATTAAGACACTGCAGTATTATTACCAATGTTAACATTCAACACAAATTGATTTTTAATTTCAGCAATTTGGTCAGATAAGCCTTTTAATTTTTGATGAATAACACCCATAATGGTCTCCATTCCATGCTTTTGCACAACAATCACTACGTCAAGCGCTTTACTAAGTTTTTCAGGCATATTGTAGATTAAAACGTGCGAACTCTCCGCATAAGGTGTAATTAACCAATTGTGTTTATTAAAAATATTTCCGTACTATTTATACTTCAACTTAATATGTACTTTCTTATTTACTAACGCTTACATAAGTACGGCCAATTGTATACATAAGAATATTGGCTCGTACGCGAAGAATACTGAGTGCAGCAAGAAACTTGTATGTATGTTTGTATGCGCTTGTACTCAAATTCAAGTCGCTATTGGTTTATGTAATGTAATGCGCGACTCGAGCAATGACCTGAGTTTTGGGTTGTTGCGCGTGTTGTATTTTGATATGTATATTTATGTTTATGTATGTCTGTGCATTTGTATGTCTTATTTAATGTTGAAATGTGTGTTTGTATATATGTATGTGGTTTCTTGATACACTACACCTCCTTCCTTAGGAAGAATGGTTATACATTGTGAGGTCAATGTATTAGCATTCTTTTACAATTAAATACTTTTATTTTCTTTACACTTGAAAAAGGTTATAAATTTTGTTTGCTTTATTTGCTTAGCTAATACAATTTCTTTACTAAGTTTTTCAGGCATATTTTAGATTAAAACATGCGAACTATCCGCATAAGGTGTAATTAATCAATTGTGTTTATTAAAAATATTTCCGTACTATTTATACTACAACTTATTATGTACTTTCTTATATACTATCGCTTACATATGTACGGCCAATTGTATGCGCTTGTACTCAAATTCAAGTCGCTATTGGTTTATGTAATGTAATGCGCGACTCGAGCAATGACCTGAGTTTTGGCTTGTTGCGCTTGTTGTATTTTGATATGTATATTTATGTTTATGTATGTCTGTGCATTTGTATGTTTTATTTAATGTTGAAATGTGTGTTTGTATATATGTATGTGGTTTCTTGATACACTACACCTCCTTCCTTAGGAAGAATGGTTATACATTGTGAGGTCAATGTATGAGCATTCTTTTACAATTAAATACTTTTATTTTCTTTACACTTGAAAAAGGTTACAAATTTTGTATGCTTTATTTGCTTAGCTAATACAATTTCTTATTATGCTAAGTGGAATATTATAACAATTAGTTGTTTCTAATAAATAAACAGGTTTTTTATTCTGATTGATTTTTATTTTGTGTATATTTCATTTTTCTAATTTTAACAATTTTAGTCTATTCTTATGAATTATTATTTTCTTATTTTCATTAATTAATGTATAATTATTTTTATTATCAACTCTTACTACTTTATAGGGCCCTTTGTATTTACTATCTAATTTATGACCTGTGTCATCTTTAACTAATACTAAATCTCCTATTTGTATTTCCTTTATTTGTACGTTTTTATCATAGTTAATTTTTTGTTTACTTGTAACCTATATTTTATTTCTTTACCATATGCGTCATAATTATATAGAGGGCTAATTTTGTCTTCTTGTAAAAAATCGTACGTCGGTGGTATTTTTCCAAAAACTAGTTCAAAAGGACAGTATCCGTGAACCGTTGAAGGTGTTGTATTATAACAATACGCAAAATATTTGATATATTCATCCCAATCATATTTGTCACTGGATATGTAAGAACGTACATATTCATTGAATGTTCTATGGCTTCTTTCTACAGTGCTTAATGTTTAATGATGGTATGGTGTTGAAGTTTTATGCTCAACTTTAAGAAGTTTGCAAAACTCGTCAAAAACGTCATTTTTGTATTCAGTTCCCATGTCTGTCATGATTGTTTTCATACGTCCATAAATTAAAATGAAATTTTGAAATATTGCTTTTGCTACTGTTTTAGCGTGTTAGCTTTGTATTCGAATCGCAATTAAATATTTCGTTAATTGGCATACGATAGTGATTGCATATTCCTTTCCATGTTCTGATTTTGGAAGTGGTCCAATAGTATCTATTTTTACTATATCAAAACCTTTGGGGGTGTTTCTGTAATTGTCATTGGTTCTTTTAGGTGTTTGCCTGTTTTGTTTTTGTTGCAATTTATGCATTTGTTAATATATTTTCGAATATCATTTTTCATATTTTTACAATGAAATTTTTGTCTTATTTTGTTAGTCGTACGATTGATTCCTGGGTGGCCACCTTTGACAGGATCGTCGTGATAGTCTTGAAGAATTTTCTTTATTTGTTCAGCATTTGTCACTTGCATAACCTCCGGAGTTATTGCGATTGATAAATTTTTGAGAACTTTGGTACCTATTTCTTTAAATTCATCTACTCGAGTATAATTAAACAATTTGTCTCCTAAGGACAATTGTATAAGTCAATTTTCGCCTCAACAATTAGGTTGCTTGTATTTATTTGGCTACCAATTTTCTTTCCTTTCTTGAAATATAATTTCGGAGGATTGAAAACGAGCTCGACATGTCTTTTTACTTCATATTTATTAAGCGCTTCATATATTTTAGGGTTCTCTTTGTGACATTTTTCATCTTCTTTAAGATTTTTGTTTTTGATCGACTGTTTAGTCGCTGATCTGGTCGATACTCGAAGTATTTTATTTGCTTCGACTGTCATGTTTTTAAAGTCGTTTATATCTATGCGGGATAGTGCGTCTGCCACATAGTTTTCTTTCCCAGCTATGTACTCCACCTCAAATTCATATTCATGCATAATCTCATTCTAGTTAACTTCGATGATGGATTTTTCATTGAGAAAAGGTATGTTAAAGGTCGATGGTCTGTTTTGATAAAGAATTTTCTGCCATAAACTTATGGTCTGAAATAAGTAATCGCCCAATGTATTGCTGCTAATTCTTTTTCTATTGTTGATTTATTTACTTCACCTTTAGTGAATGATCTTGAGGCATAGGAAATTGGAAGTTGTTTTCCATCACATTCTTGACTTAGTACTGCTCCGCATGCGAAACCGCTTGCGTCTGTTGTGATAAAAAATTGTTTTCTAAAATCAGGGTATTGTAAGATATTTGGACTAATTAATGAATTTTTTAAATAACTAAATGCTTTTTCACATTCTTCTGTCCAATAGATTTTACAACGTCTCGTTAAAATTCTAGAGTAATGTGCGAAATGTGGTATGAATTTTCTATAATAGTTACAGAACGCGACGAATCTCTTTGCTTCGTCAGCATTTTTGGGTGCTGGGTAATTTTGAACTGTTTCAAATTTACTTGGGTCTGGTAAGATTCCTTTACTGGTACATTTATGTCCAAGATATGTTATTTCTTGATTAAAAAATAAACACTTATCTGGGTGTCACTTAAGGTTATATTTGCTACAAGTGGAAAATACGTCTCGTAAATTTTTCATCATATGGTTTTCGGAACATCCTAATACTACTAAATCATCCATATATAGGAATGCTTGGGATGGTTTGAGACCTGAGAATGCAAGGGTCATCATTCTTTGAAATGAATTAGGGGCTACTTTTAATCCGCATGGTAGTCTTTTAAAGCGATAAGTGACACCGTCTGCTGTAAATGATGTAAAATCTCTAGATTCTGTGCTTAGTTCAATTTGATGAAATCCAGACATTAAGTCTAAACATGAAAAATATTTTGCTTTTCCTAATTTATCGAGAATATCATCAATTCTTGGTAGTGGGAATTTATCTGCTGTTAGTTTTTTATTTATTGATCTAAAGTCAATTACTAATCTCCATCTTTTATCTGTACTACCTGGAAGTGATTTTTTTGGTACTAGTAGTACTGGGCTATTATACTCTAACATTGATGGCTCTATTATATCGTCCTTAATACGTTTAGTAATGTGTTTATTTATTTCTGTTTTATGTGCTTCTGGTATGCTATAGTTTTTTACATAAACTGGTTCCTCATCTTTCATACGTAGTTTTTGCTTATAAAAATTATTACTAGTTATGGGCTCTGTTTCTAAGGAAAAAATATCAATATATTCTGAACATAGTGTATTAAGTTGTTGGCTAACGAATGGTGGGAAATTCTTTTCAATTTCTCTTGTTTTCCGTTATTATTTTCGTTGTTCGTGTAAGTATTTTTCAGAATTGTGTAGTCATTTAGGTTTTCTGTTTTTATATTATAATTTTCAATTATTGCGTTTTTATCTGTTGTATTTATTATTTTTACGAATGTTTGATTTTTATTCGCAATTTTATTTGCAAGAAAAATGCCATTATCAAGTTCTTGATGTGGCATAAGAATCTCATTGTTACTGGTTTATACATAAACTTGGCGTATAACTTCTGATCTAGCGGGTACTGTAATTGTATTAATAGTTGGTATATTTGTCACTAGGATTGCTACGTCTTCATGGCAATCATTTGGTCTGAGAATTAACCAACCTTTATCCCTTTGATAGTCTAATATACAATTATATTTTTTAATAATGCCGTCGCATGGAATTGGAAAATTGACTTCTACTACGTGAAATTTGTGTCGAATTAATATATTATCACCTACTAAATCTGTATTTACTATTCCTAGTGTATTTATTATTTCTTAACCATTACCTTTTAAATCTGTTATTTGTGAACTATTGATAATAATGTTCTTATCAATTCGATTCTTTTTAATAATTGATATATCTGCTCCTGTGTCTATCAGGAATGTTGAATATGAGTTGCTTAATGCTGTTTTGCAAGATGTGTAGATATCGCCTCGTTCATCGATGTGAAGGTTCCAGCTTGCATACTCATTTTTACTTTTTCGTTTGAGCAGATTTTACACATGGCTTTTACAGCCGATTGTGTAGCATATTTTGTTGCTAATTCTGTAGTCAGTCCGTCGGAGATGTATGCTCCTTCTAATTTTGTAAGTTTTTCTATCTCATCAGTATATTGGTTGGCTGTCTTACATCTTTGTTGTACGTTCAGTAGTTTGGCTGTTAATACTTCTACTGATTCACCTTTAATGCTTGTTTTTAGTTTTAGTTTTATTGCTTGTAATGATTCTTCACTACTTATTAAATTCCTCGCTGTACCTTTCAACTTTGTTTTTACGATAGAGATAGCAATGGCTTCATGACTATCCTTGATTTGTTCAAGAATGTCAAGAGCATCCAAAAAACTGGGTAGGTTTTCTGGTTTACCGTCAAACTCGGGAATAATTGACGATGCCGTCTTAATGAATTCTACCGTTGTTTGTGCCATTTTAAATTTTGTTGTTTGGAAATTCTTATTTTCTGTTTCGTTTTCTGACTGTTCCTCTTCTAATAGTAAACGTTCGAAGTCAATGGTAATTTCTTGTTCGTATTTAGTTGGTACTGTGAATTCTATGTTGTATCTAGCAAGTGAGCAAACTAACTTGTCTCTAATATAAGCAAATATTTGAGATGCTTCTTTTTGATGGTAAGGTGTGAGCTGGTTTTTTAAATCATTAATTTTCTTTCCTAATCTGTTAAAGGTTGTTAATATTATATTCAAATGTTTAATGATTGTTTCTTCCTTTATTTTAATGTTTTTATTGATACATTTATATGATTTGTCTATGGTTAATTTTTCTTCTAATAGGACTGTATATATTTCTTCCCATTTAGTTCCCATTGGTATTTATTGAAATGTTTAACATAATTTAAACTTTGTCTAATCCATCCGCACGACTTAAATATTTTTTCCTTAAATATTTGTTGTGCGTGGAATAGATTTTTAAAAAAAAATGTATACAAATACATATTGTAATTAATAATAGCATTAATTTTATGAAGTCTAAAGATTCTTGGTGGTCAGTAATTTCGATTTGATTGACCACATTTGCTTTTGGGTCTTTTATTTTGGAACTTTGTCCACCCATTTAAAAAAAAATTAATAGGCAGCCGTTAGATTGGCAAAATGTTTGTTAAAAATATAAAATATAGTACTTCTACTGTTGTTTTCTTAAACCATGGATTTTCTTCTTTAGTTGTTGCTTCGATACAGCTGAGGTTTCTAGCTGTATCTTCTTATATATTTGCGCTATTTCCTTCCTTTTGTTGTACTTCCTTTTATTGGTTTTTCGGTAGTTTTGGTGCTGTTTCGACGCCTGTATTCCTCGATGGTTATCGGTAGTGGGCCAATACGTCCTTTGGACATTGTTAATTTGTTGATGTTGTAGCTGGCAGAGCAGGATTATGAAAAGGCATTTTGCCGATATGCAAGGCAAGTCGTCGATGGAACTGGCAGGATCTGATTATTAAAAGGCAGTTGCCGATATGCAAGGCAAGTTGCCGCTGGAACTGGCAGGATCTGAATATTAAAAGGCAGCTTGCCGATATACAAGGCAAGTTGCCGATAGAACTGGCAGGATCGCCATGTAGATTAAAACGTGCGAACTCTCCGCATAAGGTGTAATTAATCAATTGTGTTTATTAAAAATATTGAAAATGTCATTTTTCCATAAAATCTTACATGTTTGGATATTAAAGAAAAATAGGCAAAAGCAACAATAGGTAGGTAGGTATGAGTGGCTGTCACTGCTAATCCAGCGACTCAGCTAGCCCATTAGTAGAGGCCCGTTGTGATACCACAAGCTTAACTCGTCAATCATATTGGGTCTATTTCACCTAATTCTCCAAGGTCCTTAAAAACAGGTGCCCCTAGAAACCGTAGCCTGCTTCTCAGATGCAAGTCCGTTTCCTCCTCTAGAGATCCTACAGGTCGTGGCAAGTGTTCATCTGTCGTTCGCACGAGCATGAGTAGATTCTTTTAAAAGCAGCTTGCAAGTGCCAAAGGGCATACCAATGCTTTCTTTACTGGGAAAAATCTGCTTGGTTGTTCCTTCCCTTGCAAGTTCATCTGCAATCGATGTCTTTGTGGCCAGGAACCCAAATGAGTTTGAGCCTGTTCTGATTGGCGATCTCCTGCAGCTCTGATTGCCGCTTGGCTATCACTAAATATAAAAATATCCTTGCCTTTGCCTTGCGGCCTGTAATAAGTCTATAACCTCCTTAATGGCTAGAACCTCAGCCTGGAAAATACTACAGTGATCCGGCAGCCGAAAAAAATAGTTCAAAGATAAATAGGTTCTGCGAGAAGACCCCTCTTCCCACTCTGCCATTCAGTTTCGAGCCATCTGTTAAGACCGTGAGACTTCCAGGTGGAGTCTAGAAGTTTCTCGACCACGCGTCCCTACCTGGGATTACCATCTCGAATTTCCTGTCCGGGATCACAGTGTCGACACAGTGGTCGGTACATTCCGGAAGCATTCTTTAATTATTCAGGTCAATTAATGTATCTTGATTGAGCAATTCAAAAAATGATGACCTTAAACTACGCCTTAGAGCTATTAATACACCACCTCCAGTTTTCTCAGCATCTCGGTCTTTTCTATACATTTGGAAAATATTGGCATAAAAGTATTCTTCGCTGAAGAAATTACTATTAGGGCAGGTTTCCACAAAGATATATATCTCGTAATCCAAATGTGAAGTACCACGAAAGACTTCTTTAGCTTTTGTCCGCATACCAGCCATATTCTGGAAGTATATATTTAGATATTTGAATGCATGATCGGTGTTTATAGAAATAATACTGTTCGGCGGTTCGACGGTTAGCTTTGATATCAGATGCCCATTCATTAAGATTTAGGATGTTGTTGTAAACGAAAGATGACACACCAAGTTTAAAATTTACTCTGCGAAGACTTTCAAAATGAGTTGTTTTTTTGACCAGTTTATAACACGATAAGGGAATTCTGGAGACGGTCGGTTTAAAGGAAGAAATGTGCAACCATTTTTTCTTAGTGACCACATCAAGATGAGTATTATCATTACGTCCATGAACAATGTTTATGCGATTATGCAGGCTCAACAGAGCAAGCCTCACAGACAGCATGCATAGTATTGATATCAGTGGCGATATCCACAACAGTACCAACAGCAGGAATAACAGAGCGCTCAACATTAGATAGTATGCAATTGGTGCTAATAGCAACAGCGTAGTTCAGATTAGCGTTAGAATTAGATACCATTTGATTTCCAGAGTGTAATTGATCACCAGCAGGTGTTGAAATAGTTACATCAGTATTAACAGCATTATCAACAACAGCAGCATTAACAGAAGAATAGGTAGTATCATGAGTATACTTAACAGGCGCCGGTGGTATAGAATAATCATTATTAGCGGAAACAGATGTAGCTGCGGTGTCGGCTTGCATTGCCATCGGCGTATTGATTGCAGAGTAAGCAGGGCTAACAGCAGGGATGGACAATAAAAGTGAAGTTGGTATAGTTGATATCTGTGAGGTGGGAGGAAGCCCACTATTACTCCAATCTGCAGGGGATATGGCAGAAATGCACTGAGCCCATGTCAGATTTTGCGACGGCGAGACCGAAATAGGCACAGATAATTCTTGTGTAACGACCGAACGGTTATTATATTTCGTAACACTGCGCGAGTTAACAGCACTTTTAATAGCATTAACGTTAGCTACCAAAACATTAAGACACTGCAGTATTATTACCAATGTTAACATTCAACACAAATTGATTTTTAATTTCAGCAATTTGGTCAGATAAGCCTTTTAATTTTTGATGAATAACACCCATAATGGTCTCCATTCCATGCTTTTGCACAACAATCACTACGTCAAGCGCTTTACTAAGTTTTTCAGGCATATTGTAGATTAAAACGTGCGAACTCTCCGCATAAGGTGTAATTAACCAAGTGTGTTTATTAAAAATATTTCCGTACTATTTATACTTCAACTTAATATGTACTTTCTTATTTACTAACGCTTACATAAGTACGGCCAATTGTATACATAAGAATATTGGCTCGTACGCGAAGAATACTGAGTGCAGCAAGAAACTTGTATGTATGTTTGTATGCGCTTGTACTCAAATTCAAGTCGCTATTGGTTTATGTAATGTAATGCGCGACTCGAGCAATGACCTGAGTTTTGGGTTGTTGCGCGTGTTGTATTTTGATATGTATATTTATGTTTATGTATGTCTGTGCATTTGTATGTCTTATTTAATGTTGAAATGTGTGTTTGTATATATGTATGTGGTTTCTTGATACACTACACCTCCTTCCTTAGGAAGAATGGTTATACATTGTGAGGTCAATGTATTAGCATTCTTTTACAATTAAATACTTTTATTTTCTTTACACTTGAAAAAGGTTATAAATTTTGTATGCTTTATTTGCTTAGCTAATACAATTTCTTTACTAAGTTTTTCAGGCATATTTTAGATTAAAACATGCGAACTATCCGCATAAGGTGTAATTAATCAATTGTGTTTATTAAAAATATTTCCGTACTATTTATACTACAACTTATTATGTACTTTCTTATATACTATCGCTTACATATGTACGGCCAATTGTATACATAAGAATATTTGCTCGTACGCGAAGAATGCTGAGTGCAGCAAGAAACTTGTATGTATGTTTGTATGCGCTTGTACTCAAATTCAAGTCGCTATTGGTTTATGTAATGTAATGCGCGACTCGAGCAATGACCTGAGTTTTGGCTTGTTGCGCGTGTTGTATTTTGATATGTATATTTATGTTTGGGCATATCTTTAAACTTATAAGTTTATATTATTTCATTTAATTGTTAATACTTACCACATATGTATTTCGATTGTAAACTGAATTACACACATGAAATGTATCGATTACCAAATGTACTCGAGTCTCGAACTATCATTAATACATACTACTAAGTCTAAATATGTTTAAGCAACCCTAACTCAACGAAGAGATTTACATGTACAACCAAAAGAATTATTAAAAAAGGCCACTTGAATTCAAACCACCACCAGCATCGCTTTACTTTTCGTGTTCTCTCCACTTCGTATAATTTTAGAACTTTGCGTCCCGAATTGAATTAAAGTTAACACAGATTAACCATCAACTACGAAAAAGCTTGTAGTTTTACATTTTGGCGCCCGAGCAGGGACAGTAAAGTTTTTCTTTTACTAATTATTTTGTCGTCGTGCGACTGGTGGGGTGGTTATCCCAGCAATTTAAAAACGAAGTCTACAATCGACTACAGCACCAGCAGCGCCAGTAAATCGGAACATCGTTGGAGCATCGGTGGAGTTCTCAACAGCGGATAGACATTGGATTTAAAGCGGTGTGAGCCAAAAAAAAAAAAAAAAAAAACGGACAACAAGCGGTTAAGTCGCAGCTTGGTTCACATACATAAGTCAAAGGAATGAGTAGAACAGCAACAATCGAGGTATGATAAAAACTATGTGCGTGGAAAAAAGTGTTTAAATAAAAAAGTTAAGAAAACCGCAAGGTGACATACATATACATATAATCCGTTCTTTTGTACAATTATAAAACCACAAATTCGATCTCCGTTAATTAATTAAATGCATACCGTTTCTACATCGAGGGGTCATTTAAGTTTGCGGTATTTTTTTTTTTTTTTTTTTTTGTTTTACGAGGAGTAAGCATCGAAAGCCTTCACCCCGTCAGTGTGGGACTTTAACCTGCACTAAACCTCCTACTGTCACGTACCGTTCCCCTCCCGGTACTACCGTCAAGTATTTCGTCGGGAGGCAGTTTGAGCACTAAGCTCTAAGTCCGTTACCGTCTTGATGCAGTCCGTGGAAGTTGCATCTACTTGGCACCACCTCTGTTGGTCTAACTAGCCCACCCGTGTCGGGTCCGTCGTCCCCGCCCACTTGTGTAATGTCCGCCTAATTGCGTTTATATGCCTGACATCTGACACTACTTAAATGTTCTAAGTTAGTTTTATTATCTATATAATTCGAAGTTGAACTTACTTGAGGCTGTCGGAATGGACGGGAATCCGAGCAGCCAATTTCACAGGTTAGTTGATTTCCGCCTACTCAGCATTGCTGACACTATGAAGAGCGCTATAGTAAGCCGAGGCCGTCGGAACGGACTTGGTTCCGAGCGGCTTCTTGCCCGGCTATGAACTCTGCCGACAAAACGAGCCCGATGAACAAGTTCCCTTGCTGCGCAGACTCAGCGAGTAGCATGACCGAGGTGGTCCAGCAAACGAATACCAGGAGCCGCAATAAACTGGAGCTGAAGAGCGCTTGGTTCCAGCCTCATAATTTCCTCACTTTGACGCTTAAGATTACCGACTCAAACGTAGAGCTTGTATCCAGTCATATTTGTCGGAACGGACGAGGTTCCGAGCAACATCTAGCGGAACTAAGCTTTGTGTGGGTGGTCCAACGAACGAGATCCAGATCCGCATCGTGTTTGCTGGAGGAAAGCGTTCGGTTCCAACCCGCGTTTTCTTCTCACTTTACTTTACCGTCCACAACCTGGCGAAACCGTTGGAACGAACTTGGTTCCAAGCGGCACCCATTATGTTGTATGCTGTGCAGCCGTAGATCCTGGTAGGCAATTTCTACGGCAGCATCGGTTCAGCAGGTAGAGGGACTCGGATGTAGTGTTGCTGGTCATTCGCAGAGCATGTCTTCAATCGTAGCTGTCGGAACGGACGAGGTTCCGAGCTATATCTAACGGGGCTAAACTTTGTTTGGATGGTCCGGCGAACGATATCCAGATCCGTCCTGATTACACGGGAGGAGTGCGTTCGGTTCCAACCCGTGTTTTATTTACACTTTGACGATGTAAATTACTTAAAATCTCCCTAGCGATCGATTCTGTCGGAACGGACGTGGTTCCGAGCAAAATCGAATAATGCAGTACGCTGTGAAAGTGGTAGAAATCTCACCGGTTTTTTCGGGACCACTCCGCGTACTTTAGCTTTTTGTGTATTTCTGCGGTATATATGTACCTATATGTATATATAGTATACATATGTACAATTGTCGGGTACAGTAATAACGTTAGTGTTGCATAGAAATACATAGCTACATATGTACATACATATATTCGTCGTCGTTGACATACATATGTATTTATGTACGTGTTATTTTCGGCTGCTTAGACTGTTAGAAGAATTTATATTGTGATTAGTTATATATGTACGTACATAAGTATATACATGCATGCTTAGGTACATACATTGCGTTCGTACATGCACTACATACATACGTACATTGCACGCATTAGCAAACATTTGTCGTCGTAATTTTCGCGTTATTGCCCACACTTTCTTTCGTTGCGCTAAAAGAATCTATGTATTGTGCTTACATATGTATAAATGTGCATACGGTGATACATACAAATCGAGTATAGCTAGTTAGTAACGTTGTTCTTGCTGTTGGTTTTGGCGATTGCTCTACACTACAGTCTAGCAGGTGTCAAACGGTGTTCATCTTCATCATCAGGGGCGTGCACAGCCACCACCGAAAGCGTTCGGACAATGATCGTAATTGAGTTTAGAAGTTAATTAAATACAAATTTTAATTTTCAAATAAATTCCAAATCATTGCATTACTGTTGTTGTTCAAAGGCTATTTTTTTAATTTAATCGTTGTCGTTTTTACGTTCCATTCGAAAGGTGAAATAATTTCACTTTCTAAAATTTTCTGAAATAAATTTATCAAAATAATTCTTTTCATAAATACTTTGCAATGCCTTCAGAAAAGCCATCTGAAATGGATGCAACAAAGCTTGCTACCTTACGGCAGCAAAGGTCAACTGCGCGTGGAAATATCACACGAATTAGAAACTTATTAGAAAGCACTGTGACAAATTGGAATATGATTGATTTAGAATGTAGGTTGGAAATTTTGAGCTCCTACATAAAGCAATTAATGGCGTATCAAACTGAGATTGAAAGAGAAGATCCAACAGATGAAAAACGAGGTGAAATTGAAGAGTTGTGCATCAGTGCCAAATCGAAATTGCTGCAACTTCTAGGAGTTCATAAGCGTAGGGACAGCACGATTTTGGAGCAAACGCTGGGGACTACAATGCTACCTTCATCCTTTCGTTTGCCTAACCTGAAACTACCCAGCTTCGGCGGAAAATATTCCGATTATAAAAATTTCATTAGTACCTTTAATAACTTAATTCATGAGGATATCACGCTAGCTACGATAGAAAAATTTAATCACCTCTTAAGCTGTTTAACTGGCGATGCGCTAAGAACTGTCAAAGCGTTTCAAGTGTGCGAAGAAAATTACAATAAGGCCTTAGACCGTTTAGCGGAACGATATGACAAAAAATGTCTGATATTTTTCGACAACATTGAGCAATTATTTGAAATAAATAAAATGAATAAGCCAAATGCTTCAAGCTTGAGAAGTGCAGTAGACGTAGTTTCGGCAATTTATGATTCTTTGCAGTCGCTTGGTAGTGAAAGCGAAATTACAAATGCACTTATTATACACTTGGTTATGTCCAAAGTTGATCCAGTCACAAAGTCTAAATGGAATGATCAAATGGATTATTCCACTCTTCCAACGTGGAATGCATGCGCAAAGCTATTAATTCGTCGTTCTCAGTCACTGGAAGTAAATGAAGATAGGTCCAGCAAGCCTGAAAAAGTTTCACAATCACATTTCAATCAAAAAACGTCATTTACATGTGCCCAGACAGATAATGAAACTAAATGCCAATACTGCAAATCGAATAGCCACGTTATTTATAATTGCAATAATTTCAGTGCCTTACCAATACACCAAAGGTTTGATTTTGTGAAGAAGGGGGGAAGATGCATTAACTGCCTAAACATTGGGCACTCAGTCCGCAACTGCTCACGGTCTCATTGTCGCGTTTGCCAACGCCCCCACCATACGCTCTTACATAGGTACGAAGTACAGACAGTTTCAACAAACAATGCTACAAGACCATCGAATACGAGTGCTTCTTCACAACAATCAAACCCACGATCCTCGCATCACGTCTCCAGTGTCCATGACGTAGTAATTCTAGCCACTGCATTGGTAAACATCAAAGATCAATTCGGAAATGCTCAAGTAGTAAGAGCTCTTTTGGATTCTGGATCACAAATTAATTTTATTAGTGAGCAATGCGCAAATGTGCTGAAGCTTAAACAGCAATCAAAAGGCGTAAATATTATGGGTATTGGTGAAGCAAATGCTCACGTTAGACATATGGTAAATACGACAGTTAACTCATGTATAAATGAGTATTCATTCCAGGCTGACTTTTGGGTTCTGAAGTCTATTTCGAGTTATCAGCCCGAAGTCAATCTGCCTGTTGAATCATGGGAAGTTCCATCAAATATCAAACTGGCAGATCCAGATTTTAATAAAAGTAAGAAAATCGATTTATTGATCGGTGCTGACATATTCTTCGAATTGTTGTCTGTCGGACAGATTAAATTAAAGAACTCGTTGCCAATTTTGCAAAAAACCTTGTTAGGATGGATTGTTTCTGGAAGGATTACAGCAGGCGAAAATGATAAGTCAGCTGTTTGCAATTTAATAAATAAAACGCGCGAAGATGAAATGACTCATGTAGATTCAGTGGTTCAAAAGTTTTGGGAAATTGAAGAAATCCCAACAAACAAACCTAAATATTCTGAAGAGCAAATGAATTGCGAAGCTCACTTTGTTGCAAATACGAAGTTATTAGATTCAGGTCGCTTTGAAGTTCACCTGCCATTTAAAATGCCAAAATCAGCACTTGGTTCGTCGTATGAAACGGCAAAAAGACGTTTTCTATCTCTTGAACGTAGGTTGTCAAAAACACCTGACATTCAAGAAATGTACATGCAGTTCATGCAAGAATATTTGTCGTTGGGTCACATGTCTCCAACCAAAACTGTTATTGCAAGCGAACCTCATTACTTTATACCTCACCAAGTCGTGGTGAAGCCTGACAGCTTAACAACAAAGCTAAGAGTTGTTTTCGATGCTTCGAGCAGAACTTCCTCTCAACTCTCTCTGAATGATATATTGATGGTCGGCCCTACTATTCAGCCAGATCTTTATATTATTTTGCTTCGCTTTCGATGCCGAAAATATGCCATCACAGCTGATATCACAAAAATGTACAGGCAAATAAAAATGCATGATAAAGACCGGTTATATCAACTAATTTTGTGGCGTGAAAACCAAAACAAGCCAATTCAAACATATGCACTTAATACCGTTACATATGGTACTTCGCCAGCGCCATTTTTAGCCATTAGGTGCTTAAAAGAAATTGGCATGTTAAATAAGGAAGTATTTCCAGTTGGTTCGACGGTAGTCCAAGAAGATTTTTACGTTGACGATTTGTTATCAGGTGCCGAAACTTTAAAGGAGCTCGAAACACTGCAAATAGAAGTTGTTAAAATTTTAGATATGGCCGGGTTTACATTGGCAAAGTGGTACTCAAATCACAAACTATTTCAAAATGGAAAAAATTGTGAGAAGGCCATAAGTATCAATGACACAGAATATACAAAGGCTTTGGGTTTAGTTTGGCATCCAAATACCGATGCACTTTCATTTAACTTAGTCGACAACTTCGAAAACGTTAAGGCCACAAAGCGTAACATTTTATCAATTTCATCTCGATTATTTGATCCATTGGGCCTAGTATGCCCAGTTGTAACAAGGGCCAAAATAATCTTGCAAGAACTGTGGCTGCATAAATTGGATTGGGACGAAACAATTCCCATGGCGTTAAATACAAGCTGGAACAATTTTAAAGAAAATTTTAAGAAGCTTTCAGAAGTAAAGGTGCCTCGTTACGCAGGCACATCATCGTTGTCAAAAATTCAAATACATGGGTTTGCCGATGCTTCTATGAGAGCATTCGGTTGTTGTTTATACGTACGAAGCGAGCACCAAGGAAAAGTTGAAACAATACTGCTAACGGCAAAATCTAAGGTCGCACCCTTAAAGACTAAAACCCTACCAAGGCTTGAGTTATGCGCAGCTCACTTATTAGCCCAATTGTGGAAATCTGTCGCTCCCATAGTATTGTCAGCGGCAGAAAAAGTAGTATTTTGGAGCGATTCTGAAATCGTGTTATACTGGCTGAAGAAGCATCCATCAACGCTTTCGACATTTGTTGGAAACCGTGTAGCTGATATTCAAGATCTAGCAAAATCAGTAACTTGGCGTCATGTACCAACAGATCACAACCCGGCTGACATTGTATCTCGGAGTTGCAATGTTGATGAACTGCAAAAGTCCATTTGGTTTAACGGACCACCATTTTTATGTAAAAAAGAAGAAGAATGGCCCAGAAACGCGAATTTTGATCCTCCAGACAAACTCAAAACATTAGAAATTCGAAAATCGAAAGTTATAGCGCTTGTTGTCGAAAAAGAGCCAAAAATCATATACCAAATTATTGAAAGCTGCTCCTCGTACTCAAAGGTGCTACGCATAGTAGCATACATTTATAGATTTATTAAACCAACAAATTTAACAAACAAAGTTTTAACAGCAAACGACTTGAAGTTATCATTCTTCAAAATAATCGAAACAATTCAGCAAGTAGAATTTGCAGAAGAAATAAAACAACTGAAAACTGGAGTGTCATTGACAAAAAACCAAATTCAAAAGTTGAGTCCTGTTTTACAAGAATATGAGGAAAGCGGAAGAACATTTTCACTTTTGCGAGTAGGCGGTAGGCTTTTAAATGCAACACTTCCATACAATACAAGATTTCCACTATTGTTGCCAAAATCACGTTTTGCTAATTTATATCTAACATATTTGCACCTAACTAATTGTCATGCTGGACCACAGGCACTGGTCGGTTTAATGAGACTTAAGGTTTGGCTGGTCAACGCCAAAGAAGTGGCTCGAAAAGTTGTGCGGAACTGCATACATTGCTTTAAATATAAACCAAAATTAATCAACCAAGTCATGGGAAATCTCCCTAGAGATCGACTTGTATCTGTAAGACCATTCTTAGTTTCAGGAGTCGACTTTTGTGGGCCAATCTACACGTCTTATAGAATACGTGGTAGACCGCCATATAAAACATATGTCGCTGTCTTTGTCTGTTTTGCATCCAAAGCTGTTCATATCGAAGCCGTACCAGATCTCTCCACTAATGCTTTTATTTCTGTACTACTTAAAAGGTTCATCGGAAGGAGAGGACTGCCAGAGAAGATCGTGTGCGACAACGCCACGAATTTTGTAGGCGCCAACACGAAACTGAAGGACCTAAGAGACGTATTCTTCAAAGAGGCCAGCCAAACGGAAATCAGCAACTTCGTCGCGGACCACGGCATCAAATTCGAATTCATCCCTCCCCGTGCGCCACATTTCGGAGGCCTATGGGAGGCCGCGGTAAAATCTACCAAACATCTCTTGTACCGCACCGTCGCAGAGGCAAAACTGACGTTCGAAGAGCTGTCGACTGTGCTAATAGAGATCGAGGCTGTTTTAAATTCGAGGCCCATCGCTCCAATGGCGCAAGACCCCAACGATGGAGAAGCGATTACTCCGGGTCATCTTCTAATCGGAGAATCTTTAAAGGCATTGCCAGAGCCCGCTTCCAAAGATTTAACGCTGCATTACTCAAAGCGATGGCAGCACATCTCAACACTAAAGGCGCGTTTCTGGTCTGCCTTCCAAAGGGACTACATCTTGGGGCTGCAAGCCAAGGCAAAGTGGGCCAAACCAGAGCAAAATATCGAAGTGGGTGCGCTTGTTCTCGTTCACGAAGACAATTTGCCTCCACAGAAATGGCTACTGGGCAAGGTTGTCAATGCCATAACTGGCACAGATGGAAAGGTCCGTGTCGCAGACATCAAAACACAAAACTCAACCATTCGACGTGCTATTCATAAGCTCGCGCCATTGCCAATTAGTTATTGATAGCTGTGCTAATCAACGCGGCCGGCATGTTTGGGCATATCTTTAAACTTGTAAGTTTATATTATTTCATTTAATTGTTAATACTTACCACATATGTATTTAGATTGTAAACTGAATTACACACATGAAATGTATCGATTACCAAATGTACTCGAGTCTCGAACTATCATTAATACATACTACTAAGTCTAAATATGTTTCAGCAACCCTAACTCAACGAAGAGATTTACATGTACAACCAAAAGAATTATTAAAAAAGGCCACTTGAATTCAAACCACCACCAGCATCGCTTTACTTTTCGTGTTCTCTCCACTTCGTATAATTTTAGAACTTTGCGTCCCGAATTGAATTAAAGTTAACACAGATTAACCATCAACTACGAAAAAGCTTGTAGTTTTACAATTTATGTTTATGTATGTCTGTGCATTTGTATGTTTTATTTAATGTTGAAATGTGTGTTTGTATATATGTATGTGGTTTCTTGATACACTACACCTCCTTCCTTAGGAAGAATGGTTATACATTGTGAGGTCAATGTATGAGCATTCTTTTACAATTAAATACTTTTATTTTCTTTACACTTGAAAAAGGTTACAAATTTTGTATGCTTTATTTGCTTAGCTAATACAATTTCTTATTATGCTAAGTGGAATATTATAACAATTAGTTGTTTCTAATAAATAAACAGGTTTTTTATTCTGATTGATTTTTATTTTGTGTATATTTCATTTTTCTAATTTTAACAATTTTAGTCTATTCTTATGAATTATTATTTTCTTATTTTCATTAATTAATGTATAATTATTTTTATTATCAACTCTTACTACTTTATAGGGCCCTTTGTATTTACTATCTAATTTATGACCTGTGTCATCTTTAACTAATACTAAATCTCCTATTTGTATTTCCTTTATTTGTACGTTTTTATCATAGTTAATTTTTTGTTTTTCCTTAGCTTGATGCACTAATTTTTGTGCTCTTTGTTGTGCTACTTGTAACCTATATTTTATTTCTTTATCATATGCGTCATAATTATATAGAGGGCTAATTTTGTCTTCTTGTAAAAAATCGTAAGTCGGTGGTATTTTTCCAAAAACTAGTTCAAAAGGACAGTATCCGTGAACCGTTGAAGGTGCTGTATTATAACAATACGCAAAATATTTGATATATTCATCCCAATCATATTTGTCACTGGATATGTAAGAACGTACATATTCATTGAATGTTCTATGGCTTCTTTCTACAGTGCTTAATGTTTAATGATGGTATGGTGTTGAAGTTTTATGCTCAACTTTAAGAAGTTTGCAAAACTCGTCAAAAACGTCATTTTTGTATTCAGTTCCCATGTCTGTCATGATTGTTTTCATACGTCCATAAATTAAAATGAAATTTTGAAATATAGCTTTTGCTACTGTTTTAGCGTGTTAGCTTTGTATTCGAATCGCAATTAAATATTTCGTTAATTGGCATACGATAGTGATTGCATATTCCTTTCCATGTTCTGATTTTAGAAGTGGTCCAATAGTATCTATTTTTACTATATCAAAACCTTTGGGGGGTGTTTCTGTAATTGTCATTGGTTCTTTTAGGTGTTTGCCTGTTTTGTTTTTGTTGCAATTTATGCATTTGTTAATATATTTTCGAATATCATTTTTCATATTTTTACAATGAAATTTTTGTCTTATTTTGTTAGTCGTACGATTGATTCCTGGGTGGCCACCTTTGACAGGATCGTCGTGATAGTCTTGAAGAATTTTCTTTATTTGTTCAGCATTTGTCACTTGCATAACCTCCGGAGTTAATGCGATTGATAAATTTTTGAGAACTTTGGTACCTATTTCTTTAAATTCATCTACTCGAGTATAATTAAACAATTTGTCTCCTAAGGACAATTGTATAAGTCAATTTTCGCCTCAACAATTAGGTTGCTTGTATTTATTTGGCTACCAATTTTCTTTCCTTTCTTGAAATATAATTTCGGAGGATTGAAAACGAGCTCGACATGTCTTTTTACTTCATATTTATTAAGCGCTTCATATATTTTAGGGTTCTCTTTGTGACATTTTTCCTCTTCTTTAAGATTTTTGTTTTTGATCGACTGTTTAGTCGCTGATCTGGTCGATACTCGAAGTATTTTATTTGCTTCGACTGTCATGTTTTTAAAGTCGTTTATATCTATGCGGGATAGTGCGTCTGCCACATAGTTTTCTTTCCCAGCTATGTACTCCACCTCAAATTCATATTCATGCATAATCTCATTCTAGTTAACTTCGATGATGGATTTTTCATTGAGAAAAGGTATGTTAAAGGTCGATGGTCTGTTTTGATAAAGAATTTTCTGCCATAAACTTATGGTCTGAAATAAGTAATCGCCCAATGTATTGCTGCTAATTCTTTTTCTATTGTTGATTTATTCACTTCACCTTTTGTGAATGATCTTGAGGCATAGGAAATTGGAAGTTGTTTTCCATCACATTCTTGACTTAGTACTGCTCCGCATGCGAAACCGCTTGCGTCTGTTGTGATAAAAAATTGTTTTCTAAAATCAGGGTATTGTAAGATATTTGGACTAATTAATGAATTTTTTAAATAACTAAATGCTTTTTCACATTCTTCTGTCCAATAGATTTTACAACGTCTCGTTAAAATTCTAGAGTAATGTGCGAAATGTGGTATGAATTTTCTATAATAGTTACAGAACGCGACGAATCTCTTTGCTTCGTCAGCATTTTTGGGTGCTGGGTAATTTTGAACTGTTTCAAATTTACTTGGGTCTGGTAAGATTCCTTTACTGGTCCATTTATGTCCAAGATATGTTATTTCTTGATTAAAAAATAAACACTTATCTGGGTGTCACTTAAGGTTATATTTGCTACAAGTGGAAAATACGTCTCGTAAATTTTTCATCATATGGTTTTCGGAACATCCTAATACTACTAAATCATCCATATATAGGAATGCTTGGGATGGTTTGAGACCTGAGAATGCTAGGGTCATCATTCTTTGAAATGAATTAGGGGCTACTTTTGATCCGCATGGTAGTCTTTTAAAGCGATAAGTGACACCGTCTGCTGTAAATGATGTAAAATCTCTAGATTCTGTGCTTAGTTCAATTTGATGAAATCCAGACATTAAGTCTAAACATGAAAAATATTTTGCTTTTCCTAATTTATCGAGAATATCATCAATTCTTGGTAGTGGGAATTTATCTGCTGTTAGTTTTTTATTTATTGATCTAAAGTCAATTACTAATCTCCATCTTTTATCTGTACTACCTGGAAGTGATTTTTTTGGTACTAGTAGTACTGGGCTATTATACTCTAACATTGATGGTTCTATTATATCGTCCTTAATACGTTTAGTAATGTGTTTATTTATTTCTGTTTTATGTGCTTCTGGTATGCTATAGTTTTTTACATAAACTGGTTCCTCATCTTTTATACGTAGTTTTTGCTTATAAAAATTATTACTAGTTATGGGCTCTGTTTCTAAGGAAAAAATATCAATATATTCTGAACATAGTGTATTAAGTTGTTGGCTAACGAATGGTGGGAAATTCTTTTCAATTTCTCTTGTTTTCCGTTATTATTTTCGTTGTTCGTGTAAGTATTTTTCAGAATTGTGTAGTCATTTAGGTTTTCTGTTTTTATATTATAATTTTCAATTATTGCGTTTTTATCTGTTGTATTTATTATTTTTACGAATGTTTGATTTTTATTCGCAATTTTATTTGCAAGAAAAATGCCATTATCAAGTTCTTGATTTGGCATAAGAATCTCATTGTTACTGGTTTATACATAAACTTGGCGTATAACTTCTGATCTAGCGGGTACTGTAATTGTATTAATAGTTGGTCTATTTGTCACTAGGATTGCTACGTCTTCATGGTAATCATTTGGTCTGAGAATTAACCAACCTTTATCCCTTTGATAGTCTAATATACAATTATATTTTTTAATAATGCCGTCGCATGGAATTGGAAAATTGACTTCTACTACGTGAAATTTGTGTCGAATTAATATATTATCACCTACTAAATCTGTATTTACTATTCCTAGTGTATTTATTATTTCTTAACCATTACCTTTTAAATCTGTTATTTGTGAACTATTGATAATAATGTTCTTATCAATTCGATTCTTTTTAATAATTGATATATCTGCTCCTGTGTCTATCAGGAATGTTGAATATGAGTTGCTTAATGCTGTTTTGCAAGATGTGTAGATATCGCCTCGTTCATCGATGTGAACGTTCCAGCTTGCATACTCATTTTTACTTTTTCGTTTGAGCAGATTTTACACATGGCTTTTACAGCCGATTGTGTAGCATATTTTGTTGCTAATTCTGTAGTCAGTCCGTCGGAGATGTATGCTCCTTCTAATTTTGTAAGTTTTTCTATCTCATCAGTATATTGGTTGGCTGTCTTACTTTTTTGTTGTACGTTCATTAGTTTGGCTGTTAATACTTCTACTGATTCACCTTTAATGCTTGTTTTTAGTTTTAGTTTTATTGCTTGTAATGATTCTTCACTACTTATTAAATTCCTCGCTGTACCTTTCAACTTTGTTTTTACCATAGAGATAGCAATGGCTTTATGACTATCCTTGATTTGTTCAAGAATGTCAAGAGTATCCAAAAAACTGGGTAGGTTTTCTGGTTTACCGTCAAACTCGGGAATAATTGACGATGCCGTCTTAATGAACTCTAACGTTGTTTGTGCCATTTTGAATTTTGTTGTTTGGAAATTCGTATTTTCTGTTTCGTTTTCTGACTGTTCCTCTTCTATTAGTAAACGTTCGAAGTCAATGGTAATTTCTTGTTCGTATTTAGTTGGTACTGTGAATTCTATGTTGTATCTAGCAAGTGAGCAAACTAACTTGTCTCTAATATAAGCAAATATTTGAGATGCTTCTTTTTGATGGTAAGGTGTGAGCTGGTTTTTTAAATCATTAATTTTCTTTCCTAATCTGTTAAAGGTTGTTAATATTATATTCAAATGTTTAATGATTGTTTCTTCCTTTATTTTAATGTTTTTATTGATACATTTATATGATTTGTCTATGGTTAATTTTTCTTCTAATAGGACTGTATATATTTCTTCCCATTTAGTTCCCATTGGTATTTATTGAAATGTTTAACATAATTTAAACTTTGTCTAATCCATCCGCACGACTTAAATATTTTTTCTTTAAATATTTGTTGTGCGTGGAATAGATTTTTAAAAATAAATTTATACAAATACATATTGTAATTAATAATAGCATTAATTTTATGAAGTCTAAAGATTCTTGGTGGTCAGTAATTTCGATTTGATTGACCACATTTGCTTTTGGGTCTTTTATTTTGGAACTTTGTCCACCCATTTAAAAAAAAATTAATAGGCAGCCGTTAGATTGGCAAAATGTTTGTTAAAAATATAAAATATAGTACTTCTACTGTTGTTTTCTTAAACCATGGATTTTCTTCTTTAGTTGTTGCTTCGATGCAGCTGAGGTTTCTAGCTGTATCTTCTTATATATTTGCGCTATTTCCTTCCTTTTGTTGTACTTCCTTTTATTGGTTTTTCGGTAGTTTTGGTGCTGTTTCGACGCCTGTATTCCTCGATGGTTATCGGTAGCGGGCCAATACGTCCTTTGGACATTGTTAATTTGTTGATGTTGTAGCTGGCAGAGCAGGATTATGAAAAGGCATTTTGCCGATATGCAAGGCAAGTCGTCGATGGAACTGGCAGGATCTGATTATTAAAAGGCAGTTGCCGATATGCAAGGCAAGTTGCCGCTGGAACTGGCAGGATCTGAATATTAAAAGGCAGCTTGCCGATATACAAGGCAAGTTGCCGATAGAACTGGCAGGATCGCCATGTAGATTAAAACGTGCGAACTCTCCGCATAAGGTGTAATTAATCAATTGTGTTTATTAAAAATATTGAAAATGTCATTTTTCCATAAAATCTTACATGTTTGGATATTAAAGAAAAATAGGCAAAAGCAACAATAGGTAGGTAGGTATGAGTGGCTGTCACTGCTAATCCAGCGACTCAGCTAGCCCATTAGTAGAGGCCCGTTGTGATACCACAAGCTTAACTCGTCAATCATATTGGGTCTATTTCACCTAATTCTCCAAGGTCCCTAAAAACAGGTGCCCCTAGAAACCGTAGCCTGCTTCTCAGATGCAAGTCCGTTTCCTCCTCTAGAGATCCTACAGGTCGTGGCAAGTGTTCATCTGTCGTTCGCACGAGCATGAGTAGATTCTTTTAAAAGCAGCTTGCAAGTGCCAAAGGGCATACCAATGCTTTCTTTACTGGGAAAAATCTGCTTGGTTGTTCCTTCCCTTGCAAGTTCATCTGCAATCGATGTCTTTGTGGCCAGGAACCCAAATGAGTTTGAGCCTGTTCTGATTGGCGATCTCCTGCAGCTCTGATTGCCGCTTGGCTATCACTAAATATAAAAATATCCTTGCCTTTGCCTTGCGGCCTGTAATAAGTCTATAACCTCCTTAATGGCTAGAACCTCAGCCTGGAAAATACTACAGTGATCCGGCAGCCGAAAAAAATAGTTCAAAGATAAATAGGTTCTGCGAGAAGACCCCTCTTCCCACTCTGCCATTCAGTTTCGAGCCATCTGTTAAGACCGTGAGACTTCCAGGTGGAGTCTAGAAGTTTCTCGACCACGCGTCCCTACCTGGGATTACCATCTCGAATTTCCTGTCCGGGATTACAGTGTCGACACAGTGGTCTGTACATTCCGGAAGCATTCTTTAATTATTCAGGTCAATTAATGTATCTTGATTGAGCAATTCAAAAAATGATGACCTTAAACTACGCCTTAGAGCTATTAATACACCACCTCCAGTTTTCTCAGCATCTCGGTCTTTTCTATACATTTGGAAAATATTGGCATAAAAGTATTCTTCGCTGAAGAAATTACTATTAGGGCAGGTTTCCACAAAGATATATATCTCGTAATCCAAATGTGAAGTACCACGAAAGACTTCTTTAGCTTTTGTCCGCATACCAGCCATATTCTGGAAGTATTTATTTAGATATTTGAATGCATGATCGGTGTTTATAGAAATAATACTGTTCGGCGGTTCGACGGTTAGCTTTGATATCAGATGCCCATTCATTAAGATTTAGGATGTTGTTGTAAACGAAAGATGACACACCAAGTTTAAAATTTACTCTGCGAAGACTTTCAAAATGAGTTACTTTTTTGACCAGTTTATAACACGATAAGGGAATTCTGGAGACGGTCGGTTTAAAGGAAGAAATGTGCAACCATTTTTTCTTAGTGACCACATCAAGATGAGTATTATCATTACGTCCATGAACAATGTTTATGCGATTATGCAGGCTCAACAGAGCAAGCCTCACAGACAGCATGCGTAGTATTGATATCAGTGGCCATATCCACAACAGTACCAACAGCAGGAATAACAGAGCGCTCAACATTAGATAGTATGCAATTTGTGCTAATAGCAACAGCGTAGTTCAGATTAGCGTTAGAATTAGATACCATTTGATTTCCAGAGTGTAATTGATCACCAGCAGGTGTTGAAATAGTTACATCAGTATTAACAGCATTATCAACAACAGCAGCATTAACAGAAGACAAGGTAGTATCATGAGAATACTTAACAGGCGGCGGTGGTATAGAATAATCATTATTAGCGGAAACAGATGTAGCTGCGTTGTCGGCTTGCATTGCCATCGGCGTATTGATTGCAGAGTAAGCAGGGCTAACAGCAGGGATGGAAAATAAAAGTGAAGTTGGTATAGTTGTTATCTGTGAGGTGGGAGGAAGCCCACTATTACTTCAATCTGCAGGGGATATGGCAGAAATGCACTGAACCCATGTCAGATTTTGCGACGGCGAGACAGAAATAGGCACAGATAGTTCTTGTGTAACGACCGAACGGTTATTATATTTCGTAACACTGCGCGAGTTAACAGCACTTTTAATAGCATTAACGTTAGCTACCAACACATCAAGACACTGTAGTATTATTATCAATGTTAACATTCAACACAAATTGCTTTTTAATTTCAGCAATTTGGTCAGATAATTTTTGATGAAAAACACCCATAATGGTCTCCATTCCATGCTTTTGCACAACAATCACTACGTCAAGCGCTTTACTAAGTTTTTCAGGCATATTGTAGATTAAAACGTGCGAACTCTCCGCATAAGGTGTAATTAACCAATTGTGTTTATTAAAAATATTTCCGTACTATTTATACTTCAACTTAATATGTACTTTCTTATTTACTAACGCTTACATAAGTACGGCCAATTGTATACATAAGAATATTGGCTCGTACGCGAAGAATGCTGAGTGCAGCAAGAAACTTGTATGTATGTTTGTATGCGCTTGTACTCAAATTCAAGTCGCTATTGGTTTATGTAATGTAATGCGCGACTCGAGCAATGACCTGAGTTTTTGGTTGTTGCGCGTGTTGTATTTTGATATGTATATTTTTGTTTATGTATATTTATGTTTATGTATGTATGTCTGTGCATTTGTATGTTTTATTTAATGTTGAAATGTGTGTTTGTATATACGTGGTTTCTTGATACACTACACCTCCTTCCTTAGGAAGAATGGTTATACATTGTGAGGTCAATGCATGAGCATTCTTTTACAATTAAATACTTTTATTTTATTTACACTTGAAAAAGGTTATTGTACTTAAGTAATAAAAATTTTGTATGCTTTATTTGCTTAGCTAATACAATTTCTTATTATGCTAAGTGGAATATTATAACAATTAGTTGTTTCTTATAAATAAACAGGTTTTTTATTCTGATTGATTCTTATTTTGTGTACCTATATTTCATTTTTCTAATTCTAACAATTTTAGTCTATTCTTATGAATTATTATTTTCTTATTTTCATTAATTAATGTATAATTATTTTTATTATCAACTCTTACTACTTTTTAGGGCCCTTTGTATTTACTATCTAATTTATGACCTGTGTCATCTTTAACTAATACTAAATCTCCTATTTGTATTTCCTTTATTTGTACGTTTTTATCATAGTTAATTTTTTGTTTTTCCTTAGCTTGATGCACTAATTTTTGTGCTCTTTGTTGTGCTACTTGTAACCTATATTTTATTTCTTTATCATATGCGTCATAATTATATGGAGGGCTAATTTTGTCTTCTTGTAAAAAATCGTAAGTCGGTGGTATTTTTCCAAAAACTAGTTCAAAAGGACAGTAACCGTGAACCGTTGAAGGTGTTGTATTATAACAATACGCAAAATATTTGATATATTCATCCCAATCATATTTGTCACTGGATATGTAAGAACGTACATATTCATTGAATGTTCTATGGCTTCTTTCTACAGTGCTTAATGTTTAATGATGGTATGGTGTTGAAATTTTATGCTCAACTTTAAGAAGTTTGCAAAACTCGTCAAAAACGTCATTTTTGTATTCAGTTCCCATGTCTGTCATGATTGTTTTCATACGTCCATAAATTAAAATGAAATTTTGAAATATTGCTTTTGCTACTGTTTTAGCGTGTTAGCTTTGTATTCGAATCGCAATTAAATATTTCGTTAATTGGCATACGATAGTGATTGCATATTCCTTTCCATGTTCTGATTTTGGAAGTGGTCCAATAGTATCTATTTTTACTATATCAAAACCTTTGGGGGGTGTTTCTGTAATTGTCATTGGTTCTTTTAGGTGTTTGCCTGTTTTGTTTTTGTTGCAATTTATGCATTTGTTAATATATTTTCGAATATCATTTTTCATATTTTTACAATGAAATTTTTGTCTTATTTTGTTAGTCGTACGATTGATTCCTGGGTGGCCACCTTTGACAGGATCGTCGTGATAGTCTTGAAGAATATTCTTTATTTGTTCAGCATTTGTCACTTGCATAACCTCCGGAGTTAATGCGATTGTTAAATATTTGAGAACTTTGGTACCTATTTCTTTAAATTCATCTACTCGAGTATAATTAAACAATTTGTCTCCTAAGGACAATTGTATTTTTACAAGTCTTAAATTGCCGGCTTCTTTCATAAGCCTGGTAAATAATTGTCCTAAGTCAATTTTCGCCGCAACAATTAGGTTGCTTGTATTTATTTGGCTACAAATTTTCTTTCATTTCTTGAAATATAATTTCGGAGGATTGAAAACGAGCTCGACATGTCTTTTTACTTCATATTTATTAAGCGCTTCATATATTTTAGGGTTCTCTTTGTGACATTTTTCATCTTCTTTAAGATTTTTGTTTTTGATCGACTGTTTAGTCGCTGATCTGGTCGATACTCGAAGTATTTTATTTGCTTCGATTATCATGTTTTTAAAGTCGTTTATATCTATGCGGGATAGTGCGTCTGCCACATAGTTTTCTTTCCCAGCTATGTACTCCACCTCAAATTCATATTCATGCATAATCTCATTCTAGTTAACTTCGATGATGGATTTTTCATTGAGAAAAGGTATGTTAAAGGTCGATGGTCTGTTTTGATAAGGAATTTTCTGCCATAAACGTATGGTCTGAAATAAGTAATCGCCCAATGTACTGCTGCTAATTCTGTTTCTATTGTTGATTTATTTACTTCACCTTTAGTGAATGATCTTGAGGCATAGGAAATTGGAAGTTGTTTTCCATCATATTCTTGACTTAGTACTGCTCCGCATGCGAAACCGCTTGCGTCTGTTGTGATACAAAATTGTTTACTAAAATCAGGGTATTGTAAGATATTTGGACTAATTAATGAATTTTTTAAATAACTAAATGCTTTTTCACATTCTTCTGTCCAATTGATTTTACAAAGTCTCGTTAAAATTCTAGAGTAATGTGCGAAATGTGGTATGAATTTTCTATAATAGTTACAGAACGCGACGAATCTCTTTGCTTCGTCAGCATTTTTGGGTGCTGGGTAATTTTGAACTGTTTCATATTTACTTGGGTCTGGTAAGATTCCTTTACTGGTACATTTATGTCCAAGATATGTTATTTCTTGATTAAAAAATAAACATTTATCTGGGTGTAACTTAATGTTATATTTTCTACAAGTGGAAAATACGTCTCGTAAATTTTTCATCATATGGTTTTCGGAACATCCTAATACTACTAAATCATCCATATATAGGAATGCTTGGGATGGTTTGAGACCTGAGAATGCTAGGGTCATCATTCTTTGAAATGAATTAGGGGCTACTTTTAGTCCGCATGGTAGTGTTTTAAAGCGATAAGTGACACCGTCTGCTGTAAATGATGTAAAATCTCTAGATTCTGTGCTTAGTTCAATTTGATGAAATCCAGACATTAAGTCTAAACATGAAAAATATTTTGCTCTTCCTAATTTATCGAGAATATCATCAATTCTTGGTAGTGGGAATTTATCTGCTGTTAGTTTTTTATTTATTGATCTAAAGTCAATTACTAATCTCCATCTTTTATCTGTACTACCTGGAAGTGATTTTTTTGGTACTAGTAGTACTGGGCTATTATACTCTAACATTGATGGTTCTATTATATCGTCCTTAATACGTTTAGTAATGTGTTTATTTATTTCTGTTTTATGTGCTTCTGGTATGCTATAGTTTTTTACATAAACTGGTTCCTCATCTTTCATACGTAGTTTTTGCTTATAAAAATTATTACTAGTTATGGGCTCTGTTTCTAAGGAAAAAATATCAATATATTCTGAACATAGTGTATTAAGTTGTTGGCTAACGAATGGTGGGAAATTCTTTTCAATTTCTCTTGTTTTCCGTTATTATTTTCGTTGTTCGTGTAAGTATTTTTCAGAATTGTGTAGTCATTTAGGTTTTCTGTTTTTATATTATAATTTTCAATTATTGCGTTTTTATCTGTTGTATTTATTATTTTTACGAATGTTTGATTTTTATTCGCAATTTTATTTGCAAGAAAAATGCCATTATCAAGTTCTTGATGTGGCATAAGAATCTCATTGTTACTGGTTTATACATAAACTTGGCGTATAACTTCTGATCTAGCGGGTACTGTAATTGTATTAATAGTTGGTCTATTTGTCACTAGGATTGCTACGTCTTCATGGTAATCATTTGGTCTGAGAATTAACCAACCTTTATCCCTTTGATAGTCTAATATACAATTATATTTTTTAATAATGCCGTCGCATGGAATTGGAAAATTGACTTCTACTACGTGAAATTTGTGTCGAATTAATATATTATCACCTACTAAATCTGTATTTACTATTCCTAGTGTATTTATTATTTCTTAACCATTACCTTTTAAATCTGTTATTTGTGAACTATTGATAATAATGTTCTTATCAATTCGATTCTTTTTAATAATTGATATATCTGCTCCTGTGTCTATCAGGAATGTTGAATATGAGTTGCTTAATGCTGTTTTGCAAGATGTGTAGATATCGCCTCGTTCATCGATGTGAACGTTCCAGCTTGCATACTCATTTTTACTTTTTCGTTTGAGCAGATTTTACACATGGCTTTTACAGCCGATTGTGTAGCATATTTTGTTGCTAATTCTGTAGTCAGTCCGTCGGAGATGTATGCTCCTTCTAATTTTGTAAGTTTTTCTATCTCATCAGTATATTGGTTGGCTGTCTTACTTTTTTGTTGTACGTTCATTAGTTTGGCTGTTAATACTTCTACTGATTCACCTTTAATGCTTGTTTTTAGTTTTAGTTTTATTGCTTGTAATGATTCTTCACTACTTATTAAATTCCTCGCTGTACCTTTCAACTTTGTTTTTACCATAGAGATAGCAATGGCTTTATGACTATCCTTGATTTGTTCAAGAATGTCAAGAGTATCCAAAAAACTGGGTAGGTTTTCTGGTTTACAGTCAAACTCGGGAATAATTGACGATGCCGTCTTAATGAATTCTAACGTTGTTTGTGCCATTTTGAATTTTGTTGTTTGGAAATTCGTATTTTCTGTTTCGTTTTCTGACTGTTCCTCTTCTATTAGTAAACGTTCGAAGTCAATGGTAATTTCTTGTTCGTATTTAGTTGGTACTGTGAATTCTATGTTGTATCTAGCAAGTGAGCAAACTAACTTGTCTCTAATATAAGCAAATATTTGAGATGCTTCTTTTTGATGGTAAGGTGTGAGCTGGTTTTTTAAATCATTAATTTTCTTTCCTAATCTGTTAAAGGTTGTTAATATTATATTCAAATGTTTAATGATTGTTTCTTCCTTTATTTTAATGTTTTTATTGATACATTTATATGATTTGTCTATGGTTAATTTTTCTTCTAATAGGACTGTATATATTTCTTCCCATTTAGTTCCCATTGGTATTTATTGAAATGTTTAACATAATTTAAACTTTGTCTAATCCATCCGCACGACTTAAATATTTTTTCTTTAAATATTTGTTGTGCGTGGAATAGATTTTTAAAAATAAATTTATACAAATACATATTGTAATTAATAATAGCATTAATTTTATGAAGTCTAAAGATTCTTGGTGGTCAGTAATTTCGATTTGATTGACCACATTTGCTTTTGGGTCTTTTATTTTGGAACTTTGTCCACCCATTTAAAAAAAAATTAATAGGCAGCCGTTAGATTGGCAAAATGTTTGTTAAAAATATAAAATATAGTACTTCTACTGTTGTTTTCTTAAACCATGGATTTTCTTCTTTAGTTGTTGCTTCGATGCAACTGAGGTTTCTAGCTGTATCTTCTTATATATTTGCGCTATTTCCTTCCCTTTGTTGTACTTCCTTTTATTGGTTTTTTGGTAGTTTTGGTGCTGTTTCGACGCCTGTATTCCTCGATGGTTATCGGTAGCGGGCCAATACGTCCTTTGGACATTGTTAATTTGTTGATGTTGTAGCTGGCAGAGCAGGATTATGAAAAGGCATTTTGCCGATATGCAAGGCAAGTCGTCGATGGAACTGGCAGGATCTGAATATTAAAAGGCAGCTTGCCGATATACAAGGCAAGTTGCCGATAGAACTGGCAGGATCGCAATGTAGATTAAAACGTGCGAACTCTCCGCATAAGGTGTAATTAATCAATTGTGTTTATTAAAAATATTGAAAATGTCATTTTTCCATAAAATCTTACATGTTGGGATATTAAAGAAAAATAGGCAAAAGCAACAATAGGTAGGTAGGTATGAGTGGCTGTCACTGCTAATCCAGCGACTCAGCTAGCCCATTAGTAGAGGCCCGTTGTGATACCACAAGCTTAACTCGTCAATCATATTGGGTCTATTTCACCTAATTCTCCAAGGTCCCTAAAAACAGGTGCCCCTAGAAACCGAAGCCTGCTTCTCAGATGCAAGTCCGTTTACTCCTCTAGAGATCCTACAGGTCGTGGCAAGTGTTCATCTGTCGTTCGCACGAGCATGAGTAGATTCTTTTAAAAGCAGCTTGCAAGTGCCAAAGGGCATACCAATGCTTTCTTTACTGGGAAAAATCTGCTTGGTTGTTCCTTCCCTTGCAAGTTCATCTGCAATCGATGTCTTTGTGGCCAGGAACCCAAATGAGTTTGAGCCTGTTCTGATTGGCGATCTCCTGCAGCTCTGATTGCCGCTTGGCTATCACTAAATATAAAAATATCCTTGCCTTTGCCTTGCGGCCTGTAATAAGTCTATAACCTCCTTAATGGCTAGAACCTCAGCCTGGAAAATACTACAGTGATCCGGCAGCCGAAAAAAATAGTTCAAAGATAAATAGGTTCTGCGAGAAGACCCCTCTTCCCACTCTGCCATTCAGTTTCGAGCCATCTGTTAAGACCGTGAGACTTCCAGGTGGAGTGTAGAAGTTTCTCGACCACGCGTCCCTACCTGGGATTACCATCTCGAATTTCCTGTCCGGGATCACAGTGTCGACACAGTGGTCTGTACATTCCGGAAGCATTCTTTAATTATTCAGGTCAATTAGTGTATCTTGATTGAGCAATTCAAAAAATGATGACCTTAAACTACGCCTTAGAGCTATTAATACACCACCTCCAGTTTTCTCAGCATCTCGGTATTTTCTATACATTTGGAAAATATTGGCATAAAAGTATTCTTCGCTGAAGAAATTACTATTAGGGCAGGTTTCCACAAAGATATATATCTCGTAATCCAAATGTGAAGTACCACGAAAGACTTCTTTAGCTTTTGTCCGCATACCAGCCATATTCTGGAAGTATATATTTAGATATTTGAATGCATGATCGGTATTTATAGAAATAATACTGTTCGGCGGTTCGACGGTTAGCTTTGATATCAGATGCCCATTCATTAAGATTTAGGATGTTGTTGTAAACGAAAGATGACACACCAAGTTTAAAATTTACTCTGCGAAGACTTTCAAAATGAGTTACTTTTTTGACCAGTTTATAACACGATAAGGGAGTTCTGGAGACGGTCGGTTTAAAGGAAGAAATGTGCAACCATTTTTTCTTAGTGACCACATCAAGATGAGTATTATCATTACGTCCATGAACAATGTTTATGCGATTATGCAGGCTCAACAGAGCAAGCCTCACAGACAGCATGCATAGTATTGATATCAGTGGCGATATCCGCAACAGTACCAACAGCAGGAATAACAGAGCGCTCAACATTAGATAGTATGCAATTGGTGCTAATAGCAACAGCGTAGTTCAGATTAGCGTTAGAATTAGATACCATTTGATTTCCAGAGTGTAATTGATCACCAGCAGGTGTTGAAATAGTTACATCAGTATTAACAGCATTATCAACAACAGCAGCATTAACAGAAGACAAGGTAGTATCATGAGAATACTTAACAGGCGGCGGTGGTATAGAATAATCATTATTAGCGGAAACAGATGTAGCTGCGTTGTCGGCTTGCATTGCCATCGGCGTATTGATTGCAGAGTAAGCAGGGCTAACAGCAGGGATGGAAAATAAAAGTGAAGTTGGTATAGTTGATATCTGTGAGGTGGGAGGAAGCCCACTATTACTTCAATCTGCAGGGGATATGGCAGAAATGCACTGAACCCATGTCAGATTTTGCGACGGCGAGACAGAAATAGGCACAGATAGTTCTTGTGTAACGACCGAACGGTTATTATATTTCGTAACACTGCGCGAATTAACAGCACTTTTAATAGCATTAACGTTAGCTACCAACACATCAAGACACTGTAGTATTATTACCAATGTTAACATTCAACACAAATTGCTTTTTAATTTCAGCAATTTGGTCGGATAATTTTTGATGAAAAACACCCATAATGGTCTCCATTCCATGCTTTTGCACAACAATCACTACGTCAAGCGCTTTACTAAGTTTTTCAGGCATATTGTAGATTAAAACGTGCGAACTCTCCGCATAAGGTGTAATAAACCAATTGTGTTTATTAAAAATATTTCCGTACTATTTATACTTCAACTTAATATGTACTTTCTTATTTACTAACGCTTACATAAGTACGGCCAATTGTATACATAAGAATATTGGCTCGTACGCGAAGAATGCTGAGTGCAGCAAGAAACTTGTATGTATGTTTGTATGCGCTTGTACTCAAATTCAAGTCGCTATTGGTTTATGTAATGTAATGCGCGACTCGAGCAATGACCTGAGTTTTTGGTTGTTGCGCGTGTTGTATTTTGATATGTATATTTTTGTTTATGTATATTTATGTTTATGTATGTCTGTGCATTTGTATGTTTTATTTAATGTTGAAATGTGTGTTTGTATATACGTGGTTTCTTGATACACTACACCTCCTTCCTTAGGAAGAATGGTTATACATTGTGAGGTCAATGCATGAGCATTCTTTTACAATTAAATACTTTTATTTTCTTTACACTTGAAAAAGGTTATTGTACTTAAGTAATAAAAATTTTGTATGCTTTATTTGCTTAGCTAATACAATTTCTTATTATGCTAAGTGGAATATTATAACAATTAGTTGTTTCTTATAAATAAACAGGTTTTTTATTCTGATTGATTCTTATTTTGTGTATATTTCATTTTTCTAATTCTAACAATTTTAGTCTATTCTTATGAATTATTATTTTCTTATTTTCATTAATTAATGTATAATTATTTTTATTATCAACTCTTACTACTTTATAGGGCCCTTTGTAGTTACTATCTAATTTATGACCTGTGTCATCTTTAACTAATACTAAATCTCCTATTTGTATTTCCTTTATTTGTACGTTTTTATCAAAGTTAATTTTTTGTTTTTCCTTAGCTTGATGCACTAATTTTTGTGCTCTTTGTTGTGCTACTTGTAACCTACATTTTATTTCTTTATCATATGCGTCATAATTATATAGAGGGCTAATTTTTCTTCTTGTAAAAAATCGTAAGTCGGTGGTATTTTTCCAAAAACTAGTTCAAAAGGACAGTAACCGTGAACCGTTGAAGGTGTTGTATTATAACAATACGCAAAATATTTGATATATTCATCCCAATCATATTTGTCACTGGATATGTAAGAACGTACATATTCATTGAATGTTCTATGGCTTCTTTCTACAGTGCTTAATGTTTAATGATGGTATGGTGTTGAAGTTTTATGCTCAACTTTAAGAAGTTTGCAAAACTCGTCAAAAACGTAATTTTTGTATTCAGTTCCCATGTCTCTCATGATTGTTTTCATACGTCCATAAATTAAAATGAAATTTTGAAATATTGCTTTTGCTACTGTTTTAGCGTGTTAGCTTTGTATTCGAATCGCAATTAAATATTTCGTTAATTGGCATACGATAGTGATTGCATATTCCTTTCCATGTTCTGATTTTGGAAGTGGTCCAATAGTATCTATTTTTACTATATCAAAACCTTTGGGGGGTGTTTCTGTAATTGTCATTGGTTCTTTTAGGTGTTTGCCTGTTTTGTTTTTGTTGCAATTTATGCATTTGTTAATATATTTTCGAATATCATTTTTCATATTTTTACAATGAAATTTTTGTCTTATTTTGTTAGTCGTACGATTGATTCCTGGGTGGCCACCTTTGACAGGATCGTCGTGATAGTCTTGAAGAATTTTCTTTATTTGTTCAGCATTTGTCACTTGCATAACCTCCGGAGTTAATGCGATTGTTAAATTTTTGAGAACTTTGGTACCTATTTCTTTAAATTCATCTACTCGAGTATAATTAAACAATTTGTCTCCTAAGGACAATTGTATTTTTACAAGTCTTAAATTGCCGGCTTCTTTCATAAGCCTGGTAAATAATTGTCCTATGTCAATTTTCGCCTCAACAATTAGGTTGCTTGTATTTATTTGGCTACAAACTTTCTTTCATTTCTTGAAATATAATTTCGGAGGATTGAAAACGAGCTCGACATGTCTTTTTACTTCATATTTATTAAGCGCTTCATATATTTTAGGGTTCTCTTTGTGACATTTTTCATCTTCTTTAAGATTTTTGTTTTTGATCGACTGTTTAGTCGCTGATCTGGTCGATACTCGAAGTATTTTATTTGCTTCGATTGTCATGTTTTTAAAGTCGTTTATATCTATGCGGGATAGTGCGTCTGCCACATAGTTTTCTTTCCCAGCTATGTACTCCACCTCAAATTCATATTCATGCATAATCTCATTCTAGTTAACTTCGATGATGGATTTTTCATTGAGAAAAGGTATGTTAAAGGTCGATGGTCTGTTTTGATAAGGAATTTTCTGCCATAAACGTATGGTCTGAAATAAGTAATCGCCCAATGTATTGCTGCTAATTCTGTTTCTATTGTTGATTTATTTACTTCACCTTTAGTGAATGATCTTGAGGCATAGGAAATTGGAAGTTGTTTTCCATCATATTCTTGACTTAGTACTGCTCCGCATGCGAAACCGCTTGCGTCTGTTGTGATACAAAATTGTTTACTAAAATCAGGGTATTGTAAGATATTTGGACTAATTAATGAATTTTTTAAATAACTAAATGCTTTTTCACATTTTTCTGTCCAACTGTTTCATATTTACTTGGGTCTGGTAAGATTCCTTTACTGGTACATTTATGTCCAAGATATGTTATTTCTTGATTAAAAAATAAACATTTATCTGGGTGTAACTTAAGGTTATATTTTCTACAAGTGGTAAATTTTTCATCATATGATTTTCGGAGCATCCTAATACTACTAAATCATCCATATATAGGAATGCTTGGGATGGTTTGAGACCTGAGAATGCTAGGGTCATCATTCTTTGAAATGAATTTTAATCCGTATGGTAGTCTTTTAAAGCGATAAGTGACACCGTCTGCTGTAAATGATGTAAAATCTCTAGATTCTGTGCTTAGTTAAATTTAATGAAATCCAGACATGAAGTCTAAACATGAAATATTTTTTGCTCTTCCTAATCGAGAATATCATCAATTCTTGGTAGTGGGAATTTATCTGCTGTTAGTTTTTTATTTATTGATCTCAAGTCAATTACTAATCTCCATCTTTTATTTGTACTACCTGGAAGTAATTTATTTGGTGCTAGTAGTACCGGGCTATTATACTCTGACATTGATGGTTCTATTATATCGTCCTTAATAAGTTTAGTAATGAGTTTATTTATTTCTGTTTTATGTGCTTCTAATATTCTATAGTTTTTTACATAAACTGGTTCCTCATCTTTCATACGTAGTTTTTACTTATAAAAATTATTACTAGTTATGGGCTCTGTTTCTAAGGAAAAAATATCAATATATTCTGAACATAGTGTATTAAGTTGTTGGCTAACGAATGGTGGGAAATTCTTTTTCAATTTCTCTAGTTTTCCGTTATTATTTTCGTTGTTCGTGTAAGTATTTTTCAGAATTGTGTAGTCATTTAGGTTTTCTGTTTTTATATTATAATTTTCAATTATTGCGTTTTTATCTGTTGTATTTATGATTTTTACGAATGTTTAATTTTTATTCGCAATTGTATTTGCAAGAAAAATGCCATTATCAAGTTCTTGGCGTATAACTTCTGATTTAGCGGGTACTGTAATTGTATTAATAGTTGGTCTATTTGTCATTAGGATTGCTACGTCTTCATGGTAATCATATGGTCTCAGAATTAACCAATCTTTATCCCTTTGATAGTCTAATATACAATTATATTTTTTAATAATGCCGTCGCATGGAATTGGAAAATTGTCTTCTACTACGTGAAATTTGTGTCGAATTAATATATTATCACCTACTAAATCTGTATTAACTATTCCTAGTGTATTTATTATTTCTTGACCATTACCTTTCAAATCTGTTATTTGTGAACTATTGATAATAATGTTCGTATCAATTCGATTCTTTTTAATAATTGATATATCTGCTCCTTTATCTATCAGGAATGTTGAATATGAGTTGCTTAATGCTGTTTTGCAAGATATGTAGCTATTTAGATGTAGGTTGAGTAGGCACACCCTTCTTTTTGCACTATCTATTGTTGTTGAAGTGGAGTTTGCTGGTTTTCCGTACTTTGACTTTCTTGTTGGTTTAGGTTACATACATTGCGACCATTGGTTCTGTTATTTGGTCTTGTTTAATTATAATAACTCCTATTCTGTCTTTGTTGATTATTGTTTGGTCGGTAATTATTGTTATTGTTATTGTTACTCCGTGGGAATGTTCTGTAATTATTACCTTGATAACCTCTACGGAAGTTACCACGATAATACCCTTGCTGGCGAATTTGCAATACTGAGTTAGGGTTTCCTGTTACCTCAGTACAACCATTAGTAAATTTTGATATCGCCTCGTTCATCGATGTGAACGTTCCAGCTTGCATAATCATTTTTACTTTTTCGTTTGAGCAGTTTTTACACATGGCTTTTACAGCCGATTGTGTAGCATATTTTGTTGCTAATTCTGTAGTCAGTCCGTCGGAGATGTATGCTCCTTCTAATTTTGTAAGTTTTTCTATCTCATCAGTATATTGGTTCGCTGTCTTACTTTTTTGTTGTACGTTCATTAGTTTGGCTGTTAATACTTCTACTGATTCACCTTTAATGCTTGTTTTTAGTTTTAGTTTTATTGCTTGTAATGATTCTTCACTACTTATTAAATTCCTCGCTGTACCTTTCAACTTTGTTTTTACCATCGAGATAGCAATGGCTTCATGACTATCCTTGATTTGTTCAAGAATGTCAAGAGCATCCAAAAAACTGGTTAGGTTTTCTGGTTTACCGTCAAACTCGGGAATAATTGACGATGCCGTCTTAATGAATTCTACCGTTGTTTGTGCCATTTTGAATTTTGTTGTTTGGAAATTCTTATTTTCTGTTTCGTTTTTTGACTGTTCCTCTTCTAATAGTAAACGTTCGAAGTCAATGGTAATTTCTTGTTCGTATTTAGTTGGTACTGTGAATTCTATGTTGTATCTAGCAAGTGAGCAAACTAACTTGTCTCTAATATAAGCAAATATTTGAGATGCTTCTTTTTGATGGTAAGGTGTGAGCTGGTTTTTTAAATCATTAATTTTCTTTCCTAATCTGTTAAAGGTTGTTAATATTATATTCAAATGTTTAATGATTGTTTCTTCCTTTATTTTAATGTTTTTATTGATACATTTATATGATTTGTCTATGGTTAATTTTTCTTTTAATAGGACTGTATATATTTCTTCCCATTTAGTTCCCATTGGTATTTATTGAAATGTTTAACATAATTTAAACTTTGTCTAATCCATCCGCACGACTTAAATATTTTTTCTTTAAATATTTGTTGTGCGTGGAATAGATTTTTAAAAATAAATTTATACAAATACATATTGTAATTAATAATAGCATTAATTTTATGAAGTCTAAAGATTCTTTGTGGTCAGTAATTTCGATTTGATTGACCACATTTGCTTTTGGGTCTTTTATTTTGGAACTTTGTCCACCCATTTAAAAAAAAATTTTTTTTTTCAATACGGCAAGAATTTTTCAATTCTTGCCAATTAATAGGCAGCCGTTAGGTTGCCAAAATGTTTGTTAAAAATATAAAATATAGTACTTTTACTGTTGTTTTCTTATACCATGGATTTTCTTCTTTAGTTGTTGCTTCGATGCAGCTGAGGTTTCTAGCTGTATCTTCTTTGCGCTATTTCCTTCCTTTTGTTGTACTTCCTTCCGCCTCTCTTTCGTTTGAAAACCACGGCTGGCGGGACTTTTATTGGTTTTTCGGTAGTTTTGGTGCTGTTTCGACGCCTGTATTCCTCGATGGTTATCGGTAGCGGGCGAATACGTCCTTTGGACATTGTTAATTTGTTGATGTTGTAGCTGGCAGGGCAGGATTATTAAAAGGCATTTTGCCGATATGCAAGGCAAGTCGTCGATGGAACTGGCCGGATCTGATTAATAAAAGGCAGTTGCCGATATGCAAGGCAAGTTGCCGCTGGAACTGGCAGGATCTGAATATTAAAAGGCAGCTTGCCGATATACAAGGCAAGTTGCCGATAGAACTGGCAGGATCGCCATGTAGATTAAAACGTGCGAACTCTCCGCTTAAGGTGTAATTAATCAATTGTGTTTATTAAAAATATTTCCGTACTATTTATACTACAACTTATTATATTATATTATAACCCAACGGAAACCCACTTTTCCGCCCAACCGGCACGAGGGGCTCAATCCGCATAACGTACGGATGTTTTTTAAATATACAAATCTTAGGTGCCGAGTCGTGACAGAAGAAAGTTTGTTAAGCGTCGAGATCCCAAGCTGCTCAGCTACAGAATAAGAATTCATCAGCCGAATACAAAGTTAGAGAAATGCAAAGTAAGAAAATTGGATCGTTAGCTGTTATTAAGAGAGGATAGAATAGTTCTTTTAATTATAAAAAGTGAGTCCGATACATCAAAGGTGCTGGAATGATTGTTAAAGTCTTGGCATAAACCCCGAAACGGTTCATTCAACTCAAAGTTAGTTCTGCATAGTTTCAAGAAAAGTGGTTTAAAGTAACAATAGCTTCAAACAACTTCGGGATAGAAGAGAGTTTAGCTATACCACGATAGTTTTCAATAGAAGACCTGCTTCCAGATTTATGAAGGGGGATTATGTAAGACTGTTTCCATATTGACGGAAAAACTCCTTGCTGGAGGTAAAAATTAAACAAGTTCGATAATGGCAGGTACAGGTGCTTTGCACATTTTTTTAGGAAACATGCCGGGATCATATCAGGGCCGTACTTGAATGATTCTTTTAAAGATATTAAATAATGAAAAACATCATCTGATGATATGACTGGAATATTAATAGAGTTATTGAGGCTCATCTTGTATGGATAGGAAATACAGTTATATTTAAATTGAGTGGTGTAGTTAGATTTGAAGAACTGGGCAAATAGATTGGCAATAATCTCGTTATCACATGACACAGTATTTTGATATTTCATTGCGGAAGGGAATGCATTTACTCTGCGCTTAGAATTAACGAAACCATAGAAAGCTTTCGGGTCGTGGATAATGTTCATTTTCATTTTATTCAAGTATTTTTCATAACAGTTTTTATTTAATTCTAGATATTTATGTCGCAAGACTGAATAATTAAGATAATCCACATGACGACCAGTACTTTTATATATTTTAAAAGAACGCGATTTTTTATTTTTTAAAGTTCTCAAGTCTTTAGTGAACCATAAAGGGGCTGATTCATCACGAATACAAGAACCTTTAGGTACATGTTTAAGAAATAAGTTGTATAAAGTATTGTTGAAGTCCAAAACATTACGCTCAATATCGCCAATGTAGTAAGGCCAAGTTATTTTAGATAAGTCACAGTTTAATTTTTTAAAATTAGCTTTTCTAAAATCGAAGCTGTCATTAGAATTAAAAGCTTTCGATCCAGAAACCCGCTCTCCGTCTATGATCTCGTATGACAATTCAATTGCAGGATGATATAGATCCTCAGATAAAACCAATGGATCACATCGATTTAAGGAGGCCCTGTACATGTTGTCAACAAAAACCAAATCCAAGACCCTCCCCAACTTGTTTTGTAGGGTATTAACCTGGTTCAGACAAAGTTCAGTCATCCCCTCCAGAAAGGCGTTGTTAATGGAAGGTACGATATGACCATCAATCAAATTCCAAGATATGTTTGGGAGATTAAAATCACCCAACACAATCAATGAGTCGGGAGGCCTAAGCATTGAGTCCACAATCCCAAGTAAAGAAACATGATCACTATATACCGACAAGTCCGACTGAGGAGGTATATAGCAGAGGGCTAAATGGATATAAGACTTGCTTAATTGCACTCGTATGCACTTAAATTCAGTAGACTCAATGATTGGGACGTTAACCACTTCAGATGGTAATGAAGAATGGACAGCAAAAAGAACACCTCCACCGATCCTGCACTCTCGATCATTTCTGTAAATATGATATTCACTGCAAAGAATCTCCGAATCAAAAACGTGAGGTTTAAGCCAAGTTTCAGTGAAAGCTATAATGTTAAAATTACAGTGATAACTCTTCAAAAGCAAGTCAGTTAGTTTTGTATTCAAGCCTCTAACATTTTGGTAATATATATCAAGTTTAGTTTTTATCAGTTTTTTGACTCCGGATTATGATTAGAGATTTTTGCTAAGTTTTGATTATTTATGTTGGGTTTAAACTCGAATTCGCGAACAAAAGCCCCAGTCGGCCAAAAAGAGCTATTTAAAAGTATATTAAAGTTTTCGGAAGTTACATCGATTTTAAATGAAGAAATGTTTCTCTTGTAATTAAAGTTAAATTTCCTGATAGTTATGTCATCAGTCTTAACCTTAGATGAAATGTGAAACTTGATATCCTCAACTGTGGTATCACTGGAAAATCTTGATATAAAAATAGATTTTCTCTGAGGAACCACAACCAGCCCCCTAGCAGGCGCCACAGAGACCCCAGCAGAATTTTTGCTTTCGCTGCTTTCCTTTTGAACTGATCTCTGTGCAGCAGCTTTTGAAGTTGAAGGTTCAACAGCCTGAGGACAAGGTGAGGAGAAACTAATCAACTCCCCTGAGGAAGAAGAAATAATTGTCGTCGGAATAGGATTTGGCTCAGCTTCGTCAGACGGACTCTCAATACGTTTCCGTTTACTATTACGGGTATTAGGAATACTCGTATTCTCTAAGCATTTAAAAGAATTAAATACGTTTTCGTAGTGTTTGAATTTTTCCGTAAGAACATTTAGCTCGTTACCAATCTCAGAGAAACCGTTCCTACACTGCCTAAAAAATTTAAAAAGATCAACTTCAGTTGACCTACATTTCAGACAAGACCAGCGGACACCCTTACCATCATCAATCAAATCTAACACTCTACCTGTCAATCCAGCACACTTCATGTGGGCAAGCCCATCGCAAAGCCAGCAAGACAGAAAGCGTTCAGACCCACTCTTAACTTGGCAGTTAGGATAATTACAAGACATGGTATATTATTTAGGAGAAAATTAATTCGAATTAAAATTACAATTTATAGGACTAGCAGAAGAAAGGATCTAACAGTGGTAAGCAGTTTAGCAAAAAAAGCAGTTTAGCAAAAAAAGCAGTATAGAAGTCGGTAAGGCAGTTAGAACAGTTTGGGATACACAGTTTTATTGACACTTAACAAATCACGCAAACAGCCGTGAAAGCTAAAAGGAGTAACAAAGACGAGTGCGCGCACAAACAGCAACAGCCGCAAATGCAAAAACAAAACAATTGGCAGCAACAACTGTACTACAAGAAAAATTATGACTCGGCACACAACCCAACAAAGATTTAAATGAGATTTTTTATAAGTCAAAGATTATTAAATGAATATTGCACCAAATCACTTTATACTTAGCTTGAAGTGCACAAAATTGATTTAATCACAATTTAATGAATTTTCTTTTAATTAATTTGATATTTAAATTGTTTTATAACAATATTTGTAAGGGAGCAAAGTAAACACAACCACACAGCTTGACGTTTGCGATTATGTACTTTCTTATTTACTAACGCTTACATATGTACGGCCAATTGTATACATAAGAATATTGGCTCGTACGCGAAGAATGCTGAGTGCAGCAAGAAACTTGTATGTATGTTTGTATGAGCCTGTACTCAAATTCAAGTCGCTATTGGTTTATGTAATGTAATGCGCGACTCGAGCAATGACCTGAGTTTTGGGTTGTTGCGCGTGTTGTATTTTGAAATGTAAATTTATGTTTATGTATGCCTGTGCATTTGTATGTTATTATTATTATTATTATTATACATGACTAACTTATAATTAAAATTATAGGCTAGTAGTAAGATAGGAGCAATAGTAGCAAAGACCTTCAGCTCGCGTAATACATTAAATTTTATGTAAGGAGAGAAATAAATTAAATTTTATAGTACAGCCGGGTGGATTTGAGATATGCTACGATTTTCTTTACATTACCTGTGTTTGGAGTGGACAAGAAAGTTAAAGGATTGTTGCCTTCAAAGAATTTGGTTCTATTGGATTGGAAAAGTGGACAATCTGCTAGGATATGGGATATATTAATGTTTGTGGTTTGGTTACAAAAGTGGCAGTTTAATTGTGGAGTATTTGTGATGTGGTAACTGTGCGTAATATTTGTGTATCCTAAGCGTAGACGTTCGAATTTTATTAAGTCTAGCCGGTTAATGGTATCGTCGATATGTTGGGTAAATGTTTGTATATTTGTATGATAGCTGTTGACGGATTGGTACCATGTAGATGTTTCAAGAAATGTGTTGTTGTGGATCTGTCTGTAGTGTAGCGTAATATGCCTCTTTATGTCTCTTAAGTTCCAGTTTTGTGTAGAAGTTAGGGGACGGGACGGAGCTGATTTGGCAACGTGGTCGGCCAGTTCATTTCCTTGGATGGCTGAATGTCCTGGAATCCATATTAGGAGAAATTTAGGGTAGTATTCCGTTAGGATATTTTTGATTTTGTGGGAGTAATATTCGCTATTTATAGGATTGGAGATGGAGTCTATTGAGGAGAGCGAGTCCGTGCATACAGCATATTTTCCTTCTTTGTGTATATGGTAGTCTAGAGCTTTAAAAATGGCAATAATCTCCGCTGTAAAGACTGAGGAGTAATCGGGTAGGAGAGAGTTGAATATAGTCGATGTACTTGTTGTAACACTGTAACTGGTTGAGTGACTGGTTTTGGACCCATCCGTAAAAATTAGTATATAATCCTGTATTTTGCTCAAAAGTTCTGAGAACTGTTTTTGGTACGTTCTGATGGAGGTAGAGGACTTGGGCAATGTTCGTAGAGAAGCTTTGATGGAGGGCATGGGAAAATCCCATTGTGGAAATTTGTGTGTTGTTGAAGAGTCGCAAAGGTAAGGAAGCTGTAAGAGAGAGCATTTGGCTATTGTTTTGGAGATGACGGATTCGACCTTTTGTTTTGTATTGAGATTGGTGACAGTGGATATAAGCTCATATATTGGTGTGTCGCAAGTGAGAAAGGATTTGGAAAGTTTCGCGGTGATGTAGTCCCTAGTTGTCTCGATTGATTTTATGTTGGCTTCGTACATTAGATTACTGATGCGAGTGGTTCGAAAGGCGCCAAACGCTATGCGGACCGTTGCATTAAGAACAGAGCGTAGTTTATTGAGGGTACTTTTGGCAGTGTATCCGTAGAGGAATATGCCGTACTCAATTTTTGAGATTATTAATGCTTTTATAACGGATATGAGGGAGCTAATGTTGCAATTAAACTTGTTGCTGGAGAGACATTTGACTATGTTGAGATTATGGCTAAGGGCGAGTAAAAGTGATTCAACGTGAGGTTGCCATCGGTATTTGGAGTTAAAGGTTACTCCTAGAATTTTGAGATTGTCTACATCGTTCAGGCGAATATTTCCAAATTGTACGGTACACTTGCAGTTACGTTTTCTACAAATGTGTAGATGTTGGCATTTATGCGGAGATAACTCAGCTCCAGAGTACTCGCACCATTCCAATATTTCATCGACTAGTGAATTTACATTTATCGCTTGGTTTTTTATGTTGCTAAGTTTCATGATGATGTGGAAGTCATCTGCGTATGCGCAAAAATTTAGTTCCCTGCGTATTGATAATATGTTAGCAAGTTTATTGTAGGCGATTAAAAATAGTAATACGGAGAGAGGGGATCCTTGTGGGATTCCGTTGTGAAGATTTGATGTGCTGGAGTGTTTGAAATTGACTTTAACTTTGATTTGCCTATTTCTCATAAAATTTATAATGTAGTTTATTATTTTCTTACCGATCTTCCATTCTAGAAGCTGATCTATTACGGAGTGTATTCCTACTCTATCGAAGGCTTTTGCAAAGTCAAGCGATATTATCGAGATATGCTTTTTTTCTGAGAGAGATTCTGTTATCATGTAGTCTAAGTAAATTAGACTGTCAGTAACAGATCTCCTTTTTCTGAATCCCATTTGGTGGCTATTGAGTAGCTTGTTTGAATTAACAAACCACCATAGTCTATTGGCTATAATTCTGTCTAAGATCTTCGCGCACACAGGGTTCAAAGATATAGGCCGGTATGATTGTATGCTGGTTTTGTCTGCCTTTGGTTTAAGTATTGGAGTTATTGTACTTAGCTTATATAGCTGCGGTATGTAGTTGTCGAAAATTTTGTTGTAAAAAGAAGTAAGCCTTGATTTTGCACTTGGAGAGAGGTGATGGACCATATCATAAGTGATTCGGTCAAAGCCTGGGGAAGAACCGTTTGCTTTTTTTAGTGCGATATGCAATTCAATATTTGATATGGGTTTTTCAATTATTTTAGCCTTTTCATTAGGTCTAAATTCGGCTACGCTGGAGTAAAGTGATGTTTTCTTTAATCTGAACTGTTGCGGGAATTTTGAGTCGTGTGATTGTGTGGACCAGTGCTGACAAAAGAAATTACTTATTTCGAAATCGTCTGTGATAGTGGAGTTGCCAGAGCTTATGCAATGTATACCCGTGTGAGATTTGAGGCCACAGAAACGCCTTATATTTGACCACACTGTTCTGGAAGGGGTGGTGGGCTTGATAGCGGATGTGAATGTGGATATAGAAGTTCTTTTGGTGGTTTTTATTTCCCTTTTTAGTTTGGCTGCGGCTTTTTTGTAGTTCAAGATGTTTTCGTTCGTAATGGAGTGCTTCAGCTTAATCCAAAGCTTGTTCTTTTGAGTCTTTAAGTTCTCTAAATTTTTATTCCACCAAGGGACAGATTTCTCTAAGTGACGAACTGATGATTGGGGAATGGATAGGTGTGCGCTTCTTAATATTATTCTTTGCATATTTGCGGCTTCTTTGTTGATGTTTTCACTTACTTCTATCTCTCTAGTAAGTTGGTCTGAAATCTCGTAATAACTGCCCCAGTTGGCAAGCTTAGTTAAGAATTTCGGTTTAATGGGGTTGAACGTGGAATTGTTTGTGGGGAATAGAGTTGTTATAATGGGAAAATGATCACTCCCCATGAGGTAGTCATTTACTTTCCATTTAGCGTCGATAGCTAGTGGAGGTGAACAAAAGGTGAGATCGATATGGGATAAGGTGTTGTGTGTGTTGAAGTGAGTGGCAGTGCCGTCATTGAGTAGGGTGTAATGAGAGTTATCTAAAAACTTTGAAATCAAGTTCCCTCTGGCATTATTACGGGAGGATCCCCATTTTCTGTGCCAACTGTTGAAGTCTCCAGTAACTAAACGAGGTAAACGGGTGGGTTCAAAAGCTTCCAGCAACAGTGATGACGTCAGTCTGGTGGCATGGGATATGTAGGTAGAGTTAATGATAAATTTTATTTTAGAGTGAATTATGGCAGATATTGTTTCGAATTGTGTATTGGTGTTCAGGGGTTCATATTGTATTTGTTTATGTATTAGAAGTGCAACTCCACCGTAAGATGTTGTTGCTTCATTTTTGTTAAGCATAATATAGTTGACGGGAGTTGGAATGTTGTGTGTCGTATGGAGGTGAGTTTCTTGTAAAGTGATTAAGAGTGGTCGGTATCGCTTAATTAATATGAGAAGTTCGTTGTAGTGATTAACGTAGCCGTTGATGTTCCATTGCATTATTTTAAGAGTCATTGGAAGAGTAGCTTAAGAGCTTGCGTTGGGAGGTGAGAGGATGGTAGGTGCTGTTGGGGACGTGTGGGTATGTGCTGGCTACTGGTAAATTGAGATAGGTTGGATTGTTACTGTATGCTAATAGAAGAGAAAGGTTGAAGAGTGTTTTCCATTTAAAAGAGTTTGATGTTATGTGTAATATGACTACTCTTTGGATATTTGTGTTCAATTTAGGTAAGAGGGTTAATGTAAATGATGATATTGAGTAATAAATTGTTTTCTTGGAAAGAACACAATAATAGCTTAGCGTAATACATATATATCTATAGGACTTCCTCATGTTGTAGTTCCATTGTTGTAGATTCAGATGAATCGTCGAGCTCGTGTTTGGTTGGTTTTGGTGATTTGGAATTGCGAGTTGCAGAGTGTTGTGATTTCAGTTTAGCTTTCATTTTGTTTGAAATACCTCTGGGAAAAATTTTAATTTTTGTTTCGGTTAAACGCTGTGCGGTGGGTTTAGGCAAAGGCTTCGATGTTGAAGGAGTGACGTCGTCGTCTGAAGGTAAGCTTTCATAACTTACTAGTTCTCTTCGTTGTCGTTGCTGATTTATTGGTTTGGTGACGGTGCTACTTTGAGCGGGCGATTCTTGTGTTTGTGCGTATAGAGCAGAGTTGTTACGGGTGACAGCTGAGTAGGATGGTCCGCTATGTTGGTTTCGCTCTTTGTATGTGGATATTGCTTTCCTTCTGTCAACCTTTTCCAATGTTATGATCGCTTGAATCTCTTTTTCACGTACGAATATGGGGCATTTTTTGTCGTATGAGTTGTGGTTGTAGGTTTGGATGTCGTTTTCTTTGCAGTTGACGCAGCTCTTTATGTTTACACATTCTTCGTTGTCTTCGCTGGCATGAAATTCGTTAGCACAGTTAGGGCATATTTTGGTATTTTTGCATATTTTTTCTATGTGTCCATATCGTTGACATTTTTTACACCTTAGTGGAAGTGGAATGTAAGGTCGGATTTTGATTTTTTCGTACCCTATTGACATTTCAGTTGGCAGAGATATTGAAGAGAAAGTGAGTATAATTAGACCAGTCTCCTTCAGTGAGTCGTTGTTTTCCTTTTTAAGTATTTTCTTCACTTCTGTTACGTTTTGGTTTCTCAATTCATCGAGGATTTCTTCTTCTTTTATACCGCGCAAATCGTTGGAGTAGATGACACCTTTAGTTGAGTTGAGTGAAGTGTGCTCGGAGATTTCAATGTGTATAGTGGGCGAAAGTGACACTAATTTCACTAATTTTTCGGCTTGATTGTAATTTTTAGTTTTAATTAATATGTTACCATTTCTGAGTTTTTTGCAGGTTTCCACCTCACTCCCGGCGGTATAATCGATTACCTTTTTAATTAAGAAAGGCGACACATTTGCGAGTGTATCGTTACTTAATTTTCTGCACATAACCAAATACTTAGGGCCACATGTTTTTTGTTGAATTGTTTTTGTGTGGTCAAAAATAATTAATGGTTGGGCATTATTTTTCCCGGCCGGCGGTAAAATTGGTTGGTCGAGCATTGTTATTGTTGGGGGGTAAACCCCGGCTAAATATCTGGAGGCACTCGAAGGCCTGTCTTTTTTATGTCCCGAACCGTATATTTGGCACTATAAGTTAAGTTTATTGTCTGAGAAAATAGTATTTTATTGTGTACACAGTGCACAGTAGTAATTCAGGCACTTCGGTTTTGCAAAACAAAAGCAAAAGAAGAACACTTGTAAGCGAAAAAGATATCTGTCCAGCGCGAGAGTTGGTCAGAGACTGCATTTGTATGTTTTATTTAATGTTGAAATGTGTGTTTGTATATATGTGGTTTCTTGTTACACTTCAATATACACGCAAACCTCGCACATATATCCAATATGTCGGTTCTTCTTGAACAGCTAAACGTCATATTCAGTAATTAAGGCAATGCAACATGCGCGATGAAAACTTTTTCTTGCAAAAACCAGAACAAGGCACAATGAAAATGTCATTTTTATAAAACGCTTTATCAAACTTTCCACAAAAATCTTACAAAAATAGGCAAAAGCAACAATAGGTAGGTAGGTATGAGTGGCTGTCACTGCTAATCCAGTGACTCACCTAGCCCATTAGTAGAGGCCCGTTGTGATACCACAAGCTTAACTCGTCAATAATCTTGGGTCTATTTCACCAAATTCTCCAAGGTCCCTAAAAACAGATGCCCCTAGAAACCGTAGCCTGCTTCTCAGATGCAAGTCCGTTTCCTCCTCTAGAGATCCTACAGGTCGTGGCAAGTGTTCATCAGTCGTTCGCACGAGCATGAGTAGATTCTTTTAGAAGCAGCTTGCAAGTGCCAAAGTGCATACCAATGCGTTCTTTACTGGGGAAAATCTGCTTCGGTGTTCCTTCCCTCGCAAGTTCATCTGCAATGCAGTTACCCTCGATGTCTTTGTGGCCAGGAATCCAAATGAGTTTGAGCCTGTTCTGATTGGCTATCTCCGGCAGCTGTGATTGCCGTTTGGCTATCACTAAATATAAAAATAACCTTGCCTTTGGCTTGCGGTCTGTAACAAGTCTATAACCTCCTTAATGGCTTGAACCTCAGCCTAGAAAATACTACAGTGCTCCGGCAGCCGGAAATAATAGTTGAAAGATAAATAGGTTCTGCGAGAAGACCCCTCTTCCCACTCTGCCATTCAGTTTCGAGCCATCTGTTAAGACCGTGAGACTTCCAGGTGGAGTGTAGAAGTTTCTCGACCACGCGTCCCTACCTGGGATTACCATCTCGAATTTCCTATCCGGGATCACAGTGTCGACACAGTGGTCTGTGCATTCCGGAAGCATTCTTTAATTATTCAGGTCAATTAATGTATCTTGATTGAGCAATTCAAAAAATGATGACCTTAAACTACGCTTTAGAGTTATTAATACACCACCTCCAGTTTTCTCAGCATCTCGGTCTTTCCTATACATTTGGAAAAAATTGGCATAAAAGTATTCTTCGCTGAAGAAATTACTATTAAGCCAGGTTTCCACAAAGATATATATCTCGTAATCCAAATGTGAAGGACCACGAAATACTTCTTTAGCTTTTGTCCGCATACCAGCCATATTCTGGATGTATATATTTAGATATTTGAATGCATGAACGGTGTTTATAGAAATAATACTGTTCGGCGGTTAGCTTTGGGTTGAAAAAACTGAAAGGGTTGATATCAGATGGCCATACATTAAGATTTAGGATGACTTTCAAATGGAGTTCCTTTTTTGACCAGTTTATAACACGATAAATGAATTCTGGAGACGGTCCATTTAAAGGAAGAAATGTGCAACCATTTTTTCTTAGTGACCACATCAAGATGAGTATTATCATTACGTCCATGAACAATGTTTATGCGCTTATGCCTGCTTAGATTTCGGACAGTAGTCCACTCGCCAACTTCTTCAGCAGCTACTGCAATATCAGCACTATGATCTCGTATGTTATTATCTTCTACATTCTGAGCACTTATAAGTGAAGTCGGGTTAACAGCAGGCTCAACAGAGCAAGCCTCACAGACAGCATGCATAGTATTGACATCAGTGGCGATATTCGCAACAGTACCAACAGCAGGAATAACAGAGCACTCAACATTAGATAGTATGCAATTGGTGCTAATAGCAACAGCGTAGATCAGATTAGCGTTAGAATTAGATACCATTTGATTACCAGAGCGTAATTGATCACCAGCAGGTGTTGAAATAGTTACATCGGTATTAACAGCATTATCAACAACAGCAGCATTAATAGAAGACAAGGTAGTAGCATGAGATAACTTAACAGGCGGCGGTGGTATAGAATAATAGATGTAGTTGCGGTGTCGGCTTACATGAGCCCATGTCCGATTTTGCGACAGCGAGACAGAAATAGGCACAGATAGTTCTTGTGGTGCGACCGAACGGTTATTATATTTCGTAACACTGCGCGAGTAAACAGCACTTTTAATAGCATTAACGTTAGCTACCAACACATCAAGACACTGCAGTATTATTACGAATGTTAACATTCAACACAAATTGCTTTTTAATTTCAGCAATTTGGTGAAATAGGTAGGTAGGTATAAGTGGCTGTCACCGCTAATCCAGCGACTCACTTAGGCCATTAGTAGAGGCCCGTTGTGATACCACAAGCTTAACGCTCACTCCCTCTTGCTGAACCATTTAGAATTCTTGACGAAGCTCGTCAAGCATCTTGGGTCTATTTCACCTAACTCTCCAAGGTTCCTAAAAACAGGTGCCCCTAGAAACCGTAGCCTGCTTCTGGCTAGAGCTGGACAGATACAGAGAAGATGCAGGACCGTTTCTTCCTCCTCATAATTTTTGCAGCTTCTACAGCATTTAAAGAAGGGTACTCCAAGACGGCCAGCATGGTTGCCTATGAGGCAGTGCCCTAATAAAGCGCCAATTACTTGGGAAATATCGTCCCGTTTTAAGGTATAAAGACTACGCGACCGTTTTCGGTCCCATCTAGGCCAAGTCACCCTTGAGATCCTACAGGTTGTGATATGTGTCCATCTGTCGCTCGCACGAGCATAAGTAGATTCTTTTAAGAGCAGCTTGCAAGTGCCAAAGGGCATACCAATGCGTTCTTTACTGGGAAGAATCTGCTTGGTTGTTCCTTCCCTCGCAAGTTCATCCGCAATGCAGTTACCCTCGATGTCCCTGTGGCCAGGAACCCAAATGAGGTTGAGCCTGTTCTGCTTGGCCATCTCCTGCAGGAATCGGCTGCAATCCAGTACACTTTTTGATCTAATTATAGCTGCGCTCACAGCTCTGATTGCCGCTTGGCTATCACTAAATATAAAGATATCATTGCCTTTCAAAGCGGTCTGTAACAGGTCTATAGCCTCCTTTATGGCTAGAACCTCAGCCTGAAAAACACTACAGTGATCCGGCAGCCGAAAAGAACAGTTCAGAGATAGGTCCTGCGAGTAGACCCCTCCTCCCACTCTGCCATTCAATTTCGAGCCATCTGTGAAGATCGTGAGACTTCCAGGTGGAGTGTAGAAATCTCTCGACCACGCATCCCTATCTGGGATTACCATCTCGAAATTCCTGTCCGGGACCGCAGTATCAACACAACGGTCTGTGTATCCCGGAAGCATTCTATATTTGTTCAGTATGCTTGAGTGCCCACGCAAGGTAGACTCCCATTGACCTGTCTCCCTTAACCGAAGCGCGGCAAGAGCCGCCATTTGCTGACCCACTAAGTCTAAGGGTAAAAGGTCGAGGAAGACATTCAAGGCGTCGCTTGGTGTTGTTCGCAACGCTCCACTAATGCAGATCATACCCGCTCTCTGCACCTTGCTAAGTAGATTGAGATTAGCAGCTCTGCTTAGTGCAGGCCACCAAACGATTGCTCCGTAGAGGAGAATCGGCCTAACCACTGCTGTGTAAATCCAGCGGCAAACGCTTAGATTCAGACCCCATCTCTTCCCAATGGCCCTTTTACAAGAGTATAGGGCCACAGAAGCTTTCTGGTATCGCTGGATCATATTATTCCTCCAGCTAAGCTTCATGTCCAATGTTACGCCAAGGAACTTGGCCTCCCTCTTTGTGTTCAGACGGATTCCATTAAGTTCCGGCGTAGTTACATACGGAACTTTATATTTCCTAGTGAAGAGCACCAGCTCCACTTTTTCTGAGTTGACTCTGAGACCACATCGCGTGGACCAGTTGCTCACTTCGCGGAGTGTCCCTTGCATCAAGTCACACAAGGTCTGAGGGAGTTTGCCCATATATGCAATGGCGATGTCATCTGCATATGCGACAACTCTGGCAGCACGCCATTCCGTCTCCTGCAGGAGAGAGTTAACGGTCAGATTCCATAGAAGAGGTGAAAGTACACCACCCTGCGGCGTACCTCGAGAAACCTGTCTCGAAACACTGTTTGCACCGACCTCTGCTGTAATCTTTCTTCCCAAGAGCATTTGCTCTATAAATTCAACCAGGGAGCTCTCTACACCGAGCCCTTCTAAGGCATGTGTTATGGCCTCAGGGCTAATGTTGTTAAAAGCACCCTCAATGTCAAGAAAAGCTACAAGGCAAAATTCCTTGTAACTGAAGAACTTTTCGATATAGCTCACCAGGGAATGCTGTGCAGTGTCCGTGGACTTTCCCTTAAGGTAGGCGTGCTGATTATTAGACAATAGTCTTTTGTCAATTGTAAGAGAGAGAAAGTTATTTATAAGCCTTTCTAAAGTTTTAAGAACAAAGGATGAGAGACTTATAGGTCTAAAGTCCTTTGGGTTCGCATGTGTTGCTTTTCCAGCCTTGGGTATGAAGACCACAGAAACAGATCTCCATACCGTCGGTACGTAGTTTAGCTTGCAGCATGCTCTAAACATACTCAGTAGCCACTTTGTAGATGTATCAATCGTTGCAACCAATTGAGCCGGTATAATACCATCTGGCCCGGCAGCCTTATAGGGCTTAAAGATGATACTTTCTTTTGAGAGAGGGAGATTTACCATTGCGCCCGAAGAGGAACAATCTACTTCCATTGTCTGTAAACTACCAGGAAAGTGTGTGTCGAGAAGTAGTTCGACCGTTTCTTTTCCCGTCGCTGTCCATGAACCATCCTGTCTCTGTAGAGACCCAATTGAGTTTGTTGTACCTGACAAGATTTTTCGTAGTCTGGCCGTTTCGCCAATGCCCTCCACGCCAGTGCAAAAATCCCTCCGTGAGGATCTTTTTGCTTCACGCAGGGCTTTTTTGTAGGACCGCAGAACTTGTTTATAGGTCTGCCATTCAGATTCCTGACTCAGCCTTTTCGCCCTGTTAAACTGTCTCCTGCAATCTCTCCGCACAGAGTCCAGCGCATGGGACCACCAGTGGGGCCTTCGTTTTCCCCACGGTTTGGGATCAGGACAGGCTTTGGCCAGTGCCCGCGAGCAGATCGTGGTAAAGCAGTTTACCATGTCTTCCAATTTCCCAACGGTACTGGGCTCTGCCGGTACCGGACGTGGTAGGTTATTCTCAAGAGTTTCCCTGTAAAGAGTCCAGTCAGTGTTCCTTAGGTTCTTACGAACCTTTGGAGCACCCATGGACATATATAGAATTGTCTCAATATACCTATGGTCTGAAAACGAGTGTTCGTCGAGAACCTTCCAGTTCATTACCATATCAATCAGATTTTCACTACATAGCGTGAGGTCTATGACCTCCCTACGGTTTTTGACAATAAATGTGGGCTCTGCGCCCCTATTGCAAATTACTAGGTTAGTAGTTAGGAGATAGTTGAAAAGAGACTCACCCCGATTGTTTATGTTGGTGCTTCCCCACTGCACATGGTGGGCGTTAGCATCGCAACCGATAAGAACTAAGCTCGCCGCGTGGTCGCTCATTAGCCTGCGGAGTTGACTTTGAGGGGGATCCTCAGCCTCGTACGCCATGTATGCTGAGGCTATCAGCAAAGACTTCCCTCCAATCTCCAGCAGCGTTGTCGTCATGTCTCCATCACTATAATAGGGTAGAAGAAAAATGTTTAAATCTTTCTTTGCCATTACACAGGTTCTTATTTTACCTTTACCACGCTCAACCATTAGCTTATAGCCCACCGCACCTAAACCACAGACCCCCGAGTTATTAACCCAGGGCTCCTGGATAAGTGCGATGTCTACGTCGTCGCCAAGTAGGCGACTCAATAGAGCAGCGGATGCTGCCCTAGAGCGGTGGAGATTTATTTGTAGAACCCTCATTAGAGGTTTCCACCGACTCCTCCACCGCAACGACAGTGACGTTTGCGCTGTCTTCCCCATCGCTGTAAAGCAGCTCCTCCTCGCCATACATCCTATGCATCGCAGATGCCAGGGTCGACTGCGAGGAGGCTCTGCTCTCCGCATCGGAGAAGTCAGCCTCCGGTTCAGGCTCCTCAATGTCCACATCCATTGAGGTGCTTGCTCCGGAGGCGCGCTGCGCATCACCGCGATAGACTCTTAGAGTCACCTCATCTAGGCCGTAGTAGACCCGGCCCTGTCTTTTCTCCAGGAGCTCCAAAGAGTCCCTGTTCAGCGACAGGACCACTTGTCTTGACGGCCCTTCCGGATCCTCTACTTTTAGGAACTTCCAATCACCTGTCGGCAATGTCGGATTCATCACCTGAAGCATCTTTAAAATATTTTCAGGTGACGATGGTGTGACAGGCACCCACGCCCTCGCTCTGGGCCTGACTGGAATATCCTTCCAGTCAACCACCTCAAGTCTAGCCCCAGGGTAGACATCCCCAACCCTAGCGACGGCGGCCTTGTACAGCGCCGCCGACCTCGAGTCGTCGCAGGCCGCAACCTTAATGTGGCCCTGGAACCAGCCGTCATCTCTGCACGCGGGAGGGGCTCCAGGGTTCTCCAGCAGCACGTCAAGGATGACGTTTGCCAGAGCCGCCTTCACCCATCTCCACTGGTGCCTTGGTATTGACCCGAGCTCATTGCCGCGGTCCAGAACCCCTATCAGGATTCTGTTCCTGGCGACATCAGCAAAGCTGGGTCTGGCCACCCCGGGACGGATACATTTCTTCTTTGGAGCTGGTTGTTGCTCCTCAAACGATCTCTGTCTTTTGGAGAGGGGTGCCTTGCCTTCAACCGAGGCCCCAGTTGTGCTTTGGTAGTTGGGTAGCAGGGCTTTCGCTCTATCCACCGCATCCTTTGCACTCTGGGGCAACGTTTCCAACGGCACCCCCTCATGTTTTTTGAGCGCTCTGGCAGCCCTCCGCTTTTCAGCGTGTGTGGACCGCCCGCCCGACCGACCGTGGATGGAATTGTCCGTAGTTGCCATCGCGACATTTCCCTGGTTTGCCTCGGCTGCCATCCGCCCATCCCCAGTTGGGCCAGGTCGTGAGACCTTTGTTCGCATGGGTGCAGGCTTTGCAGCCGTGCCGGCATTTGATGGGCGCTCCGCGCCATTGGCTACAGGACGACCTGCCGTTTCCAGCACAATCCCTGCAGCTTTACTGGTGCCCGGCCCCACCATAACGCCCGTGATCACGGGACGCCCTGGGGTCGCCCCCAAAGCAGACCCGGAGGTGCTCGCTGTGCGAAGAGGTGCCTTTAGCGCATGCGCCGGCACTGTCTTGCCCCGTGGAGGGGAAGACGAAAGGTTTTTTTGTTTTGTGTTATTTAGCCTTTCCATTCTATTTGGGTCCCCACTCGAAGCCGCTATCCTCCCTCGATGTTGTAGTCGCTATGGGATCCCATGGTTATCTATGAAGAAGGGGATCAGGGAGGCCATGCGAGGGTTGGCACCCCCCTTATGAGGTAGGGTGCTCAGAGCCAGATCCAGCGAAAAAACGGGAGGGTCGCCTCAACCGTTACCTACAACCACCAACTGAATGGCGACGAGATCGGAACGTACTTCGAGGCCTGCCAGGGTTTTAACGGGACGGGGGCAGTCACGGCATTAGCCTGAAAGCCATTTCTGCAGGGTATCACCCCTGCATACTCAGGTAACAGAATACCGCTACCACCAGCTCGATATCGACTAAATACAAACAGTAAAGGAGGGGGTAGTCCGAGGACGAAGCAGAGGTCAGGCCAAAATGGGGAGTGTTCTCACCTTCCTTTATCAGTTCCCCAGCCGAGGCTTAGGTTAACAGTGCTACCAGACGTGAAGGAAAAAGAAGGAGATTGATAGTGGGAGGTGGAGAGGCGTCACATCCGAAGATCAGCCATCGTGTTGCACTTCACTACCCTTGGTGAAATAAGCCTTTAAAGTTTTGATGAAAAACACCCATAATGGTCTCCATTCCATGATTTTGCACAACAATCACTACGTCAAGCGCTTTACTAAGGTTTTCAGGCATATACACGCAAATCTCGCACATATATCCAATATGTCGGTTCTTCTTGAATAGCTAAACGTCATAATTAGTAATTAAGCCTATGCAACATGCGCGATGAAAACTTTTTTTGCAAAAACCAGAACAAGGCACAATGAAAATCCCATTTTTAGAAAACGCTTTATCACACTTTCCACAAAAATCTTACATGTTTGGATATTAAAGAAAAATAGGCAAAAGCAACAATAGGTAGGTAGGTATGAGTGGCTGTCACTGCTAATCCAGCGACTCAGCTAGCCCATTAGTTGAGGCCCGTTGTGCTACCACAAGCTTAACTCGTCAAGCATCTTGGGTCTATTTCACCTAATTCTCCAAGGTCCTTAAAAACAGGTGCCCCTAGAAATCGTAGCCTGTCGTTCGCACGAGCATGAGTAGATTCTTTTAAAAGCAGCTTGCAAGTGCCAAAGGGCATACCAATGCGTTCTTTACTGGGAAGAATCTGCTTGGTTTTTCCTTCCCTCGCAAGTTCATCTGCAATGCAGTTTCCCTCGATGTGTTTGTGGCCAGGAACCCAAATGAGTTTGAGCCTGTTCTGATTGGCCATCTCCTTCAGCTCTGATTGCCGCTTGGCTATCACTAAATATAAAAATATCCTTGCCTTTGCCTTGCTGTCTGTAACAAGTCTATAACCTCCTTAATGGCTAGAACCTCAGACGGGAAAATACTACAGTGATCCGACAGCCGAAAAGAATAGTTCAAAGATAAATCGGTTCTGCGAGAAGACCCCACTCTTCCATTCAGTTTTGAGCCATCTGTTAAGACCGTGAGACTTCCAGGTGGAGTGTAGAAATTTCTCGACCACGCGTCCCTACGTGGGATTACCATCTCGAATTTCCTGCCCGGAATCACAGTATCGACACAGTGGTCTGTGCATTCCGGAAGCATTCTATAATTATTCAGGACAATTAATGTATCTTGATTGAGCAATTCAAAAAATGATGACCTTAAACTACGCCTTAAAGCTATTAATACACCACCTCCAGTTTTCTCAGCATCTCGGTCTTTCCTATACATTTGGAAAATATTGGCATAAAAGTAATCTTCGCTGAAGAAATTACTATTACGCCAGGTTTCCACAAAGATATATATCTCGTAATCCAAATGTGAAGAACCACGAAATACTTCTTTAGCTTTTGTCCGCATACCAGCCATATTCTGGAAGTATATATTTAGATATTTGAATGCATGATCGGTGTTTATAGAAATAACACTATTCGGCGGTTCGACGATTAGCTTTGGGTTGAAAAAACTGAAAGGGCCGCACATTGATATCAGATTTAGGATGTCGTTGTAAACGGAAGATGACACACCAAATTTAAAATTTACGCTGCGAAGACTTTCAAATGGAGTTCCTTTTTTGACCAGTTTATAACACGATAGGTGAATTCTGGAGACGGTCGGTTTAAAAGAAGAAATGTGCACCTATATTTTTTTAGTGACCACATCAAGATGAGTATTATCATTACGTCCATGAACAATGTTTATGCGCTTATGCCTGCTTAGATTTCAGACAGTAGTCCACTCGCCAACTTCTTCAGCAGCAACTGCAATATCAGCACTATGATCTCGTATGTTGTTATCTTCTACATTCTGAGCACTTATAATTGAAGTCGGGTTAACAGCAGGCTCAACAGAGCAAGCCTCACAGACAGCATGCATAGTATTGACATCAGTGGCGATATCCGCAACAGTACCAACAGCAGGAATAACAGAGCACTCAACATTAGATAGTATGCAATTGGTGCGTTAGAATTAGATACCATTTGATTACCAGAGTGTAATTGATCACCAGCAGGTGTTGAAATAGTTACATCAGTATTAACAGCATTATCAACAACAGCAGCATTAACAGAAAACAAGGTAGTAGCATGAGAATACTTAACAGGCGGTGGTGGTATAGAATAATCATTATTAGCGGAAACAGAGGTAGTTGCGGTGTCGGCTTGCATTGCAATCAGCGTATTGATTGCAGAGTAAGCAGGGCTAACAGCAGGGATGGAAAATAAAAGTGAAGTTGGTATAGTTGATATCTGTGAGGTGGGAGGAAGCCCACTATTACTCCAATCTGCAGGGGATATGGCAGAAACGCACTGAGCCATGTCAGATTTTGCGACGACGAGACAGAAATAGGCACAGATAGTTCTTGTGTAGCGACCGAACGGTTATTATATTTCGTAACACTGCGCGAGTTAACAGCACTTTTAATAGCACTAACGTTAGCTACCAACACATCAAGACACTGCAGTATTATTACCAATGTTAACATTCAACACAAATTGCTTTTTAATTTCAGCAATTTGGTCAGATAAGCCTTTAAAGTTTTGATGAAAAACACCCATAATGGTCTCCATTCCATGATTTTGCACAACAATCACTACGTCAAGCGCTTTACTAAGGTTTTCAGGCATATACACGCAAATCTCGCACATATATCCAATATGTCGGTTCTTCTTGAATAGTAATTAAGCCTATGCAACATACGCGATGAAACCTTTTTTTGCAAAAACCAGAACAAGGCACAATGAAAATCTCATTTTTAGAAAACGCTTTATCACACTTTCCACAAAAATCTTACATGTTTGGATATTAAAGAAAAATAGGCAAAAGCAACAATAGGTAGGTAGGTATGAGTGGCTGTCACCGCTAATCCAGCGACTCAGCTAGCCCATTAGTTGAGGCCCGTTGTGCTACCACAAGCTTAACTCGTCAAGCATCTTGGGTCTATTTCACCTAATTCTCCAAGGTCCTTAAAAGCAGGTGCCCCTAGAAACCGTAGCCTGTCGTTCGCACGAGCATGAGTAGATTCTTTTAAAAGCAGCTTGCAAGTGCCAAAGGGCATACCAATGCGTTCTTTACTGGGAAGAATCTGCTTGGTTTTTCCTTCCCTCGCAAGTTCATCTGCAATGCAGTTTCCCTCGATGTGTTTGTGACCAGGAACCCAAATGAGTTTGAGCCTGTTCTGATTGGCCATCTCCTTCAGCTCTGATTGCCGCTTGGCTATCACTAAATATAAAAATATCCTTGCCTTTGCCTTGCTGTCTGTAACAAGTCTATAACCTCCTTAATGGCTAGAACCTCAGACGGGAAAATACTACAGTGATCCGACAGCCGAAAAGAATAGTTCAAAGATAAATCGGTTCTGCGAGAAGACCCCACTCTTCCATTCAGTTTTGAGCCATCTGTTAAGACCGTGAGACTTCCAGGTGGAGTGTAGAAATTTCTCGACCACGCGTCCCTACGTGGGATTACCATCTCGAATTTCCTGCCCGGAATCACAGTATCGACACAGTGGTCTGTGCATTCCGGAAGCATTCTATAATTATTCAGGACAATTAATGTATCTTGATTGAGCAATTCAAAAAATGATGACCTTAAACTACGCCTTAAAGCTATTAATACACCACCTCCAGTTTTCTCAGCATCTCGGTCTTTCCTATACATTTGGAAAATATTGGCATAAAAGTAATCTTCGCTGAAGAAATTACTATTACGCCAGGTTTCCACAAAGATATATATCTCGTAATCCAAATGTGAAGAACCACGAAATACTTCTTTAGCTTTTGTCCGCATACCAGCCATATTCTGGAAGTATATATTTAGATATTTGAATGCATGATCGGTGTTTATAGAAATAATACTATTCGGCGGTTCGACGGTTAGCTTTGGGTTGAAAAAACTGAAAGGGCCGCACATTGATATCAGATTTAGGATGTTGTTGTAAACGGAAGATGACACACCAAGTTTAAAATTTACGCTGCGAAGACTTTCAAATGGAGTTCCTTTTTTGACCAGTTTATAACACGATAGGTGAATTCTGGAGACGGTCGGTTTAAAAGAAGAAATGTGCACCTATATTTTTTTAGTGACCACATCAAGATGAGTATTATCATTACGTCCATGAACAATGTTTATGCGCTTATGCCTGCTTAGATTTCAGACAGTAGTCCACTCGCCAACTTCTTCAGCAGCAACTGCAATATCAGCACTATGATCTCGTATGTTGTTATCTTCTACATTCTGAGCACTTATAATTGAAGTCGGGTTAACAGCAGGCTCAACAGAGCAAGCCTCACAGACAGCATGCATAGTATTGACATCAGTGGCGATATCCGCAACAGTACCAACAGCAGGAATAACAGAGCACTCAACATTAGATAGTATGCAATTGGTGCGTTAGAATTAGATACCATTTGATTACCAGAGTGTAATTGATCACCAGCAGGTGTTGAAATAGTTACATCAGTATTAACAGCATTATCAACAACAGCAGCATTAACAGAAGACAAGGTAGTAGCATGAGAATACTTAGCAGGCGGTGGTGGTATAGAATAATCATTATTAGCGGAAACAGAGGTAGTTGCGGTGTCGGCTTGCATTGCAATCAGCGTATTGATTGCAGAGTAAGCAGGGCTAACAGCAGGGATGGAAAATAAAAGTGAAGTTGGTATAGTTGATATCTGTGAGGTGGGAGGAAGCCCACTATTACTCCAATCTGCAGGGGATATGGCAGAAACGCACTGAGCCATGTCAGATTTTGCGACGACGAGACAGAAATAGGCACAGATAGTTCTTGTGTAGCGACCGAACGGTTATTATATTTCGTAACACTGCGCGAGTTAACAGCACTTTTAATAGCACTAACGTTAGCTACCAACACATCAAGACACTGCAGTATTATTACCAATGTTAACATTCAACACAAATTGCTTTTTAATTTCAGCAATTTGGTCAGATAAGCCTTTAAAGTTTTGATGAAAAACACCCATAATGGTCTCCATTCCATGATTTTGCACAACAATCACTACGTCAAGCGCTTTACTAAGGTTTTCAGGCATATACACGCAAATCTCGCACATATATCCAATATGTCGGTTCTTCTTGAATAGCTAAACATCATAATTAGTAATTAAGCCTATGCAACATGCGCGATGAAAACTTTTTTTGCAAAAACCAGAACAAGGCACAATGAAAATCTCATTTTTAGAAAACGCTTTATCACACTTTCCACAAAAATCTTACATGTTTGGATATTAAAGAAAAATAGGCAAAAGCAACAATAGGTAGGTAGGTATGAGTGGCTGTCACTGCTAATCCAGCGACTCAGCTAGCCCATTAGTTGAGGCCCGTTGTGCTACCACAAGCTTAACTCGTCAAGCATCTTGGGTCTATTTCACCTAATTCTCCAAGGTCCTTAAAAACAGGTGCCCCTAGAAATCGTAGCCTGTCGTTCGCACGAGCATGAGTAGATTCTTTTAAAAGCAGCTTGCAAGTGCCAAAGGGCATACCAATGCGTTCTTTACTGGGAAGAATCTGCTTGGTTTTTCCTTCCCTCGCAAGTTCATCTGCAATGCAGTTTCCCTCGATGTGTTTGTGGCCAGGAACCCAAATGAGTTTGAGCCTGTTCTGATTGGCCATCTCCTTCAGCTCTGATTGCCGCTTGGCTATCACTAAATATAAAAATATCCTTGCCTTTGCCTTGCTGTCTGTAACAAGTCTATAACCTCCTTAATGGCTAGAACCTCAGACGGGAAAATACTACAGTGATCCGACAGCCGAAAAGAATAGTTCAAAGATAAATCGGTTCTGCGAGAAGACCCCACTCTTCCATTCAGTTTTGAGCCATCTGTTAAGACCGTGAGACTTCCAGGTGGAGTGTAGAAATTTCTCGACCACGCGTCCCTACGTGGGATTACCATCTCGAATTTCCTGCCCGGAATCACAGTATCGACACAGTGGTCTGTGCATTCCGGAAGCATTCTATAATTATTCAGGACAATTAATGTATCTTGATTGAGCAATTCAAAAAATGATGACCTTAAACTACGCCTTAAAGCTATTAATACACCACCTCCAGTTTTCTCAGCATCTCGGTCTTTCCTATACATTTGGAAAATATTGGCATAAAAGTAATCTTCGCTGAAGAAATTACTATTACGCCAGGTTTCCACAAAGATATATATCTCGTAATCCAAATGTGAAGAACCACGAAATACTTCTTTAGCTTTTGTCCGCATACCAGCCATATTCTGGAAGTATATATTTAGATATTTGAATGCATGATCGGTGTTTATAGAAATAATACTATTCGGCGGTTCGACGGTTAGCTTTGGGTTGAAAAAACTGAAAGGGCCGCACATTGATATCAGATTTAGGATGTTGTTGTAAACGGAAGATGACACACCAAGTTTAAAATTTACGCTGCGAAGACTTTCAAATGGAGTTCCTTTTTTGACCAGTTTATAACACGATAGGTGAATTCTGGAGACGGTCGGTTTAAAAGAAGAAATGTGCACCTATATTTTTTTAGTGACCACATCAAGATGAGTATTATCATTACGTCCATGAACAATGTTTATGCGCTTATGCCTGCTTAGATTTCAGACAGTAGTCCACTCGCCAACTTCTTCAGCAGCAACTGCAATATCAGCACTATGATCTCGTATGTTGTTATCTTCTACATTCTGAGCACTTATAATTGAAGTCGGGTTAACAGCAGGCTCAACAGAGCAAGCCTCACAGACAGCATGCATAGTATTGACATCAGTGGCGATATCCGCAACAGTACCAACAGCAGGAATAACAGAGCACTCAACATTAGATAGTATGCAATTGGTGCGTTAGAATTAGATACCATTTGATTACCAGAGTGTAATTGATCACCAGCAGGTGTTGAAATAGTTACATCAGTATTAACAGCATTATCAACAACAGCAGCATTAACAGAAGACAAGGTAGTAGCATGAGAATACTTAACAGGCGGTGGTGGTATAGAATAATCATTATTAGCGGAAACAGAGGTAGTTGCGGTGTCGGCTTGCATTGCAATCAGCGTATTGATTGCAGAGTAAGCAGGGCTAACAGCAGGGATGGAAAATAAAAGTGAAGTTGGTATAGTTGATATCTGTGAGGTGGGAGGAAGCCCACTATTACTCCAATCTGCAGGGGATATGGCAGAAACGCACTGAGCCATGTCAGATTTTGCGACGACGAGACAGAAATAGGCACAGATAGTTCTTGTGTAGCGACCGAACGGTTATTATATTTCGTAACACTGCGCGAGTTAACAGCACTTTTAATAGCACTAACGTTAGCTACCAACACATCAAGACACTGCAGTATTATTACCAATGTTAACATTCAACACAAATTGCTTTTTAATTTCAGCAATTTGGTCAGATAAGCCTTTAAAGTTTTGATGAAAAACACCCATAATGGTCTCCATTCCATGATTTTGCACAACAATCACTACGTCAAGCGCTTTACTAAGGTTTTCAGGCATATACACGCAAATCTCGCACATATATCCAATATGTTGGTTCTTCTTGAATAGCTAAACATCATAATTAGTAATTAAGCCTATGCAACATGCGCGATGAAAACTTTTTTTGCAAAAACCAGAACAAGGCACAATGAAAATCTCATTTTTAGAAAACGCTTTATCACACTTTCCACAAAAATCTTACATGTTTGGATATTAAAGAAAAATAGGCAAAAGCAACAATAGGTAGGTAGGTATGAGTGGCTGTCACTGCTAATCCAGCGACTCAGCTAGCCCATTAGTTGAGGCCCGTTGTGCTACCACAAGCTTAACTCATCAAGCATCTTGGGTCTATTTCACCTAATTCTCCAAGGTCCTTAAAAACAGGTGCCCCTAGAAATCGTAGCCTGTCGTTCGCACGAGCATGAGTAGATTCTTTTAAAAGCAGCTTGCAAGTGCCAAAGGGCATACCAATGCGTTCTTTACTGGGAAGAATCTGCTTGGTTTTTCCTTCCCTCGCAAGTTCATCTGCAATGCAGTTTCCCTCGATGTGTTTGTGGCCAGGAACCCAAATGAGTTTGAGCCTGTTCTGATTGGCCATCTCCTTCAGCTCTGATTGCCGCTTGGCTATCACTAAATATAAAAATATCCTTGCCTTTGCCTTGCTGTCTGTAACAAGTCTATAACCTCCTTAATGGCTAGAACCTCAGACGGGAAAATACTACAGTGATCCGACAGCCGAAAAGAATAGTTCAAAGATAAATCGGTTCTGCGAGAAGACCCCACTCTTCCATTCAGTTTTGAGCCATCTGTTAAGACCGTGAGACTTCCAGGTGGAGTGTAGAAATTTCTCGACCACGCGTCCCTACGTGGGATTACCATCTCGAATTTCCTGCCCGGAATCACAGTATCGACACAGTGGTCTGTGCATTCCGGAAGCATTCTATAATTATTCAGGACAATTAATGTATCTTGATTGAGCAATTCAAAAAATGATGACCTTAAACTACGCCTTAAAGCTATTAATACACCACCTCCAGTTTTCTCAGCATCTCGGTCTTTCCTATACATTTGGAAAATATTGGCATAAAAGTAATCTTCGCTGAAGAAATTACTATTACGCCAGGTTTCCACAAAGATATATATCTCGTAATCCAAATGTGAAGAACCACGAAATACTTCTTTAGCTTTTGTCCGCATACCAGCCATATTCTGGAAGTATATATTTAGATATTTGAATGCATGATCGGTGTTTATAGAAATAATACTATTCGGCGGTTCGACGGTTAGCTTTGGGTTGAAAAAACTGAAAGGGCCGCACATTGATATCAGATTTAGGATGTTGTTGTAAATGGAAGATGACACACCAAGTTTAAAATTTACGCTGCGAAGACTTTCAAATGGAGTTCCTTTTTTGACCAGTTTATAACACGATAGGTGAATTCTGGAGACGGTCGGTTTAAAAGAAGAAATGTGCACCTATATTTTTTTAGTGACCACATCAAGATGAGTATTATCATTACGTCCATGAACAATGTTTATGCGCTTATGCCTGCTTAGATTTCAGACAGTAGTCCACTCGCCAACTTCTTCAGCAGCAACTGCAATATCAGCACTATGATCTCGTATGTTGTTATCTTCTACATTCTGAGCACTTATAATTGAAGTCGGGTTAACAGCAGGCTCAACAGAGCAAGCCTCACAGACAGCATGCATAGTATTGACATCAGTGGCGATATCCGCAACAGTACCAACAGCAGGAATAACAGAGCACTCAACATTATATAGTATGCAATTGGTGCGTTAGAATTAGATACCATTTGATTACCAGAGTGTAATTGATCACCAGCAGGTGTTGAAATAGTTACATCAGTATTAACAGCATTATCAACAACAGCAGCATTAACAGAAGACAAGGTAGAAGCATGAGAATACTTAACAGGCGGCGGTGGTATAGAATAATCATTATGAGCGGAAACAGATGTAGCTGCGGTGTCGGCTTGCATTGCAATCGGCGTATTGATTGCAGAGTAAGCAGGGCTAACAGCAGGGATGGAAAATAAAAGTGAAGTTGGTATAGTTGATATCTGTGAGGTGGGAGGAAGCCCACTATTACTCCAATCTGCAGGGGATATGGCAGAAACGCACTGAGCCATGTCAGATTTTGCGACGACGAGACAGAAATAGGCACAGATAGTTCTTGTGTAGCGACCGAACGGTTATTATATTTCGTAACACTGCGCGAGTTCACAGCACTTTTAATAGCACTAACGTTAGCTACCAACACATCAAGACACTGCAGTATTATTACCAATGTTAACATTCAACACAAATTGCTTTTTAATTTCAGCAATTTGGTCAGATAAGCCTTTAAATTTTTGACGAAAAACACCCATAATGGTCTCCATTCCATGCTTTTGCACAACAATCACTACGTCAAGCGCTTTACTAAGTTTTTCAGGCATATACACGCAAACCTCGCACATATATCCAATATGTCGGTTCTTCTTGAACAACTATACGCCATATTCAGTAATTAAGCCAATTCAACATGCGCAATGAAAACTTTTTTTTGCTAAAACCAGAACAAGGCACAATGAAAATGTCATTTTTAGAAAACGCTTTATCAAACTTTCCACAAAAATCTTACATGTTTGGATATTAAAGAAATATAGGCAAAAGCAACAATAGGTAGGTAGGTATGAGTGGCTGTCACTGCTAATCCAGCGACTCAGCTTAGAGGCCCGTTGTGATACCACAAGCTTAACTCGTCAATCATCTTGGGTCTATTTCACCTAATTCTCCAAGGTCCCTAAAAATAGGTGCCCCTAGAAACCGTAGCATGCTTCTCAGATGCAAGTCCGTTTCCTCCTCTAGACATCCTACAGGTCGTGGCAAGTGTTCATCTGTCGTTCGCACGAGCATGAGTTGATTCTTTTAAAAGCAGCTTGCAAGTGCCAAAGGGCATACCAATGCGTTATTTACTGGGAAAAATCTGCCTGGTTGTTCCTTCCCTCGCAAGTTCATCTGCAATGCAGTTACCCTCGATGTCTTTGTGGTCAGGAACCCAAATGTGTTTGAGCCCGTTCTGATTGGCTATATCCGGCAGCTCTGATTGCCGTTTGGCTATCACTAAATATAAAAATAACCTTGCCTTTGCCTTGCGGTCTGTAACAAGTCTATAACCTCCTTAATGGCTAGAACCTCAGCCTGGAAAATACTACAGTGATACGGCAGCCGGAAGTAATAGTTCAAAGATAAATAGGTTCTGCGAGAAGACCCCTCTTCCCACTCTGCCATTCAGTTTCGAGCCATCTGTTAAGACCGTGAGACTTCCAGGTGGAGTGTAGAAGTTTCTCGACCACGCGTCCCTACCTGGGATTACGATCTCGAATTTCCTGTCCGGGATCACAGTGTCCACACAGTGGTCTGTGCATTCCGGAAGCATTCTTTAATTATTTAGGTCAATTAATGTATCTTGATTGAGCAATTCAAAAAATGATGACCTTAAACTACGCTTTAGAGCTATTAATACACCACCTCCAGTTTTCTCAGCATCTCGGTCTTTCCTATACATTTGGAAAAAATTGGCATAAAAGTATTCTTCGCTGAAGAAATTACTATTAGGGCAGGTTTCCACAAAGATATAAATCTCGTAATCCAAATGTGAAGTACCACGAAATACTTCTTTAGCTTTTGTCCGCATACCAGCCATATTCTGGAAGTATATATTTAGATATTTGAATGCATGAACGGTGTTTATAGAAATAATACTGTTCGGCGGTTAGCTTTGGGTTGAAAAAACTGAAAGGGCCGCACATTGATATCAGATGGCCATACATTAAGATTTAGGATGACTTTCACATGGAGTTCCTTTTTTGACCAGTTTATAACACGATAAGTGAATTATGGAGACGGTCGATTTAAAGGAAGAAATGTGCAACCCTTTTTTCTTAGTGACCACATCAAGATGAGTATTATCATTACGTCCATGAACAATGTTTATGCGATTATGCAGGCTCAACAGAGCAAGCCTCACATACAGCATGCATAGTATTGATATCAGTGGCGATATCCGCAACAGTACCAACAGCAGGAATAACAGAGCGCTCAACATTAGATAGTATGCAATTGGTGCTAATAGCAACAGCGTAGTTCATATTAGCGTTAGAATTAGATACCATTTGATTACCAGAGAGTAATTGATCACCAGCAGGTGTTGAAATAGTTACATCAGTATTAACAGCATTATCAACAACAGCAGCATTAACAGAAGACAAGGTAGTAGCATGAGAATACTTAACAGGCGGCGGTGGTATAGAATAATCATTATTAGCGGAAACAGATGTAGTTGCGGTGTCGGCTTGAATTGCAATCAGCGTATTGATTGCAGAGTAAGCAGGGCTAACAGCAGGGATGGAAAATAAAAGTGAAGTTGGTATAGTTGATATCTGTGAGGTGGGAGGAAGCCCACTATTACTCCAATCTGCAGGGGATATGGCAGAAACGCACTGAGCCATGTCAGATTTTGCGACGACGAGACAGAAATAGGCACAGATAGTTCTTGTGTAGCGACCGAACGGTTATTATATTTCGTAACACTGCGCGAGTTAACAGCACTTTTAATAGCACTAACGTTAGCTACCAACACATCAAGACACTGCAGTATTATTACCAATGTTAACATTCAACACAAATTGCTTTTTAATTTCAGCAATTTGGTCAGATAAGCCTTTAAATTTTTGATGAAAAACACCCATAATGGTCTCCATTCCATGCTTTTGCACAACAATCACTACGTCAAGCGCTTTACTTAGCTTTTCAGGCATATTGTAGATTAAAACGTGCGAACTCTCCGCATAAGGTGTAATTAATCAATTGTGTTTATTAAAAATATTTCCGTACTATTTATACTACAACTTATTATGTACTTTCTTATCTACTAACGCTTACATATGTACGGCCAATTGTATAAATAAGAATATTGGCTAGTACGCGAAGAATGCTGAGTGCAGCAAGAAACTTGTATGTATGTTTGTATGCGCTTGTACTCAAATTCAAGTCGCTATTGGTTTATGTAATGTAAAGCGCGACTCGAGCAATGACCTGAGTTTTGGGTTGTTGCGCGTTTTGTATTTTGATATGTATATTTATGTTTATGTATGTCTGTGCAATTGTATGTTTTATTTAATGTTGAAATGTGTGTTTGTATATATGTGGTTTCTTGATACACTACACCTCCTTCCTTAGGAAGAATGGTTATACATTGTGAGGTCAATGTATGAGCATTCTTTTATAATTAAATACTTTTATTTTCCTTACACTTGAAAAAGGTTATTGTACTTAGGTAATAAAAATTTTGTATGCTTTATTTGCTTAGCTAATACAATTTCTTATTATGCTAAGTGAATTATTATAACAATTAGTTGTTTCTTATAAATAAACAGGTTTTTTATTCTGATTGATTTTTATTTTGTGTATATTTCATTTTTCTTATTCTTACGATTTCAGTCTATTCTTATGAATTATTATTTTCTTATTTTCATTAATTAATGTATAATTATTTTTATTATCAACTCTTACTACTTTATAGGGCCCTTTACTATCTAATTTATGACCTGTGTCATCTTTAACTAATACTAAATCTCCTATTTGTATTTCCTTTATTTGTACGTTTTTATCATAGTACATTTTTTGTTTTTCCTTAGCTTGATGCACTAATTTTTGTGCTCTTTGTTGTGCTACTTGTAACCTATATTTTATTTCTTTATCATATGCGTTATAATTATATAGAGGGCTTATTTTGTCTTCTTGTAAAAAATCGTAAGTCGGTGGTATTTTTCCAAAAACTAGTTCAAAAGGACAGTAACCGTGAACCGTTGAAGGTGTTGTATTATAACAATACGCAAAATATTTGATATATTCATCCCAATCATATTTGTCACTGGATATGTAAGAACGTACATATTCATTGAATGTTCTATGGCTTCTTTCTACAGTGCTTAATGTTTAATGATGGTATGGTGTTGAAGTTTTATGCTCAACTTTAAGAAGTTTGCAAAACTCGTCAAAAACGTAATTTTTGTATTCAGTTCCCATGTCTCTCATGATTGTTTTCATACGTCCATAAATTAAAATGAAATTTTGAAATATTGCTTTTGCTACTGTTTTAGCGTGTTAGCTTTGTATTCGAATCGCAATTAAATATTTCGTTAATTGGCATACGATAGTGATTGCATATTCCTTTCCATGTTCTGATTTTGGAAGTGGTCCAATAGTATCTATTTTTACTATATCAAAACCTTTGGGGGGTGTTTCTGTAATTGTCATTGGTTCTTTTAGGTGTTTGCCTGTTTTGTTTTTGTTGCAATTTATGCATTTGTTAATATATTTTCGAATATCATTTTTCATATTTTTACAATGAAATTTTTGTCTTATTTTGTTAGTCGTACGATTGATTCCTGGGTGGCCACCTTTGACAGGATCGTCGTGATAGTCTTGAAGAATTTTCTTTATTTGTTCAGCATTTGTCACTTGCATAACCTCCGGAGTTAATGCGATTGTTAAATTTTTGAGAACTTTGGTACCTATTTCTTTAAATTTATCTACTCGAGTATAATTAAACAATTTGTCTCCTAAGGACAATTGTATTTTTACAAGTCTATATGTCATTAGGATTGCTACGTCTTCATGGTAATCATTTGGTCTGAGACTTAACCATTCTTTACCCCTTTGATAGTCTAATATACAATTATATTTTTTAATAAAATCTAGTCTTATAATGCCGTCGCATGGAATTGGAAAATTGTCTTCTACTACGTGAAATTTGTGTCGAATTAATATATTATCACCTACTAAATCTGTTTTAACTATTCCTAGTGTATTTATTATTTCTTGACCATTACCTTTTAAATCTGTTATTTGTGAACTATTGATAATAATGTTCGTATCAATTCGATTCTTTTTAATAATTGATATATCTGCTCCTGTGTCTATCAGGAATGCGGCATATGAGTTGCTTAATGCTGTTTTGCAAGATATGTAGCTATTTAGATGTAGGTTGAGTACGCATACCCTTCTTTTTGCACTATCTATTGTTGTTGAAGTGGAGTTTGCTGGTTTTCCGTACTTTGACTTTCTTGTTGATTTAGGTTACGTACATTGCGACCATTGGTTCTGTTATTCGGTCTTGTTTAATTATAATAACTCCTATTCTGTCTTTGTTGATTATTGTTTGGTCGGTAATTATTGTTATTGTTACTGCGTGGGAATTTTCTGTAATTATTACCTTGATAACCTCTACGGAAGTTACCACGATAATACCCTTGCTGGCGAATTTGCAATACTGAGTTAGGGTTTCCTGTTACCTCAGTACAACTATTAGTAAATTTTGATATCGCCTCGTTCATCGATGTGAACGTTCCAGCTTGCATAATCATTTTTACTTTTTCGTTTGAGCAGTTTTTACACATGGCTTTTACAGCCGATTGTGTAGCATATTTTGTTGCTAATTCTGTAGTCAGTCCGTCGGAGATGTATGCTCCTTCTAATGATTTTGTAAGTTTTTCTATCTCATCAGTATATTGGTTGGCTGTCTTACTTCTTTGTTGTACGTTCATAGTTTGGCTGTTAATACTATCCTTGATTTGTTCAAGAATGTCAAAAGCATCCAAAAAACTGGGTAGGTTTTCTGGTTTACCGTCAAACTCGGGTAGAATTGACGATGCCGTCTTAATGAATTCTACCGTTGTTTGTGCCATTTTGAATTTCGTTGTTTGGAAATTCTTATTTTCTGTTTCGTTTTCTGACTGTTCCTCTTCTATTAGTAAACGTTAGAAGTCAATGGTAATTTCTTGTTCGTATTTAGTTGGTACTGTAAATTCTATGTTGTATCTAGCAGGGGGCAAAATAACTTGTCTCTAATATAAGCAAATATTTGAGATTCTTCTTTTTGATGGTTAGGTGTGAGCTGGTTTTTTAAATCATTAATTTTTTAAAATAAATTTATACAAATACATATTGTAATTAATAAAAGCATTAATTTTATGAAGTCTAAAGATTCTTGGTGGTCAGTAATTTCGGTTTGATTGACCACATTTGATTTTGGGTCTTTTATTTTTCAATTCTTGCCAATTAATAGGCAGCCGTTAGGTTGCCAAAATGTTTGTTAAAAATATAAAATATAGTACTTTTACTGTTGTTTTCTTATACCATGGATTTTCTTCTTTAGTTGTTGCTTCGATGCAGCTGAGGTTTCTAGCTGTATCTTCTTATATATTTGCGCTATTTCCTTCCTTTTGTTGTACTTCCTTCCGCCTCTCTTTCGTTTGAAAACCACGGCTGGCGGGACTTTTATTGGTTTTTCGGTAGTTTTGGTGCTGTTTCGACGCCTGTATTCCTCGATGGTTATCGGTAGCGGGCGAATACGTCCTTTGGTAATTGTTAATTTGTTGATGTTGTAGCTGGCAGGGCAGGATTATTAAAAGGCATTTTGCCGATATGCAAGGCAAGTCGTCGATGGAACTGGCAGGATCTGATTAATAAAAGGCAGTTGCCGATATACAAGGCAAGTTGCCGATAGAACTGGCAGGATCGCCATGTATATTAAAACGTGCGAACTCTCCGCATAAGGTGTAATTAATCAATTGTGTTTATTAAAAATATTTCCGTACTATTTATATATACTACAACTTATTATGTACTTTCTTATTTACTAACGCTTACATATGTACGGCCAATTGTATACATAAGAATATTGCCTCGTACGCGAAGAATGCTGAGTGCAGCAAGAAACTTGTATGTATGTTTGTATGCGCATGTACTCAAATTCAAGTCGCTATTGGTTTATGTATGTTTTATTTAATGTTGAAATGTGTTTGTATATATGTGGTTTCTTGATACACTACAATATACACGCAAACCTCGCACATATATCCAATATGTCGGTTCTTCTTGAACAGCTAAACGTCATATTCAGTAATTAAGCTAATGCAACATGCGCGATGAATACTTTTTTTTTGCAAAAACCAGAACAAGGCACAATGAAAATGTCATTTTTAGAAAACGCTTTATCACACTTTCCACAAAAATCTTACATGTTTGGATATTAAAGAAAAATAGGCAAAAGCAACAATAGATAGGTAGGTATGAGTGGCTGTCACTGCTAATCCAGCGGCTCACCTAGCCCATTAGTAGAGGCCCGTTGTGATACCACAAGCTTAACTCGTCAATCATCTTGGGTCTATTTAACCCAATTCTCCAAGGTCCCTAAAAACAGGTGCCCATAGAAACCGTAGCCCGCTTCTCAGATGCAAGTCCGTTTCATCCTCTAGAGATCCTACAGGTCGTGGCAAGTGTTTATCAGTCGTTCGCACGAGCATGAGTAGATTCTTTTAAAATCAGCTTGTAAGTGCCAAAGTGCATACCTATGCGTTCTTTACTGGGAAAAATCTGCTTGGTTGTTCCTTTCCTCGCAAGTTCATGTGCAATGCATTTACCCCCGATGTCTTTGTGGCCAGGAACCCAAATGAGTTTGAGCCTGTTCTGGTTGGCTATATCCGGCAGCTCTGATTGCCGTTTGGCTATCACTAAATATAAAAACAACCTTGCCTTTGCCTTGCGGTCTGTAACAAGTCTATAACCTCCTTAATGGCTAGAACCTCAGCCTGGAAAATACTACAGTGATCCGGCAGCCGAAAAGAAAAGTTCAAAGATAAATAGGTTCTGCGAGAAGACCCCTCTTCCCACTCTGCCATTCAGTTTCGAGCCATCTGTTAAGACCGTGAGACTTCCAGGTGGAGTGTAGAAGTTTCTCGACCACGCGTCCCTACCTGGGATTACCATCTCGAATTTCCTGTCCGGGATCACAGTGTCGACACAGTAGTCTGTGCATTCCGGAAGCATTCTATAATTATTCAGGTCAATTAATGTATCTTGATTGAGCAATTCAAAAAATGATGGGCTTAAGCTACGCCTTAGAGCTATTAATTCACCACCCCCAGTTTTTTCAGCATCTCGGTCTTTCCTATACATTTGGAAAATATTGGCATAAAAGTATTCTTCGCTGAAGAAATTACTATTAAGCCAGGTTTCCACAAAGGTACACATCTCGTAATCCAAATGTGAAGTACCACGAAAGACTTCTTTAACTTTTGTCCGCATACCAGCCATATTCTGGAAGTATATATTTAGATATTTGAATGCATGATCGGTGTTTATAGAAATAATACTATTCGGCGGTTCGACGGTTAGCTTTGGGTTGAAAAAACTGAAAGGGCCGCACATTGATATGAGATGGCCATACATTAAGATTAAGGATGATGTTGCAAACGGAAGATGACACTCCAAGTTTAAAAGTTACGCTGCGAAGACTTTCAAATGGAGTTCCTTTTTTAACCAGTTTATAACACGATAGGTGAATTCTGGAGACGGTCGGTTTAAAGGAAGAAATGTGCAACCATTTTTTCTTAGTGATGCGACGACGCAATAAATACGTCTCGCACATAACATTAATAGCCTTAAGAAAAATGAAATAAGTTACGTGGTTCGAGCCCAAGGAAGAACAGCTAGTCGCTAACTACGGTCAGATGGCGCACAAAGCGCAAAGCAGTGCCAATGCAAGGAAGAACAGCTGATCGCTAACTACGGGCAGTGGCGCGCAAAGCGCACGGCCGTGCCAAAGCAAGGAAGAAGCAGAACACGAGCATAAAAGGACGACCAATAGCGCCGATGAGTCAGTTGTCATCGAGCCGGCGAAGGCTCAACAAGGCGCAGTGCAGTAGTAAGGCGAGTGTGGTGAAACCCCCGGTAGTATCGTAGTATAGTAGTGCAGTAGTACAGTATACGTGGTGCAGTCGGTAGTCAGTTCCTGCCAGCGGCCACAGCCTAGTACAGTATACGTGGTGCAGTCGGTAGTCAGTTCTCTGCCAGCGGCCACAGATTAGCGGTATACGTGGTGCAGTCGGTAGTCAGTTTCTGCCAGCGGCCACAGATTAGCGGTATACGTGGTGCAGTCGGTAGTCAGTTTCTGCCAGCGGCCACAGCCTAGTACAGTATACGTGGTGCAGTCGGTAGTCAGTTTCTGCCAGCGGCCACAGCCTAGTACAGCACACGTGGTGCAGTCGGTGGTAAGCCGATCAACGACCACAGTAAAACCAAGTAACCCTCTGCCTCGACAGGATAGCCAGGAGTGCACGCAAGCTAGGACAGCACATAACAAAAGTCAGCATCACCGCGTAGACATCGCCGTTATTCCCAGAGACCACGTCATCACGCCTAAGATCGCCGTTAGCAAACACGAGGCGGCAATGTACATAACGAAGGTCAGCATCACCGCGTAGACATCGCCGTTATTCCCAGCGAGACCACGTCATCACGCATAAGATCGCCGTTAGCGAGCACAAGTCGACGCTGTACATAACCAAAGTCAGCATCGCCACGTAGACATCGTCGCTATTCCCAGAGAGACCACGTCATCACGCCTAGGATCGCCGTTAGCAAACACGAGGCGACGTTGTACATTACAAAAGTCAGCATTGCCACGTAGACATCGCCGTTATTCCCAGAGAGACCACGTCATCACGCCTAAGATCGCCGTTAGCGAGCACAAGTCGACGCTGTACATAACCAAAGTCAGCATCGCCACGTAGACATCGTCCCTATTCCCAGAGAGACCACGTCATCACGCCTAAGATCGCCGTTCGCAAGCACAAGTCGACGCTGTACATAACAAAAGTCAGCATCACCACGTAGACATCGCCGTTATTCCCAGAGAGACCACGTCATCACGCCTAAGATCGCCGTCAGCAAGCACAAGTCGACGCTCTACATAACCAAAGTCAGCATCGCCACTTAGACATCGTCGCTATTCCCAGAGAGACCACGTCATCACGCCTAAGATCGCCGTTAGCGAGCACAAGTCGACGCTGTACATAACCAAAGTCAGCATCGCCACGTAGACATCGTCGCTATTCCCAGAGAGACCAAGTCATCACGCCTAAGATCGCCGTTAGCAAACACGAGGAGGCACTGTACATAACGAAGGTCAGCATCACCACGGAGAGATCACCGCTAAGCCTCACGAGGCAGTACAAGTAATGAAATTTGAGTAAATGTATAGGTATAAATAATACACTTTTGTTTGAAAATAAAGCTTTTGAAATAAGACTCTAGCTTTTGCTGGTTTTTCTGTAACGACCATAAAAGAACCCTGGATCCGGCGAGTCATACCCCGGCTGAAAAAAACAACGTTACAGTGACCACATCAAGATGAATATTATCATTACGTCCATGAACAATGTTTATGCGATTATGCATGCTTAGATTTCGGACAGTAGTCCACTCGCCATCTTCTTCAGCAACAACTGCAATATCAGCACTATGATCTCGTATGTTGTTATCTTCTACATTCTGAGCACTTATAGTTGAAGTCGGGTTAACAGCAGGCTCAACAGAGCAAGCCTCACAGACAGCATGCATAGTATTGACATCAGTGGCGATATCCGCAACAGTACCAACAGCAGGAATAATAGAGCAGTGAACATTAGATAGTATGCAATTGGGGCTAATAGCAAGAGCGTAGTTCAGATTAGCGTTAGAATTAGATACCATTTGATTACCAGAGTGTAATTGATCACCAGCAGGTGTTGAAATAGTTACATCAGTATTAACAGCATTATCAACAAATGCAGCATTAACAAAAGACAAGGTAGTAGCATGACTTAACAGAGCAAGCCTCACAGACAGCATGCATAGTATTGACATCAGTGGCGATATCCGCAACAGTACCAACAGCAGGAATAACAGAGCAGTCAATATTAGATAGTATGCAATTGGGGCTAATAGCAACAGCGTAGTTCAGATTAGCGTTAGAATTAGATACCATTTGATTACCAGAGTGTAATTGATCACCAGCAGGTGTTAAAATAGTTACAGCAGTTTTAACAGCATTATCAACAACAGCAGCATTAGCAGAAGACAAGCTAGTAGCATGAGATAACTTAACAGGCGGCGGTGGTATAGAATAATCATTATTAGCGAAAACAGATGTAGTTGCGGTGTCGGCTTGCATTGCAATCGGCGTATTGATTGCCGAGTAAGCAGGGGTAACAGCAGGGATGTAAAATAAAAGTGAAGTTGGCATAGTTGATATCTGTGAGGTGGGAGGAAGCCCACTATTACTCCAATCTGCAGGGGATATGGCAGAAACGCACAGGCGGCGGTGGTATAGAATAATCATTATTAGCGCAAACAGATGTAGTTGCGGTGTCGGCTTGCATTGCAATCGGCGTATTGATTGTCGAGTAAGCAGGGCTAACAGCAGGGATGTAAAATAAGAGTGAAGTTGGCATAGTTGATATCTGTGAGGTGGGAGGAAGCCCACTATTACTCCAATCTGCAGGGGATATGGCAGAAACGCACTGAGCCCATGTCCGACTTTGCGACGGCGAGACAGAAATAGGCACAGATAGTTCTTGTGTAGCGACCAAATGGTTATTATATTTCGTAACACATCAAGACACTGCAGTATTATTACCAATGTTAACATTCAACACAAATTGCTTTTTAATTTCAGCAATTTGGTCAGATAAACCTTTAAATTTTTGATGAAAAGCACCCATAATGGTCTCCATTCCATGCTTTTGCACAACAATCACTACGTCAAGCGCTTTACTAAGTTTTTCAGGCATATACCTGCAAACCTCGCACATATATCCAATATGTCGGTTCTTCTTGAACAGCTAAACGTCATATTCAGTAATTAAGCTAATGCAACATGCGCGATGAATACTTTTTTTTTTGCAAAAACCAGAACAAGGCACAATGAAAATGTCATTTTTAGAAAACGCTTTATCACACTTTCCACAAAAATCTTACATGTTTGGATATTAAAGAAAAATAGGCAAAAGCAACAATAGATAGGTAGGTATGAGTGGCTGTCACTGCTAATCCAGCGGCTCACCTAGCCCATTAGTAGAGGCCCGTTGTGATACCACAAGCTTAACTCGTCAATCATCTTGGGTCTATTTAACCCAATTCTCCAAGGTCCCTAAAAACAGGTGCCCATAGAAACCGTAGCCCGCTTCTCAGATGCAAGTCCGTTTCATCCTCTAGAGATCCTACAGGTCGTGGCAAGTGTTTATCAGTCGTTCGCACGAGCATGAGTAGATTCTTTTAAAATCAGCTTGTAAGTGCCAAAGTGCATACCTATGCGTTCTTTACTGGGAAAAATCTGCTTGGTTGTTCCTTTCCTCGCAAGTTCATGTGCAATGCATTTACCCCCGATGTCTTTGTGGCCAGGAACCCAAATGAGTTTGAGCCTGTTCTGATTGGCTATATCCGGCAGCTCCGATTGCCGTTTGGCTATCACTAAATATAAAAATTACCTTGCCTTTGCGGTCTGTAACAAGTCTATAACCTCCTTAATGGCTAGAACCTCAGCCTGCAAAATACTACAGTGATCCGGCAGCCGGAAATAATAGTTCAAAGATAAATAGGTTGTGCGAGAAGACCCCTCTTCCCACTCTGCCATTCAGTTTCGAGCCATCTGTTAAGACCGTGAGACTTCCAGGTGGAGTCTAGAAGTTTCTCGACCACGCGTCCCTACCTGGGATTACCATCTCGAATTTCCTGTGCGGGATCACAGTGTCGACACAGTGGTCTGTGCATTCCGGAAGCATTCTATAATTATTCAGGTCAATTAATGTATCTTGATTGAGCAATTTAAAAAATGATGACCTTAAACTACGCCTTAGAGCTAATTATACATTACCTCTAGTTTGCTCAGCATCTCGGTCTTTCCTATACATTTGGAAAATATTGGCATAAAAGTATTCTTCGCTGAAGAAATTACTATTAAGCCAGGTTTCCACAAAGGTACATATCTCGTAATCCAAATGTGAAGTACCACGAAAGACTTCTTTAGCTTTTGTCCGCATACCAGCCATATTCTGGAAGTATATATTTAGATATTTGAATGCATGATCGGTGTTTACAGAAATAATAGTATTCGGCGGTTCGATGGTTAGCTTTGGGTTGAAAAAACTGAAAGGGCCGCACATTGATATCTGATGGCCATACATTAAGATTTAGGATGTTGTTGTTACACACCAAGTTTAAAATTTACGCTGCGAAGACTTTCAAATGGAGTTCCTTTTTTGACCAGTTTATAACACGATAGGTGAATTCTGGAGACGGTCGGTTTAAAGGAAGAAATGTGCAACCATTTTTTCTTAGTGACCACATCAAGATGAGTATTAAGGCATTACGTCCATGAACAATGTTTATGCGCTTATGCCTGCTTAGATTTCGGACAGTAGTCCGCTCGCCAACTTCTTCAGCAGCAACTGCAGTATCAACACTATGATCTCGTATGTTCTTATCTTCCACATTCTGAGCACTTATAACTGAAGTCGGGTTAACAGCAGGCCCAACAGAGCAAGCCTCACAGACAGCATGCATAGTATTGACATCAGTGGCGATATCCGCAACAGTACCAATAGCAGGAATAACAGAGCACTCAACATTAGATAGTATGCAATTGGTGCTAATAGCAACAGCGTAGTTCAGATTAGCGTTAGAATTAGATACCATTTGATTACCAGAGTGTAATTGATCAACAGCAGGTGTTGAAATAGTTACATCAGTATTAATAGCATTATCAACAACAGCAGCATTAACAAAAGACAAGGTAGAAGCATGAGAATACTTAACAGGCGGCGGTGGTATAGAATAATCATTATGAGCGGAAACAGATGTAGCTGCGGTGTCGGCTTGCATTGCAATCGGCGTATTGATTGCAGAGTAAGCAGGGCTAACAGCAGGGATGGAAAATAAAAGTGAAGTTGGTATAGTTGATATCTGTGAGGTGGGAGGAAGCCCACTATTACTCCAATCTGCAGGAGATATGGCAGAAACGCACTGAGCCCATGTCAGATTTTTCGACGGCGAGAGAGAAATAGGCACAGATAGTTCTTGTGTAGCGACCGAACGGTTATTATATTTCGTAACACTGCGCGAGTTAACAGCACTTTTAATAGCATTAACGTTAGCTACCAACACATCAAGACACTGCAGTATGTTAACATTCAACACAAATTGCTTTTTAATTTCAGCAATTTGGTCAGATAAGCCTTTAAATTTTTGATGAAAAACACCCATAATGGTCTCCATTCCATGCTTTTGCACAACAATCACTACGTTAAGCGCTTTTCTAAGGTTTTCAGGCATATTGTAGATTAAAATGTGCGAACTCTCCGCATAAGGTGTAATTAATCAATTGTGTTTATTTAAAATATTTCCGTACTATTTATACTACAACTTATTATGTACTTTCTTATTTACTAACGCTTACATATGTACGGCCAATTGTATACATAAGAATATTGGCTCGTACGCGAAGAATGCTGAGTGCAGCAAGAAACTTGTATGTATGTTTGTATGCGCTTGTACTCAAATTCAAGTCGCTATTGGTTTATGTAATGTAATGCGCGACTCGAGCAATGACCTGAGTTTTGGGTTGTTGCGCGTTGTGTATTTTGATATGTATATTTATGTTTATGTATGTCTGTGCAATTGTATGTTTTATTTAATGTTGAAATGTGTGTTTGTCTTTATATATGTGGTTTCTTGATACACTACACCTCCTTCCTTAGGAAGAATGGTTATACATTGTGAGGTCAATGTATGAGCATTCTTGTACAATTATTGTACTTAAGTAATACACATTTTCTTATTATGCTAAGTGGAATATTATAACAATTAGTTGTTTCTTATAAATAAACAGGTTTTTTATTCTGATTGATTTTTATTTTGTGTATATTTCATTTTTCTAATTCTAACAATTTTAGTCTATTCTTATGAATTATTATTTTCTTATTTTCATTAATTAATGTATAATTATTTTTATTATCAACTCTTACTACTTTATAGGGCCCTTTTTATTTACTATCTAATTTATGACCTGTGCCATCTTTAACTAATACTAAATCTCCTATTTGTATTTCCTTTATTTGTACGTTTTTATCATAGTAAATTTTTTGTTTTTCATTAGCTTGATGCACTAATTTTTGTGCTCTTTGTTGTGCTACTTGTAACCTATATTTTATTTCTTTATCATATGCGTCATAATTATATAGAGGGCTAATTTTGTCTTCTTGTAAAAAATCGTAAGTCGGTGGTACTTTTCCAAAAACTAGTTCAAAAGGACAGTAACCGTGAACCGTTGAAGGTGTTGTATTATAACAATACGCAAAATATTTGATATATTCATCCCAATCATATTTGTCACTGGATATGTAAGAACGTACATATTCATTGAATGTTCTATGGCTTCTTTCTACAGTGCTTAATGTTTGATGATGGTATGGTGTTGAAGTTTTATGCTCAACTTTAAGAAGTTTGCATAACTCGTCAAAAACGTTATTTTTGTATTCAGTTCCCATGTCTGTCATGATTGTTTTCATACGTCCATAAATTAAAATGAAATTTTCAAATATTGCTTTTGCTACTGTTTTAGAGTGTTTGCATTGTATTGGAATCGCAATTAAATATTTCGTTAATTGGAATACGATAGTGATTGTATATTCATTTCCATGTTCTGATTTTGGAAGTGGTCCAATAGTATCTATTTGTACTATATCAAATCCTTTGGGGGGTGTTTCTGTAATTGTCATTGGTTCTTTTAGGTGTTTGCCTGTTTTGTTTTTGTTGCAATTTATGCATTTGTTAATATATTTTCGAATATCATTTTTCATATTTTTACAATGAAATTTTTGTCTTATTTTGTTAGTCGTACGATTGATTCCTGGGTGGCCACCTTTGACAGGATCGTCGTGATAGTCTTGAAGAATGTTCTTTATTTGTTCAGCATTTGTCACTTGCATAACCTCCGGAGTTATTGCGATTGTTAAATTTTTGAGAACTTTTGTACCTATTTCTTTAAATTCATCTACTCGAGTATAATTAAACAATTTGTCTCCTAAGGACAATTGTATTTTTACAAGTCCTAAATTGCCGGCTTCTTACATAAGCCTGGTAAATAATTGTTCTAAGTCAATTTTCGCCTCAACAATTAGGTTGCTTGTATTTATTTGGCTACAAATTTTCTTTCCTTTCTTGAAATATAATTTCGGAGGATTGAAAACGAGCTCGACATGTCTTTTTACTTCATATTTATTAAGCGCTTCATATATTTTAGGGTTCTCTTTGTGACATTTTTCATCTTCTTTAAGATTTTTGTTTTTGTTCGACTGTTTAGTCGCTTATCTGGTCGATACTCGAAGTATTTTATTTGCTTCGATTGTCATGGTTTTAAAGTCGCTTATATATATGCGGGATAGTGCGTCTGCCACATAGTTTTCTTTCCCAGCTATGTACTCCACCTCAAATTCATATTCTTCTAAGCATAATCTCATTCTAGTTAACTTTGATGATGGATTTTTCATTGAGAAAAGGTATGTTAAAGGTCGATGGTCTGTTTTGATAAGGAATTTTCTGCCATAAACGTATGATCTGAAATAAGAAATCGCCCAAAGTATTGCTGCTAATTCTTTTTCTATTGTTGATTTATTTACTTCACCTTTAGTGAATGATTTTGAGGCATAGGAAATTGGAAGTTGATTTCCATCATATTCTTGACTTAGTACTGCATGCGAAACCGCTTGCGTCTGTTGTGATACAAAATTGTTTACTAAAATCAGGGTATTGTAAGATATTTGGACTAATTAATGAATTTTTTAAATAACTAAATGCTTTTTCACATTCTTCTGTCCAATTGATTTTACAAAGTCTCGTTAAAATTCTAGAGTTATGTGCGAAATGTGGTATGAATTTTCTATAATAGTTACAGAACGCGAAGAATCTCTTTGCTTCGTCAGCATTTTTGGGTGCTGGGTAATTTTGAACTGTTTCATATTTACTTGGGTCTGGTAAGATTCCTTTACTGGTACATTTATGTCCAAGATATGTTATTTCTTGATTAAAAAATAAACATTTATCTGGGTGTAACTTAATGTTATATTTTCTACAAGTGGAAAATACGTCTCGTAAATTTTTCATCGTATGGTTTTCGGAACATCCTAATACTACTAAATCATCCATATATAGGAATGCTTGGGATGGTTTGAGACCTGAGAATGCTAGGGTCAACATTCTTTGAAATGAATTAGGGGCTACTTTTAAACCGTATGGTAGTCTTTTAAATCGGTAAGTGCCACCGTCTGCTGTAAATGATGTAAAATCTCTTGATTCAGTGCTAAGTTCTATTTGATGAAATCCATGAATGAAAAATATTTTGCTCTTCCTAATTGATCGAGAATATCATCAATTCTTGGTAGTGGGAATGTATCTGCTGTTAGTTTTTTATTTATTGATCTAAAGTCAATTACTAATCTCCATCTTTTACCTGGAAGTGATTTTTTAGGTACTAGTAGTACTGGGCTATTATACCCTGACATTGATGGTTCTATTATATCGTCCTTAATAAGTTTAGTTACGTGTTTATTTATTTCATTTTTATGTGCTTCTGGCATTCTATAATTCTTTACATAAACTGGTATACGTAGTTTTTGTTTATAAAAGTTATTATTAGTTATGGGGTCTGTCTTTAAAGAAAAAATATCGTTATAGTCTGAACATAATGAATTAAGTTGTTGGCTAACGAATGTTGGGAAATTTTAGTATTTTTCAGAATTGTGTAGTAATTTGGGTTTTCTGTTTTTATATCATAATTTTCAATTATTTCGTTTTTATCTGTTGTATTTATTATTTTTACGAATGTTTGATTTTTATTCGCAATTGTACAGGCAGCTTCTATTCGTGCTATCAAAAGCGGCTTTGAAGTCGACAAAAAGGTGGTGTGTGTCGATTTGCTTATCTAAGGTCTTTTCCAGGATTTGACGTGCTGTGAATATCTGGTCGATGGTGGATTTACCAGGTCTAAAACCACACTGATAAGGTCCAATCAGCTGGTTCATATATGGCTTCAGTCTTTCACACAGTATCGTCGATAGAACCTTATATGCGATATTTAGAAGGCTTATCCCACGGTAGTTGGCGCAAACAGCAGGATCACCCTTCTTATGGATTAGGCAAAGAACACTAAGGTTCCAATCTTCTGGCATGTACTCGTCAGACCAAATTGTGCTTAACAGCTGGTACATGCTTCCTACCAGCTCTTCGCCGCCGGCTTTGAAAAGCTCAGCCGGTATACCGTCTGCCCCAGGCGCTTTGTTATTCTTTAGAAGCCTAAGTGCTGTTCTCACCTCGCCTTGGTCGAGTGGAGGGATTTGTTGTTCATCCCTAAAGATTGTTCTGGGCTCCTCTTCTTCAAACTCCTCACCAGAGTTCGCATTCAGTAGCGTTGAGAAGTGGTCCCTCCATACCTCAAGTGTGCTCTGTACGTCCGTCACCAGATTTCCATACTCGTCTTTGCAGGAACCAGCCCCGGTCTTGAAACCACTTGTTTGCTGCCTTATTTTCTGATAGAATTTTCGGGCCGCATTCCTGCTTGCTAGCATCTCAAGCTCTTCGCACTCACGGCTTTCCGCCTCTCGTTTCTTGCTCTTGAAAAGACGTCTCTCTTCCCTCCTTCTCTCCCGGTATCGCTCAATTGTTGCACGCGTAGTAATTGGCTGCAGGGTGGCTTTGTATGCTGCGAATTTCTCTGCAGCAGCGACGCGGCATTCGCCATCGTACCAATTATTTCTGCGAGGCTGGTAGTAGCCAACCACTTCCTCCGCAGCGGTGCGATGAGATTGGGAGATGTTATCCCATTGCTCGTTAATGTCGGGGCGATGAGAAGTTGCTTGCCTTAGCAGGATCGAGAGTCGAGATTGAAAATTCTCAGCTGTCCGTTGCGATTGCAGCTTTTCGACGTCGAACTTTCGTTGCGTTACTTGGTGAGCGTTCTTCATTGCAGAGAGGCGCATGCGGACCTTAGCTGCAACAAGGTAATGATCCGAGTCAACGCTTGCTCCTCGGATAGAACGAACATCAAGCACGCTCGAAGCGTATCTCGCGTCTATCACAACGTGATCAATTTGGTATCGCGTTTTTTGATCAGGGGACACCCAAGTTGCTTGGTGGATGCTTCGGTGTTGGAACCTGGCGCTACTTACTACCATGTTTCGCGCCGCGGCGAAGTCGATCAGCCTCTCTCCGTTGCCGGAGGTATTTTTATGAAGGCTGAAGTTTCCGACTGTTGGACCAAAAATACCTTCTTTGCCCACCTTAGCGTTAAAATCGCCAATCACAATTTTTACATCGTGGCGGGGGCAGCGCTCGTATGCTTCCTCCAAGCGCTCGTAAAATTCATCCTTGGTCCCATCATGCTTATTAAGTTTAGCTTTGATGCGAATTGTGGCAATTCGTTCACTGATGGGGGGAACCTGGAGACAAGATCTCGCAGTCTCCGCCCAACCACAAATCCAACACCAAATTTGTGCGTCGTCTCATGGCAGCTGTAGTAAACGTCGCACGATGCATATTTTTTGCATCCATGTCCCGTCCATCGCATTTCCTGGACTGCAGTGATGTCAGCCTTATACTTATTTAGGACATCCAGCAGTTGGATAGAGGCACCTTCCCTATAAAGGGTCCGGACATTCCAGGTGCATATCCGTAAATCGTAGTCCTTGTTTCGTTTGCGTGGGTCGTCAACGTGTAGGGAGGTTGTTTCGATCTTTTCATTGGACTTGTATTTTACATGGTGGGTCCCAAACCCAACGCATAACCCATTGCTGGGGGTAAAAAGTTTGGGTTCATTTATATAGCGAGCCGCTTGCTTCAAGACAGACGCCCGCTTGCAGCCGCACCTCCTGGTGAACAGACGCTGCAGACTTTAGTGAACCCTTAAACCGAATATGTCGGAGTGGCTCCACTAAAGCTCCCTCTCTATTAGCCGTGACCCAAGGCTCCACACGGGTTGGTTACCGCATCTCGCACTTGGGTTGCTCACGTTGCCCAGGGTGCACGAACGTGGACGTAAGAGTAGGAATTGAGTATAGCCGCGCAACTGTATCTGCATACCCAGAAGCACCACTGTACCCCATTGCATCCCTTTGTCCACCCATTTAAAAAAAAAAAAATTGTTTCAATACGGCAAGAATTTTTCAATTCTTGCCAATTAATAGGCAGCCGTTAGGTTGCCAAAATGTTTGTTAAAAATATAAAATATAGTACTTTTACTGTTGTTTTCTTATACCATGGATTTTCTTCTTTAGTTGTTGCTTCGATGCAGCTGAGGTTTCTACCTGTATCTTCTTATATATTTGCGCTATTTCCTTCGTTTTGTTGTACTTCCTTCCGCCTCTCTTTCGTTTGAAAACCACGGCTGGCGGGACTTTTATTGGTTTTTCGGTAGTTTTGGTGCTGTTTCGACGCCTGTGTTCCTCGATGGTTATCGGTAGCGGGCCAATACGTCCTTCGGACATTGTTAATTTGTTGATGTTGTAGCTGGCAGGGCAGGATTATTAAAAGGCATTTTGCCGATATGCAAGGCAAGTCGTCGATGGAACTGGCAGGATCTGATTAAAAAAAGGCAGTTGCCGATATGCAAGGCAAGTTGCCGCTGGAACTGGCAGGATCTGAATATTAAAAGGCAGCTTGCCGATATAAAAGGCAAGTTGCCGATGGAACTGGCAGGATCGCCATGTATATTAAAACGTGCGAACTCTCCGCATAAGGTGTAATTAATCAATTGTGTTTATTAAAAATATTTCCGTACTATTTATACTACAACTTATTATGTACTTTCTTATTTACTAACGCTTACATATGTACGGCCAATTGTATACATAAGAATATTGGCTCGTACGCGAAGAATGCTGAGTGCAGCAAGAAACTTGTATGTATGTTTGTATGCGCTTGTACTCAAATTCAACTCGCTATTGGTTTATGTAATGTAATGCGCGACTCGAGCAATGACCTGAGTTTTGGGTTGTTGCGCGTGTTGTATTTTGATATTAGTATTTATGTTTATGTATGTCTGTGCATTTGTATGTTTTATTTAATGTTGAAATATGATTTTGTATATATGTGGTTTCTTGATACACTACAATATACACGCAAACCTCGCTCATATATCCAATATGTCGGTTCTTCCTGAACAGCTAAACGTCATATTTAGTAATTAAGGCAATGTAACATGCGCAATGAAAACTTTTTTTGCAAAAACCAGATCAAGGCACAATGAAAATGTCATTTTTAGAAAACGCTTTATCACACTTTCCACAAAAATCTTACATGTTTGGATATTAAAGAAAAATAGGCAAAAGCAACAATAGGTAAGTAGGTATGAGTGGCTGTCACTGCTAATCCAGCGACTCACCTAGCCAATTAGTAGATGCCCGTGGTGATACAACAACTTAACTCGTCAAGCATCTTGGGTCTATTTCACCTAATTCTCCAAGGTCCCTTAAAACAGGTGCCCCTAGAAACCGTAGCCTGCTTCTCAGATGCAAGTCCGTTTCCTCCTCTAGAGATCCTACAGGTCGTGGCAAGTGTGTATCTGTCGTTCGCACGATCATGAGTAGATTCTTTTAAAAGCAACTTGCAAGTGCCAAAGGGCATACCAATGCGTTCTTTACTCGGAAAAATCTGCTTGGTTGTTCCTGCCCTCGCAAGTTCATCTGCAATGCAGGTACCCTCGATGTCTTTGTGGCCAGGAACCCAAATGAGTTTGAGCCTGTTCTGATTGGCCATCTCCTGCAGCTCTGATTGCCGCTTGGCTATCACTAAATATAAAAATATCCTTGCCTTTGCCTTGCGGTCTGTAACAAGTCTATAACCTCCTTAATGGCTAGAACCTCAGCCTGGAAAATACTACAGTGTTCCGGCAGCCGGAAATAATAGTTCAAAGATAAATAGGTTGTGCGAGAAGACCCCTCTTCCCACTCTGCCATTCAGTTTCGAGCCATCTGTTAAGACCGTGAGACTTCCAGGTGGAGTGTAGAAGTTTCTCGACCACGCGTCCCTACCTGGGATTACCATCTCGAATTTCCTGTCCGGGACCACAGTATCGACACAGTGGTCTGTGCATTCCGGAAGCATTCTATAATTATTCAGGTCAATTTATGTATCTTGATTGAGCAATTCAAAAAATGATGACCTTAATCTACGCCTTAAAGCTATTAATACACCACCTCCAGTTTTCTCAGCATCTCGGTCTTTCCTATACATTTCTCGACCACGCGTCCCTACCTGGGATTACCATCTCGAATTTCCTGTCCGGGATCACAGTTTTGACACAGTGGTCTGTGCATTCCCGAAGCATTCTATAATTTTTCAGGTCAATTAATGTATCTTGATTGAGCAATTCAAAAAATGATGACCTTAAACTACGCCTTAGAGCTATTAATACACCACCTCCAGTTTTCTCAGCATCTCGGTCTTTCCTATACATTTGGAAAATATTGGCATAAAAGTATTCTTCGCTGAAGAAATTACTATTAGGGCAGGTTTCCACAAAGATATATATCTCGTAATCCAAATGTGAAGTACCACGAAAGACTTCTTTAGCTTTTGTCCGCATACCAGCCATATTCTGGAAGTATATATTTAGAGATTTGAATGCATGATCGGTGTTTATAGAAATAATACTGTTCGGCGGTTCGACGGTTAGCTTTGGGTTGAAAAAACTGAAAGGGCCGCACATTGATATCAAATGGCCAAACATTAAGATTTAGGATGTTGTTGTAAACGGAAGATGACACACCAAGTTTAAAATTTGCGCTGCGAAGACTTTCAAATGGAGTTCCGTTTTTGACCAGTTTATAACACGATAGGTGAATTCTGGAGACGGTCGGTTTAAAGGAAGAAATGTGCAACCATTTTTTCTTAGTGACCACATCAAGGTGAGTATTATCATTACGTCCATGAACAATGTTTATGCGCTTATGCCTGCTTAGATTTCGGACAGTAGTCCACTCGCCAACTTCTTCAGCAGCAACTGCAATATTAGCACTATGATCTCGTATGTTGTTATCTTCTACATTCTGAGCACTTATAGTTGAAGTCGGGTTAACAGCAGGGATAGAAAATAAAAGTAAAGTTGGTATATTTGAAATCTGTGAGGTGGGAGGAAGCCCACTATTACTCCAATATGCAGGGGATATGGCAGAAACGCACTAAGCCCATGTCAGATTTTGCGACGGCGAGACAGAAATAGGCACAGATAGTTCTTGTGTAGCGACCAAATGGTTATTATATTTCGTAACACTGCGCGAGTTAACAGCACTTTTAATAGCATTAATGTTAGCTACCAACACATCAAGACACTGCAGTATTATTACCAATGTTAACATTCAACACAAATTGCTTTTTAATTTCAGCAATTTGGTCAGATAAGCCTTTAAATTTTTGATGAAAAACACCCATAATGGTCTCCATTCCCTGCTTTTGCACAACAATCACTACGTCAAGCGCTTTAAGCCAATGCAACATGCGCGATGAAAGCTTTTTTTGCAAAAACCAGAACAAGGCACAATGAAAATGTCATTTTTAGACAACGCTTTATCACGCTTTCCACAAAAATCTTACATGTTTGGATATTAAAGAAAAATAGGCAAAAGCAACAATAGGTAGGTAGGTATGAGTGGCTGTCACTGCTAATCCAGCGACTCAACTAACCCATTGGTAGGTATAGTTGATATCTGTGAGGTGGGAGGTAGCCCACTATTACTCCAATCTGCAGGGGATATTGCAGAAACGCACTGAGCCCATGTCAGATTTTGCGACGGCGAGACAGAAATAGGCACAGCTAGTTCTTGTCTAGCGACCGAACGGTTATTATAATTCGTAACACTGCGCGAGTTAACAGCACTTTTAAAAGCATTAACGTTAGCTACCAACACATCAAGACACTGCAGTATTATTACCAATGTTAACATTCAACACAAATTGCTTTTTAATTTCAGCAATTTGGTCAGATAAGCCTTTAAATTTTTGATGAAAAACACCCATAATGGTCTCCATTCCCTGCTTTTGCACAACAATCACTACGTCAAGCGCTTTACTAAGTTTTTCAGGCATATACACGCAAACCACGCTCATATATCCAATATGTCGGTTCTTTTTGAACAGCTAAACGACATACTCAGTAATTAAGCCAATGCAACATTCGCGATGAAAGCTTTTTTTGCAAAAACCAGAAAAAGGCACAATGAAAATGTCATTTTTAGACAACGCTTTATCACGTTTTCCACAAAAATCTTACATGTTTGGATATTAAAGATAAATGGGCAAAAGCAACAATAGGTATGAGTGGCTGTCACTGCTAATCCAGCCACTCACCTAGCCCATTAGTAGAATCCCGTTGTAAATACCACAAGCTTAACTCGTCAATCATCTTGGGTCTATTTCACCTAATTCTCCAAGGTCCCTAGAAACCGTAGCCTGCTTCTCAGATGCAGGACCGTTTCCTCCTCTAGAGATCCTACAGGTCGAGGCAAGTGTTCATCTGTCGTTCGCACGAGCATGAGGAGATTCTTTTAAGAGCAACTTGCAGTTGCCAAATTGCATACCAATGCGTTCTTTACTGGGAAGAATCTGCTTGGTTGTTCCTTCCCTCGCAAGTTCATCTGCAATGCAGTTACCCTCGATGTCTTTGTGGCCAGGAACCCAAATGAGTTTGGGCCTGTTCTGATTGGCCATCTCCTGCAGCTCTGATTGCCGCTTGGCTATCACTAAATATAAAAATATCCTTGCATTTGCCTTGCGGTCTGTAACAAGTGTATAAACTCCTTAATGGCTAGAACCTTAGCCTGGAAAATACTACAGTGATCCGGCAGCCGAAAAGAATAGTTCAAAGATAAATAGGTTCTGCGAGAAGACCCCTCTTCCCACTCTGCCATTCAGTTTCGAGCCATCTATTAAGACCGTGAGACTTCCAGGTGGAGTGTAAAAGTTTCACGACCACGCGTCCCTACCTGGGATTACCATCTCGAATTTCCTGTCTGGGATCACAGTATCGACACAGTAGTCTGTGCATTCCGGAATCATTATATAATTATTCAGGTCAATTAATGTATCTTGATTGGGCAATTCAAAAAATGATGACCTTAAACTACGCCTTAGAGCTATTAATACACCACCTCCAGTTTTCTCAGCATCTCGGTCTTTCCTATGCATTTGGAAAATATTGGCATAAAAGTATTCTTCGCTGAAGAAATTACTATTAAGCCAGGTTTCCACAAAGATCTCTATCTCGTAATCCAAATGTGAAGTACCACGAAATACTTCTTTAGCTTTTGTCCGCATACCAGCCATATTCTGGAAGTATATATTTAGATATTTGAATGCATGATCGGTGTTTATAGAAATAATACTATTCGGCGGTTCAAAGTTTAGCTTTGGGTTGAAAAAACTGAAAGGGCCGCACATTGATATCAGATGGCCATACATTAAGATTTAGGATCATGTTGTAAACGGAAGATGATACACCAAGTTTAAAATTTACGCTGCGAAGACTTTCAAATGGAGTTCCTTTTTGACCAGTTTATAACACGATAGGTGAATTCTGGAGACGGTGGGTTTAAAGGAAGAAATGTGCAACCATTTTTTCTTAGTGACCACATCAAGATGAGTATTATCATTACGTCCATTAAAAATGTTTATGCGCTTATGCCTGCTTAGATTTCGGACAGTAGTCCACTCGCCAACTTCTTCAGCAGAAACTGCAATATCAGCACTATGATCTCGTATGTTGTTATCTTCTACATTCTGAGCACTTATAGTTGAAGTCGGGTAAACAGCACGCTCAACAGAGCAAGCCTCACAGACAGCCTGCATAGTATTGACGAGTCAGTGGCGATATCCGCAACAGTACCAACAGCAGGAATAACAGAGCACTCAACATTAGATAGTGTGCAATTGGCGCTAATAGCAACAGCGTAGTTCAGATTAGTGTTAGAATTAGATACAATTTGATTACCAGAGTGTAATGGATCACCAGCAGGTGTTGGAATAGTTACATCACTATTAACAGCATTATCAACAACAGCAGCATTAACAGAATACAAGGTAGTAGCATGAGATAACTCAACAGGCGGCGGTGGTATAGAATAATAATTATTAGCGGAAACAGATTTAGTTGCGGTGTCGGCTTGCATTGCAATCGGCGTATTGATTGCAGAGTAAGCAGGGCTAACAGCAGGGATGGAAAAAAAAGTGAAGTTGGTATAGTTGATATTTGTGAGGTGGGAGGAAGCCCACTATTTCTCCAATCTGCAGGGGATATGGCAGAAACGCACTGAGCCCATGTCCGATTTTTCGACGGCGAGACAGAAATAGGCACAGATAGTTCTTGTGTAGCGACCGAACGGTTATTATATTTCGTAACACTGCGCGAGTTAACAGCACTTTTAATAGCAGTAACGTTAGCTACCAACACATCAAGACACTGCAGTATTATTACCAATGTAAACATTCAACACAAATTGCTTTTTAATTTCAGCAATTTGGTCAGATAAGCCTTTAAATTTTAGATGAACAAGTAAGAAAATCTAAAATCATGCGAAACCGAATTTTATATACCCTCGCGATGTTTTATGGTATGGACGGAAGCACGCCCATTTCCAAATTTGTATAAAAGCCAATATAAAACAATTTTGGTATTAGTGTTACTGAAATATTGCATTTTCCGATTATATGAAATCTTATGAGAGGTAGACGTCGTTTATATTCATTGCTTGAACGGAGTTTGATAGAGTTTCATTGCAATTGGAAACATAAGTGGGTATACTGATACCAAAAAACATTTTTAAAAACTTTCGTTATGTATATGGAAGTTGGGCGTGATTTTAATCCGATTTCAAATTTTTTTGGCGGTATTGCTATTGATATCAAGGGCAATATGTTCAGCAAATTTAGTAATGATACCTAGCACTATTATTGAAAATACAGACATTTTAGCATAAGTGGGCATTTTTCGAAACTTCTGTTATACGGAAGGTTCGTGTGGTTATGGTCCGATTTCAAAAATATTTGACCATAGTAAGACTGCTGTCAAGGAAAATATGTATACCAAGTTTTGTGGCGATAACTAACACCCTTTTTGAGATACAGACATTTTTAATAAGTAAGCGTGGCAACGCCTATTTATCAAAATTTTATAAATATACAGTTTCCTTAATTAAAATCACCACAAATACCAAATTTCACTCAGTTTGTTTTAATGAATAAAGAAAAAACGGAGTTTTTGCATTTCTCAAATTTTCCGTTATATAGGAGGTGGGCGTGGTTATGGTCTGATTTCAAAAATTTTTGACGGTGCTGTTAGTAATATCAAGGACAACATGCTCACGAAATTTTGTGACGATACCTTACGCCGTTATTGAGATACAGAAATTTTTTCATAAGTGAGCGTGGCAACGTCCATTTTTCAAAATTTCATACTTACCTATTTTCTTAGTTCAAAATCGCTCCAAATACCGAATATCACACAATTTCTTTTAATAGATACCGAAAAAACTAAGTTTTTGCATTTTCCAAAACTTCCGTTATATGGGAGGTGGGCGTGGTTATGATCCGATTTCAAAAATTTTCTACGATAATAATAGCGATATCAAGAAAAATATGCCCACCAAATTTTGTGACGATACCTTACACTGTTATTGAGATACGGAAACTTTTTAATAAGAGGGCGTGGCAACGCCCATTTTTCAAAATTTCATAAATGCCTAATTTCTGAGTTCAAAATTGCTCCAAATACCAAATTTCACTCAATTTGCTGTAATAGATACTGAGAAAACGAGGTTTTTGCATTTTTCAAAAACTTCCGTTATTTGGGAGGTGGGCGTGGTTATTGACCGATCTTGACCATTTTCAATACCAACCTACCCTGTCGAAAGGGCAATCTATATACAAATTTCATTGAGATATCTCAATTTTTACTCAAGTTATTGTAACCACGGGCTGACGGACGGACAGACAGTCAGGGCTAAATCGATTCCTCTTTCCATACTGATCATTTTAGTATACATATATATGTCTATATCTATCTCGATTATATCTTGCTGTTACAAACAACCGTTATGCGAACAAAGTTATAATACCCTTGTGTACAAGTACGCTCGGGTATAAAAACACCCATAATGGTCTACATTCCATGCTATTGCACAACAATCACCACGTCAAGCGCTTTACTAAGTTTTTCAGGCATATACACGCAAACCTCGCACATATATCCAATATGTCGGTTCTTCTTGAACAGCTAAACGTCATATTCAGTAATTAAGCCAATGCAACATGCGCGATGAAAACTTTTTTTTTGCATAAGCCAGAACAAGGCACAATGAAAATGTCATTTTTAGAAAACGCTTTATCACACTTTCCACAAAAATCTTACATGTTTGGATATTAAAGAAAAATAGGCAAAAGCAACAATAGGTAGGTAGGTATGAGTGGCTGTCACTGCTAATCCAGCGACTCAGCTTAGAGGCCCGTTGTGATACCACAAGCTTAACTCGTCAAGCATCTTGGGTCTATTTCACCTAATTTTCCATGGTCCCTAAAAACAGGTGCCCATAGAAACCGTAGCCTACTTCTCAGATGCAAGTCCGTTTCCTCCTCTAGAGATCCTACAGGTCGAGGCAACTGTTCATCTGTCGTTCGCACGAGCATGAGTAGATTCTTTTAAAAGCAGCTTGCAAGTGCCAAAGGGCATACCAATGCGTTCTTTACTGGGAAGAATCTGCTTGGTTGTTCCTTCCCTCGCAAGTTCATCTGCAATGCAGTTAGCCTCGATGGCTTTGTGGCCAGGAACCCAAATGAGTTTGAGCCTGTTCTGATTGGCCATCTCCTGCAGCTCTGATTGCCGCTTGGCTATCACTAAATATAAAAATATCCTTGCCTTTGCCTTGCGGTCTGTAACAAGTCTATAACCTCCTTAATGGGTAGAACCTCAGCCTGGAAAATACTACAGTGATCCGGCAGCCGAAAAGAATAGTTCAAAGATAAATAGGTTCTGCGAGAAGACCCCTCTTCTCACTCTGCCATTCAGTTTCGAGCCATCTGTTAAGACCCTGAGACTTCCAGGTGGAGTGTAGAAGTTTCTCGACCAAGCGTCCCTGCGTGGGGTTACCATCTCGAATTTCCTGTCCGGGATCACAGTGTCGGCACAGTGGTCTTTGCATTCCCGAAGCATTCTATAATTATTCAGGTCAATTAATGTATCTTGATTGGGCAATTCAAAAATGATGACCTTAAACTACGCCTTAGAGCTATTAATACACCACCTCCAGTTTTCTCAGCATCTCGGTCTTTCCTATGCATTTGGAAAATATTGGCATAAAAGTATTCTTCGCTGAAGAAATTACTATTAAGCCAGGTTTCCACAAAGATCTCTATCTCGTAATCCAAATGTGAAGTACCACGAAAGACTTCTTTAGCTTTTGTCCGCATACCAGCCATATTCTGGAAGTATATATTTAGATATTTGAATGCATGATCGGTGTTTATAGAAATAATACTATTCGGCGGTTCAACGGTTAGCTTTGGGTTGAAAAAACTGAAAGGGCCGCACATTGATATCAGATGGCCATACATTAAGATTTATGATGATGTTGTAAACGGAAGATGACACACCAAGTTTAAAATTTACGCTGCGAAGACTTTCAAATGGAGTTCCGTTTTTGACCAGTTTATAACACGATAGGTGAATTCTGGAGACGGTCGGTTTAAAGGAAGAAATGTGCAACCATTTTTTCGTAGTGACCACATCAAGATGAGTATTATCATTACGTCCATGAACAATGTTTATGCGATTATGCCTGCTTAGATTTCGGACAGTAGTCCACTCGCCAACTTCTTCAGCAGCAACTGCAATATCAGCACTATGATCTCGTATGTTGTTATCTTCTACATTCTGAGCACTTATAGTTGAAGTCGGGTTAACAGCAGGCTCAACAGAGCAAGCCTCACAGACAGCATGCATAGTATTGACATCAGTGGCGATATCCGCAACAGTACCAACAGCAGGAATAACCGAGCACTCAACATTAGATAGTATGCAATTGGTGCTAATAGCAACACCGTAGTTCAGATTGGTGTTAGAATTAGATACCATTTGATTACCAGAGTGTAATTGATCACCAGCTGGTGTTGAAAAAGTTACATCAGTATTAACAGCATTATTAACAACAGCAGCATTAACATAAGACAAGGTAGTAGCATGAGAATACTTAACAGGCGGCGGTGGTATAGAATAATCATTATTATCGAAAACAGATGTAGTTGCGGTGTCGGCTTGCATTGTAATCGGCGTATTGATTGCAGAGTAAGCAGGGCTAACAGCAGGGATGAAAAATAAAAGTGAAGTTGATATAGTTGATATCTGTGAGGTGGGAGGAAGCCCAGCTCTGATTGCAGCCGAAAAGAATAAATCAAAGATAAATCGGTTCTGCGAGAAGACCCCTCTTCCCACTCTGCCATTCAGTTTCGAGCCATCTGTTAAGACCGTGAGACTTCCAGGTGGAGTGTAGAAGTTTCTCGACCACGCGTCCCTACCAGGGATTACCATCTCGAATTTCCTGTCCGGGATCACAGTGTCGACACAGTGGTCTGTACATTCCGGAAGCATTCTTTAATTATTCAGGTCAATTAATGTATCTTGATTGAGCAATTCAAAAAATGATGACCTTAAACTACGCCTTAGAGCTAATAATACACCACCTCCAGTTTTCTCAGCATCTCCTATACATTTGGAAAATATTGGCATAAAAGTATTCTTCGCTGAAGAAATTACTATTAAGCTAGGTTTCCACAAAGATATATATCTCGTAATCCAAATGTAAAGTACCACGAAAGACTTCTTTAGCTTTTGTCCGCATACCAGCCATATTCTGGAAGTATATATTTAGATATTTGAATGCATGATCGGTGTTTATAGAAATAATACTATTCGGCGGTTCGACGGTTAGCTTTGGGTTGAAAAAACTGAAAGGGCCGCACATTGATATCAGATGGCCACACATTAAGATTAAGGATGTTGTTGTAAACGGAAGATGACACACCGAGTTTAAAATTTGCGCTGCGAAGACTTTCAAATGGAGTTCCGTTTTTGACCAGTTTATAACACGATAGGTGAATTCTGGAGACGGTCGGTTTAAAGGAAGAAATGTGCAACCATTTTTTCTTAGTGACCACATCAAGATGAGTATTATCATTACGTCCATGAACAATGTTTATGCGCTTATGCCTGCTTAGATTTCGGACAGTAGTCCACTCGCCAACTTCTTCAGCGGCAACTGCAATATCAGCACAATGATCTCGTATGTTGTTATCTTCTACATTCTGAGCACTTACAGTTGAAGTCGGGTTAACAGCAGGCTCAACAGAGCAAGCCTCACAGACAGCATGCATAGTATTGACATCAGTGGCGATATCCGCAACATTACCAACAGCAGGAATAACAGAGCACTCAACATTAGATAAAATGCAATAGGTGCTAATAGCAACAGCGTAGTTCAGATTAGTGTTAGAATTAGATACCATTTGATTACCCGAGTGTAATTGATCACCAGCAGGTGTTGAAAAAGTTACGTCAGTATTAACAGCATTATCAACAACAGCAGCATTATCAGAAGATTAGGTAGTAGCATGAGAATACTTAACAGGCGGCGGTGGTATAGAATAATCATTAATAGCGGAAACAGATGTAGTTGCGGTGTCGGCTTGCATTGCAATCGGTGTATTGATTGCAGAGTAAGCAGGACTAACAGCAGGGAAAATAAAAGTGAAGTTGGTATAGTTGATATATGTGAGGTGGGAGGAAGCCCACTATTCCTCCAATCTGCAGGAGATATGGCAGAAACGCACTGAGCGATGTCAGATTTTGCGACGGCGAGACAGAAATAGACACAGGTAGTTCTTGTGTAGCGACCGAACGGTTATTATATTTCGTAACACTGCGCGAGTTAACAGCACTTTTAATAGCATTAACGCTAGCTACCAACACATCAAGACACTGCAGTATTATTACCAATGTTAACATTCAACACAAATTGCTTTTTAATTTCAGCAATTTGGTTAGATAAGCCTTTATATTTTTGACGAAAAACACCCATAATGGTCTCCATTCGATGCTTTTGCACAACAATCACTACGTCAAGCGCTTTACTAAGTTTTTCAGCCATATACACGCAAACCTCGCACATATATCCAATATGTCGGTTCTTCTTGAACAGCAAAACGTCATATTCAGTAATTAAGCCAATGCAACATGCGCAATGAAAACTTTTTTATGCAAAACCAGAACAAGGCACAATGAAAATGTCATTTTTAAAAAACGCTTTATTACACTTTCCACAAAAATCTTACATGTTTGGATATTAAAGAAATATAGGCAAAAGCAACAATAGGTAGGTAGGTATGAGTGGCTGTCACTGCTAATCCAGCGACTCACCTAGCCCATTAGTAGAGGCCCGTTGTGATACCACAAGCTTAACTCGTGTTATGAACTCCTAGTCTCCGGTTAGGGGGCATGTATGCACAATTAAACGAACTAAGGATTTCGTGAATTATATAGTGACTAGGCAGTGTGCGCTGGTATATATCCCGTAGCTTCAGTTTCGTAGGTTCAATACAAAGTCACTATAACCGGGAAAAACTACTAACCGGGCTAGAGAGGCACATAAAAATAAAATTTAATTTGCACACTTAAATTATAGGGTTACTGAATTCAAAACGAAACAACAAAACCCAATCAACTTTACCTCCTTAAACCCTTACATGCTTAATTTGCTAAAACGTCTGGCGGCGCCGAGCCTATTATGGGCCGCCCTAACCCCACCCTACCATGGCTTCTAGCTGATATGAAGCCCCAACAATCGCACAACAACACTACTCCGCGAGGTTCGAACTAAAAGAATTTATCTAGAAATCCATAATACAATTTTGTTTATTTATTTAACAGCCCAATTCGAATATACATACACTACAATTATATAATGTAAAATGTATGTATAACATTACACTTCACATAACCTAACGTACTTAGGTACATAGTAAATGAAAAATTAGCATATACTTTATAGAAAAAAAAATATTTGTTTTTTCAAATAATCTCGAAAATCATATAAAAATAACAATGTAATTTGATTTTCTTTAATCTTAAGATAACTTTAAACAAATTTAAAAAGGTATTGCATGAGCGAAACGAAATTTAATTTAATATATTAACATTTAACATTTCTCAGTGTACTTATTCTCATATATTGTATAAGCGAAATGGATTAATTAAGTGGATTAATGTATGTACATGACTACCTGCGGTATCATTGAAAAAGGGATCAAGTGATAAAACGCGACAAATATGCAAAAGAAAATTAATAATACAATAAGAACACTTACATACCTGTTAATCCAATGCTGATCACGTTGTGAAGGCCTCCAAAACGATGTGTGCATGTGCTGTTGTTGTAGTTTGAATATTCAATAAATATATATTTTTTTTTTGTTTAGTTTTTTTTTCTTTGCCTGTTTCACTTCATAAGCATGATTATCTCATTACTAAATTAAATCCACTTAAAAACCTCTCTAACAAGTCTACTTACACTTATGTATCTTAAAACTTTTAAATATTTATTTTCTTAGCATGCATGATTTCTTACAATTTTTTTCTCTGCTTCTTTCTTCTCCTTACGCGTGGCAGGTATATACATATTTTTGTGGGTTTTGTTCTTTTTCTTATCGTTTTCCTGTTGTTTTGTTTAAGAAATAATATTCAAACCAATTGATTTTTTTAAATTCCAAGATTTTTTTTTCTTACGATTCAAATGTAAATTCTTTCACTCGCGTGTTTTGATCTTGCGGCCCGTAATGACGATATAATACTACTTTCGTCTGCATACGAGTATACATACAAATAGGAATCAGGGTCGGAAGGGAAATTAAAAAAAATAAAGAGAAAAAAACTAAAAACACGAAAGAAGAAAAAAGCATTGCGAAATAGATATTTTTGTTTTTGTTTTGATATACTATGATTTGATATTAGCAAATATTGAATTTTAGGCAAATTTTAAATACATTCCAAACATAATCATTAAGTTAACATTTTATAGGGTAGCCTCCTTCTGCGAGTTTTAGCAAATATAAATTGCTTATATGTAAAAATTTTATGACGAAATCAATTTAGATATTCGGTATTATCATGAATTTAGTTGCAAGTAAACTATGATAATTCATGTTAAAATTTAAGTTAAATTTATTTATTTTAAATACATGTGCGTGTTTATGCAATCCATGAATAAGGTTAAGTTTATTTAGCGAACATATGGATACTTATGCAATTCCTTTTGTCGGTTTTCTGGTTTGGCCAGCATTCTAGTGGCAATCCAATTCAAATAGAGATGATTTTTAAGTATATCCTTAAAGCTGCGAACTTCGGTAGACAGGGATTTCTTCTCACAGGAAGAATTTTGTGAATGTCGAAAGGCGATTTACTGCACAAGTAATTTTTTTCTGAGCGAATTTTGCTTAAAACTTTTCTCGCCATCCCCTCCGCATTAATGTTAAAGAAAACATGTTGGCTCTCAGGCGCAATCAAAAAACTCATATGAAAAAAATCTGCGATTATTTATGTACAACTGTCTGGTTAGTTGTAAATGAAAACTTAAGTTAATTGTTTAAATAGACCGGGATGGAAATAAAAAAACAATGTTGTCACGTCGGCAGCCAAAATCCAAAAGAAAACTCATCTTCAAAAACGGAAGTACCCGTCCTTCAGCCAGTGTTATCAAAATAGTCACCTCTTCGCATAGTTTCATACAACCCTGTTATTTTACTACCGATAAAGAAGGGGAAGTGTTCGGTTATAACCACAGTGGTGGTTAAACTTAATAGAACCAAAAAAAAATACTCCAATTAAATAAATGGTGATAAAAAAATGAAATAAAAGAAATTACTAATAATTAGCTGTGAACAGCAATGTACGGCGGTACACACCCCCCACTTAGATTGGAAGTTCGTTGTGCGGTTTATTTATCGCTTATTTACTTATTGCCTAGTTGTATATCTTTTTGGTGATATACTGCGCGTTTGTTCGTATCTACATCTTCAAGTTCGTACATGCAATTTCCTCGAATAAGAACTACTTTCGCTTTTAGAAATTTTGGTGCAAACTTCGAACAAAATTTTTTTGTGGCATCGCTCTGAACGAAATTTTGGCGGTAAACGAAATCTCCTATTCTAAAGGACTTGGTTGTGCTGCGTAGATTATAACGCTTAGCGGATGCCTCGAAAGCTTTGGTGATGTTTTCACTAAGGGAATCGCGAATTAGTTTCAGTTTGTCGGATCTATCAATAACATTTTCATCGAGCGTTTGTAGTTTTCGCATAAGTTCGTAGTCACTTGCATGTGTGGCCATCTGCTGACCAAAAACGGCATAATAGGGCGAACAGCAGATGGTTTGGTGATACGCACTTCTAAGGGCTTCTGCTATATCAGATAAATGTTTATCCCACATTGTTTGTTCCGTTTTAAGATAAGATCTTATTCCGGCTACAATTGAACGATTTACTCGCTCACTAGCGTTAGCTTGAGGACTGTATAGTGCTGTGTATACATGTCGTATTCCACGATCGTTAAGCATATTGTTAAACAAGGACGATTTAAATTGTTTTCCGTTGTCGGTCAAGACAATTTCCGGTGTACCGAATAATGTGAATACATGGTTTTGCATAAAATTACATATTAGAGAAGCGTGCAATTTTCTGATTGGTTTTAATAGAGGAAACTTGGTTTGGTGATCTAAAACGATTAAAATTCCAATATTGCCCTGCTTTGATCTTGGATATGGGCCAAGAAGGTCAACATACAGTTTTTGGAATGGGCGCTGCACCTTGTATTGTACGGACATTGGTGGGCGAAGCGATATATTTGCTGCTTTGCTTTGACGACAAACATCACATTTAGCAACAAAGCTTTTGACATCAGCTGTCATGTTTGGCCAAAACAGATTTCTTTTTAAACGTTCTAATGTCTTCGCTATTCCACCGTGACATTTGTTGGGCGGACTATGGACATTTTCTAAAACATCATGAGTCAAGGATTGAGGTACCCACAATTTCCAATTAAAGGATTCGTTTTCGGGATTGCCATCGGGATGCTCAGTACGTTTATAAATATGATTTCCTAATATTTGGATGTCTGGTAATTTGTCCTTGTTTTCCCGAATATGAGATTTCAGTTTCTCGTAGTCAACGGACATAAAATCAGATGAGTCCAGCCGAACAAGCGGATGGACCTCAGACTGACTTGTTTCGAGCGGACAAACTTCAGCATTTTCTTCAAAATTTTGTCTAGACAAACAATCAGGTACAACGTTCAAGCTTCCCTTCCTATGCTCAATGTTAAATTTATAACCTTGCAATTTTAACGACCAACGGGCAAGTCTGCCAGACAGGTCCGTTTGTCTCATAAGCCATTTCAAACTGGCATGGTCCGTGACAATGGTAAATTCTTGCCCTTCCACATAAGCCCTAAACTTTTTCAAACTTAGTATGACGGCCAAGCATTCTAATTCCGTGACAGAATAATTTGTTTGTGCTTTATTTAACTTTTGTGAGAAGTACGCTATTGGCACTTCTACACCGTTATTATCGGATTGGGCTAAAACGGCTCCAACCCCAAGTTTGCTGGCATCACACTGAATTATGAATGGCTTCTTATAATTTGGACTAGTTAACACTGGAGCAGTACAGAGCTTTTCTTTGAGAAGATCAAATGCTTGTGCAGCCTCTGCGTTCCATTCAAAAATCTTGGATTTCTTTAGAAGGTTTGTTAGTGGCGTGGTTAACGAGGCGAAGTTATCCACGAACCTACGATACCAACCTGCCATCCCTAGGAATCTACGAAGTTGTTTAATATTTTTCGGAGGTGGATAATCGGTTACGGCAGATATTTTTTCTGGATCCATTTTCAGGATCCCGTCTCCAATGATGTACCCTAAATATTTGGCTTCCTTTATGCAAAATTTGATCTTATGCACATTAATAGTAAGTCCTGCTTCTCTTAACACGTATGCAACCGCGGACAAAACGGACAAATGTCGTTCAAAGGATTCGGACACGACCAATAAATCATCTAAATATACAAAAACTTGGTCTTTTAATTTAGCTGGGACAACTTTATCCATAAGACGACAGAGGGCTTGAGGCGCATTACAAAGTCCAAATGGCATAACTTTGTAGCGATAAAGCGGTCGGTTTGGAACGGTGAAGCATGTAAAATCTCGCGAATTTTCGGCCAGAGGTATCTGCCAAAAAGCTCTTCGGAGATCTAACGAACTTATATATTTTGCTTTTGGTAAGCGACTTAAAATTCCTTCGATGTGTGGTAGTGGATAAGCATCCTTGATAGTCACACTGTTAACTTTTCTGGAATCCAAACACAGACGGACTTTATCAGATTTTTTGACTAGCACAACTGGGCTAGACCACGGACTATTAGGTGATTCCTCGATCACACCAAGACGGAGCATTTCGTCAATTTCTTTATGTACTTACTTTTCAACGGCAGGAGATATGGGAAAATACCTTTGCTTAATTGGACGTACATTTGGTTCGACTTCGATTACGTGCTTCATTATTGAAGTCTTACCTAACCCTTCCTTTTCAAAGCTTGGAAAAATGTTTTTAATAACTTCTAAACGTTTTTGTTGCTCTTTATTTAGAGGGAGAAGATTTTCACTCTCAGAACGTGCATCAGAAACATAATCGATTTCACCGATTATATGTGGTGCAATATCAAATTTAGACCAAAAATCAACACCTAATATGACTTTTTGAGAAATACTGGGAATGAGATAGAACTTGATGCTTGCTGTTTCATTTTTAAACGTAACATCTAAAGAAATTGTACCAAAAGCAACCTGTTGGCGGCCATCAGCCGTACACACTGGGGTTGTATACTGACGTAAATTTCGTTTATCACATATTTTCTTTGCTAATGCACTACCAAGACAAGATATTTGAGCTCCACTGTCTAGTAATCCTAAATATTCTTTGCCTAAAATGTTAACTGAGGCATATGGCCTGGAATCTCTAGGTTTTTGACATATGGAGGAAATTATATTCGATACGTTTCGGCGCTCTGATTTAACTTTAAGCCAAAAATTACGTAAGCGCACGGATGAACGTTTTTGTTGTCTAACTGGTAATTTATTTTCTTCATTAGCATTATCAAAAATTTCTGATCGAATTTTATTATATTTTTCTAATCGCTTATCGTACGGAATTATTTTGAAAACAGACGAACTAGTTGGTTTGCGAACCAACGGATTTATAATAGACTTAGATTGGTTCACATCGTTTGGGCTTTGTTTGTTAAAAAACAATAACTTGTCGTCAGGTTTTTCGTGAGATGTCACTATGTTTGCTTGCGTGAGTACGCCATGTGGTATGAGTGATTGATATTCGATATTTGTATCCGGGCGTTCTGCTGCTAGTGCGTTTGTGGGTCGTTGCGAGAGTTCAATCGCGAGCTCTCGCTCCTCTGTCCGTTTCCCGGATTGCAGATTGTGCAGTGTTGCTTATAAGTTTCTGCCGCACCACAACCGTAACAAAATATACTACGTTTTTCTATGCAATCAAAAAATCTATGCCCATCTTTTCTGCAGTTCCAGCATACTAATTTTGATCGTCTTGTTATTTCGTCAATTTCACCAAATGTCTCATCGGGTATGTTCATCAAGTTATTTTCGGTTAATATTTCGCTAACTTGCTTGCGAGGTTGTTGCCGGTAAGTATTTGTGTTACTTGGTGTTGCCTGTGAGTTGGTTGTTTTATTTATCTCGTTTAATAAACTCTCTCCTTTTATGCAAAGCTTTCTCAATTCTGCTAGAGAATTCACTTGGACGTATAAAAGCTGCTGCCTAACGCGAGGGCGTAAATTCCTTTGCAAAATCTCCAACAACTCGGACTCTAGGAGCGGGCTTTGTAAGTTTTCGGCAATTTTCAATATACAATTTTTGAACTCATCGAATGATTCTGAGGTACCTTGCTTACGGGCGCGTAAATGCTCTTTAATATCAGTGTCGCTTCGATATTCTGCAAAATTAGTTCTCAACGCTTGACAGAGCGATGGCCAGGATACACGTTCAACGGACCTGCGGTACCGCCAGTACCACTCTTTGGCCTCGCCAGTAAATAAACTTTGTGCATGTTCGCACAGAAGGTTAAAATTGCCTGATAAAGTGTCTATAACTAACAATTCTATTCTACATAAAAAGGACTCAACAGAGATATTAGAGGACCCATCAAATTTTACATCCCAGCTAGTTATTAACTGGGCGATTCTACCGGAATTTGGCACGTTTGAAAAATCGCTTAGGCGTAGTTGATCGAGTTGCCGATGGAAATTATTGTTGTTTGAATTATTATGCACAAAAGGCATGTCCCGAGGCAAAAATGGGGTCGAATTATTTTGATTTACATTAGAATTTTCAATTTGTTCGTGCCTCTGGGGTGTGTTAGAGGGTCGAACAGGATCAATAGCCTGCGGTACATTATTAACATTTAAGCGAGCGAACAGATTGTTTAGACTGCCTTCTAGCTTCTGTTCGATCAGTTGCGTAATTCTGCTTTCCAGGCTGTCAAAAATAGTAGTTTGCCTAGCTGAAATAATAGCGGACACAATAGTTTGAATCCGATCTTCGTCACTAGCGCTGGCGTTATGAGCATTATTGCTGCTTGCGTTGTCACCATCCACAGCCGCACTAACTATGCCGGCTTCTACTGGTTCGTTTTGAGAATTAGGCCTTGGTAAGTCTAAGGGGTTGTTGGTATTTGTTTGACTGGTTGATTGGCCAGTAGCTCGAGATCTTGTCCTAGCACCAATACTTGTATGAAAGTCGCGGCTTGAGCAGGCTGTTCGGCATTGAGGGCACGACGTATTTCGTTTAAGCCAATTCAAGAGACAATGCCGATGAAATTTGTGTGAGCAGACTGTCTGCAAAGTCTCATCATTGTTTAGTAAGGGCTCGCGACATATCGTACAAATACGAGTTTCGTTAGCGGAGGTATCAGTACTGTGTCGTAAGGACATTTTTGCTTAAATATAACCGTAAATATAACCAAAGTACAAATAAAAAAATGCTTTTAACCAAAAAGAAGGAAAACCTATCTGCAACACTCGAATATAATAATTGGATATACAATAAAATTGGGTTTGCTTAAATCGTTAAGAGTTTTGACACTAAATAATTCAAAAATGAGTAAGTAATTTACCCTTATATAAATATAATAAAGAAATCAGTTCTACTACTCATGGATGCGTGTTGGCAAAAGAAAACATTCAAGCAAAAAAAACAAAGGGTTGGGATCTTCGGTGCCAAAATTCATGATAGCAGTTCAACAATGTTGTCTGCGATCAAGTAAATCCTAAAATCCACAAAATTCAAACATTGCAGAAACTGCTTATTTCAAGAAAAAAAATTATAACGAAATGCTGGTTGGGTTACATTACCTACACCATCATTGGTTTAGAAAACAAGCATTTAGCTTATTAACCATAAATTCCAAACGACAGTTTGCAAGAATGAACCACCAGTGGTTTGAAATAAGACAAACAATGTTCATTAGCAGCGGTTGCGACCACGGCTTATAGCCAAAGGAACGCAGCTCCAAACTCCAACAAAAAAATGTATATAAATATTTTGCTATTTTTCAAGCTCAAAAAATATGTATGTATATTTACACGTTTACTTGCATTAGTCAGATGCCGAGCATTTAGCCAAAGCAATCTGAAATCAAAAAAAAAACAAGCATACTGTAACAGTATTAGCTACAGACGGACAAGCTATTCCAGGAGGGAATATTATTGTAAGGGCCACATGTTGAAAACTTCAACTTTTCACGTGGGCCCCACGTTGGGCGCCATTTTTTTATGTTATGAACTCCTAGTCTCCGGTTAGGGGGCATGTATGCACAATTAAACGAACTAAGGATTTCGTGAATGATATAGTGACTAGGCAGTGTGCACTGGTATATATCCCGTAGCTTCAGTTTCGTAGGTTCAATACAAAGTCACTATAACCGGGAAAAACTACTAACCGGGCTAGAGAGGCACATAAAAATAAAATTTAATTTGCACACTTAAATTATAGGGTTACTGAATTCAAAACGAAACAACAAAACCCAATCAACTTTACCTCCTTAAACCCTTACATGCTTAATTTGCTAAAACGTCTGGCGGCGCCGAGCCTATTATGGGCCACCCTAACCCCACCCTACCATGGCTTCTAGCTGATATGAAGCCCCAACAATCGCACAACAACACTACTCCGCGAGGTTCGAACTAAAAGAATTTATCTAGAAATCCATAATACAATTTTGTTTATTTATTTAACAGCCCAATTCGAATATACATACACTACAATTATATAATGTAAAATGTATGTATAACATTACACTTCACATAACCTAACGTACTTAGGTACATAGTAAATGAAAAATTAGCATATACTTTATAGAAAAAAAAAAATTTGTTTTTTCAAATAATCTCGAAAATCATATAAAAATAACAATGTAATTTGATTTTCTTTAATCTTAAGATAACTTTAAACAAATTTAAAAAGGTATTGCATGAGCGAAACGAAATTTAAGTTAATATATTAACATTTCACATTTCTCAGTGTACTTATTCTCATATATTGTATAAGCGAAATGGATTAATTAAGTGGATTAATGTATGTACATGACTACCTGCGGTATCATTGAAAAAGGGATCAAGTGATAAAACGCGACAAATATGCAAAAGAAAATTAATAATACAATAACAACACTTACATACCTGTTAATCCAATGCTGATCACGTTGTGAAGGCCTCCAAAACGATGTGTGCATGTGCTGTTGTTGTAGTTTGAATATTCAATAAATATATATTTTTTTTTTGTTTAGTTTTTTTTTTTCTTTGCCTGTTTCACTTCATAAGCATGATTATCTCATTACTAAATTAAATCCACTTAAAAACCTCTCTAACAAGTCTACTTACACTTATGTATCTTAAAACTTTTAAATATTTATTTTCTTAGCATGCATGATTTCTTACAATTTTTTTCTCTGCTTCTTTCTTCTCCTTACGCGTGGCAGGTATATACATATTTTTGTGGGTTTTGTTCTTTTTCTTATCGTTTTCCTGTTGTTTTGTTTAAGAAATAATATTCAAACCAATTGATTTTTTTAAATTCCAAGATTTTTTTTTCTTACGATTCAAATGTAAATTCTTTCACTCGCGTGTTTTGATCTTGCGGCCCGTAATGACGATATAATACTACTTTCGTCTGCATACGAGTATACATACATACAAATAGGAATCAGGGTCGGAAGGGAAATTAAAAAAAATAAAGAGAAAAAAACTAAAAACACGAAAGAAGAAAAAAGCATTGCGAAATAGATATTTTTGTTTTTGTTTTGATATACTATGATTTGATATTAGCAAATATTGAATTTTAGGCAAATTTTAAATACATTCCAAACAGAATCATTAAGTTAACATTTTATAGGGTAGCCTCCTTCTGCGAGTTTTAGCAAATATAAATTGCTTATATGTAAAAATTTTATGACGAAATCAATTTAGATATTCGGTATTATCATGAATTTAGTTGCAAGTAAACTATGATAATTCATGTTAAAATTTAAGTTAAATTTATTTATTTTAAATACATGTGCGTGTTTATGCAATCCATGAAAAAGGTTAAGTTTATTTAGCGAACATATGGATACTTATGCAATTCCTTTTGTCGGTTTTCTGGTTTGGCCAGCATTCTAGTGGCAATCCAATTCAAATAGAGATGATTTTTAAGTATATCCTTAAAGCTGCGAACTTCGGTAGACAGGGATTTCTTCTCACAGGAAGAATTTTGTGAATGTCGAAAGGCGATTTACTGCACAAGTAATTTTTTTTCTGAACGAATTTTGCTTAAAACTTTTCTCGCCATCCCCTCCGCATTAATGTTAAAGAAAACATGTTGGCTCTCAGGCGCAATCAAAAAACACATATGAAAAAAATCTGTCGATTATTTATGTACAACTGTCTGGTTAGTTGTAAATGAAAACTTAAGTTAATTGTTTAAATAGACCGGGATGGAAATAAAAAAACAATGTTGTCACGTCGGCAGCCAAAATCCAAAAGAAAACTCATCTTCAAAAACGGAAGTACCCGTCCTTCAGCCAGTGTTATCAAAATAGTCACCTCTTCGCATAGTTTCATACAACCCTGTTATTTTACTACCGATAAAGAAGGGGAAGTGTTCGGTTATAACCACAGTGGTGGTTAAACTTAATAGAACCAAAAAAAAATACTCCAATTAAATAAATGGTGATAAAAAAATGAAATAAAAGAAATTACTAATAATTAGCTGTGAACAGCAATGTACGGCGGTACACTCGTCAAGCATCTTGGGTCTATTTCACCTAATTCTGCAAGGTCCCTAAAAACAGGTGCCCCTAGAAACCGTAGCCTGCTTCTCAGATGCAGGACCGTTTCCTCCTCTAGAGATCCTACAGGTCGTGGCAAGTGTTCATCTGTCGTTCGCACGAGCATGAGTAGATTCTTTTAAAAGCAGCTTGCAAGTGCAAGGGCATACCAATGCGTTCTTTACTGGGAAGAATCTGCTTGGTTGTTCCTTCCCTCGCAAGTTCATCTGAAATGCAGTAACCCTCGATGTCTTTGTGGCCTGGAACCCAAATGAGTTTGAGCCTGTTCTGATTGGCCATCTCCGGCAGCTCTGATTGACGCTTTGCTATCACTAAATATAAAAATATCCTTGCCTTTGCCTTGCGGCCTGTAACAAGTCTATAACCTCCTTAATGGCTAGAACCTCAGCCTGAAAAAAACACCAGTGTGACGGCAGCCGAAAAGAATAGTTCAAAGATAAATAGGTTCTGCGAGAAGACCCCTCTTCCCACTCTGCCATTCAGTTTCAAGCCATATTTAAAGACTGTGAGACTTCCAGGTGGAGTGTAGAAGTTTCTCGACCACGTGTCCCTACCTGGGATTACCATCTCGAATTTCCTGTCCGGGATCACAGTGTCGACACAGTGGTCTGTGCATTCCGGAAGCATTCTTTAATTATTAAGGTCAATTAATGTATCTTGATTGAGCAATTCAAAAAATGATGACCTTAAACTACGCCTTAGAGCTATTAATACACCACCTCCAGTTTTCTCAGCATCTCGGTCTTTCCTATACATTTGGAAAATATTGGCATAAAAGTATTCTTCGCTGGAGAAATTACTATTAAGCCAAGTTTCCACAAATATATATATCTTTAGCTTTTGTCCGCATACCACCCATATTCTGGAAGTATATATTTAGATATTTAAATGCATGATCGATGTTTATAGGAATAAAACTGAAAAAACTGAAAGGGCCGCACATTGATATCAAATGGCCAAACATTAAGATTTAGGATGTTGTTGTAAACGGAAGATGACACACCAAGTTTAAAATTTACACTGCGAAGACTTTCAAATGGAGTTCCTTTTTTGATCAGTTTTTAACACGATAGGTGAATTCTGGAGACGGTCGGTTTAAAGGAAGAAATTTGCAACCATTTTTTCTTAGTGACCACATCAATATGAATATTATCATTACTTCCATGAACAATGTTTATGCGCTTATGCCTGCTTAGATTTCGGTCAGTTGTCCACTCGCCAACTACCTCAGCGGCAACTGCAATATCAGCATTATGATATCGTATGTTGTTATCTTCTATATTCCGAGCACAGGGCTCCTTGATAAGTGCGATGTCTATGTCGTCGCCAAGTAGGCGACTCAAGAGAGCAGCGGATGCTGCCCATTGCTGTAAAGCAGCTTCTCCTCGCAGTCGACCCTGGCATCTGCGATGAGGTATGCTGCGCGTCACCGCGATAGACTCTTAAAGTCACTTCATCTAGACCGTAGTACACCCAGCCCTGTATTTTCTCCAGGAGCTCCCACGAGCCCTTGTCTTGACGGCTTATCCAGATCCTCTACTCTTAGGACCCTCCAGTTACCTGTCGGCAGTGTTACATTCATCACTGATTCAGGTGACGATGGTGTTACAGGCACCCGCGCTCTCGCTTTGGGCCTGACTTGAATATCTTTTCAGTCAACCACCTCTTGTCTAGCCCCGGGGTAGAAAGCCCCTACCCTACCTACGGTGGCCGACCTCGAGTCATCGCAGGCCACAACCTTTGTGTGGCCCCGGAATCAGCCGGCATATCTGCACGCGGGAGTGGCTCCTGGGTTCTCCAGCAGAACATCAAGGATGACGTTTGCCATAGCCACTCCACTGGTGCCTTGGTATTGACACGAGCTCATTGCTGCGGTCCAGAACCCCTATCAGGATCCTGTTCCTGGCGACATCATCAAAGCTGGGTCTGACCATCCCGGGACGGATACATTTTTTTTTGGAGTTGGTTGCTGCTTTTCAACCGATCTCTGTCTTTTAGAAAGGGGTGCTTTGCCTTTAACCGAGGCCCCAGCTGTGCTTTGCTAGTTGGGCAGCAGAGCTTTCGCTCTATCCACCACATCCCTTGCACTCTGGGGCAACGTTTCGAACGGCACCCCGTATTTTTTTAGAGTTCTGGCAGCCCTCCGACCAACCATGGATAGAATTGCCCGTAGTTGCTATCGCGACATGTTTCTGGTTTGCCTTTACCTCAACTGCTTTCCGCCCATCCTCAGTTGGGCCCGGTCTAGAGACTTTTGTCCGCATGGGTGCAGGCTTTGCAGCCGTGCCGGTACTTGATGGGCGCCCCGCGCCAGTGGCTACAGGACGACTTGCTGTTTCCATCACAATGCCTGCAGCTTTACTGGTGCTTGGCCCCTCCATAACGCCCTTGATCACGGAACGCCCTGGGGTCACCCCCACTGGGGTCACCCCCAGAGCAGACGCGGATGTGCTCGCTGCGCGAAAAGGTGCCTTTAGCGCATGCGCTGGTACTGTATTGCCCCGTGGAGGGTCTTTCCATTCTATTTGGGTCCCCACTCGAAGCCGCCATCCTCACTCAATGTTGTAGTCGCTATAGTATCCCATTAAAAAGGGATCAGGGAGGCCATGCGAGGGTTGGTACCCCCCCTTATGACGTAGGGTGCTCAGAGCCGATTTCAGCGCAAAAACGGGAGGGTCGCCTTAACCGTTACCTACAACCACCAACTGAATGGTGACGAGATCGGAACGTACTTCGCCATTTCTGTATCCGTGCATACTCAGGTAACATAATACCGCAACCACCAGCTCGGTATCGACTAGTAAAATCAGTAAGGGAGGGGGTAGTCCGAAGACGAAGGGTCATGCCAAATGCCGAGTGTGTTCCCATCTTCCTTTATCTGTTCCCCAGCCAAGGCTTAGCTTAACAGTGCTACCAGACGTGAAGGAAAAAGAAGGAGATTGATAGTGAGAAGTGGAAAGGCGTCACATCCGAAGATCAGGCATCGTGTTGCACTTCACTACCCTTTTAGCACCAAAGCTACAATATATAAGCAGAGGATGTTGTGCTGGCTGTGACTCAACTCAAATTTCAAATCATCTTCTTGTTTGGATAAACTGTTGCAATTCTCAAAGCTCTTGAAATTGCTAAACAAGCATAATTCCGCAAAGTATTACTAATTTACAGACAGCCTCATTGCTTACAAACTTTTAACAGAAAACACCACACAAAATCACTGCATACACAAAATACACAAAACTATACGAGAAGCGGAATTTTATAATGGAAACGAAAAGGCTGATGCATTAGCAAATATTGCAGTCGACTGTGATAACAATATAAAGATCGTTTTAAAAGGTAAAACATGGAGATTCTAGTTTAGTTGCCTAGCGGCTTCTTGTCTGGTGCTAGTCTCCATACATAATAGGGGTATAAGTAAACTATAGATGAGGCAGTAAGAAGAATACAAAGTATACAAAAAAAATGGTACAGCCAATTTGTAGAGTTCTCTGCCTCTAAACCCAACCTGTACGGACAAATAAGCTCAAAGCCAACACACAAAACATGGTTTAAAAAACTAAAAGTAAAACCAAAAAATATAAAGGCGATAAACAGAATACTAGCGGGGTACACATATGACACTGAATATTTCAGTAAAATCAGGCACCACAACTGCAGGTGTGAAGCTAGCGATAACTACATTTATATAATTTTTCATTGCAACTTGCTTACAAAAATTTGGTAGTGCTTTGAGATCTTTCAAAACAATCCCAGCTTCACCCAAATATTTCGCTCCTTCGACTATAGAAGAATCACACGATTTGCTGATTTCCTTGAAAAAGCGGAAGTTAAATTCTAACAAAGATAATGCCACAGGTTTTTTACAACGCACATCTTTCTTATATCCCTTCCTTCCTGTGCCGTTAACCAAATTAAACGCAACCATACTTGCACAATATAAATTGATATATCAACCACGAGCCACCACAAACACTTTGCGTCATTGCTACAACCAAGAAGTTCATTCAACAATTCAAAGCACAGTTATGTTGTGATTCAAAGGAAGAACTCCAATCAAATTACCAAGTTTAACCATCAGTGTTAAAATACACTATTCGTGAATACAGCCGTTCATCGGTTGTCGTTAGATAGAGATAGATAGGAATTCTGAGGTTAACACTGCGACCGATGGGTCTAATATGCCCTCATTTACTTTACAGCACTTTTCCCAGCCCTAGCATTTCCAGAAAACGAGTTATCGATCCTGGGGACAGGGATTGTCTGTGCTCCTCCTTAGGACATATTTGTCCTAGGCACCTCTCCCTTCTTCGCGCTACAGCATCGCATTCCAGAAGTAGGTGCGTTGGCGTTTCCCTGGCAAGGTCACAGTAACGACATTGGTCGTTGGACCAGATTCCCACCTGGTACATGTGGCCTTTAAGTCTGCAGTGTCCTGTGAGAATGCCTGTCAGTATTTGTAGTTTTGCCTTGGGGATGTTTATCAGTAGTTTGTACCCTTTTTTATTATACCTCCCTAGTAGTCTCTTGCCCTGAACAAGTCCAGGTATGCCCTTCCTGTGTAGCTCCCTTAGTCTGTTACACTCTTTCCCTAACATTTCCCCTACTGTGTGTGAGCGAACCGCGAGGAATAGCTCCGGAGCTATAGGGGTTGAGGCAGTCGCCTACTTTACTAGATGGTCCGTTTCCTCATTATCCTCGATACCTGCATATCCTGGTACCCATAGGAGGGTGACATCGTTCTTTTCAGCCGGTATGCTAAACTTTTCAATACATTCTAAGACCAGCGAGGTCTTGGCCTAAAAAGGTAAGAGGGCTTTGAGAGCTGCCTGACTGTTGCATAGAGTGCTTGCGAACTTTTCTCTTGCAATAATGGCTATGTCATCCGCGTAGCCTTGGCAGCAGATTCCGTTGTCAGTCAGTGTCTGTAAGAGTTCGTCCACTACTACGCTCCACATGGGGGGAGACAGAACCCCGCCTTGCAGATATCCTCTTGTCGTTCTCAGCTGCTCTGTACTGTTCCCAGTTATAGTTTCAGCAATCCTAGTCCTTAGTAGCGCCGGATCTCCCCTGTCAGAGCATACAGCGCAGTTTCTGTACATCTGCCTACTCTATACGCCTGCTGGTCAGGAGGCAGGGGGCAGGCTTTAAAGTGTTTTGCCTTATATCATGGTCGATGATCTTTTCCATTGTTTTTAACATAAAAGAGGTGAGGCTTATCGGCCTGAATGATTTAGCTAGGGAGTAATCTCTCTTTCCTATCTTTGGGATGAAGATAACCTTATTGCTGACCTGATATCTGGGCTTCTTTTTGCCAGGGCTTTGTGAAGTGTAGCGGCCACTGGAGTTGCCTCAAGGCCTTCACAGAATATCCTGAAACTGCCACGCTTAGCTTTCCTGATCTCTTTGCTGTTTTTCGTTAGTTTACCTGAGTACTCGTCGCAGTGCCCATCGCGTTTGGCTCTATTAAAGATCCGCCTCACTTCTTTTCTGAGTTTTTGCCATCGCTGCCCCAACTATCCTGGCTGCTGTATCCAGCACATTCTTTCGTTTATGCATGCACTCTTCGGGTGATGTGGCGAAAACAATGATATCATCCATGCATAAATGGATTATACTTTCGTTGACAAGTTCATGAAAAATGTGGATCACGAAACGCATAAACGCTGATGGAGAATTGTTAAATCCAAAAGGCGCTCGCGCGTGACGAACGCTGTTTATGCTTTGCTGCAGCTTATCTTTGCCCCCTGCAGCTTATCTATGACGTCTTCGATTAGTGGCACTAGAAAGCAGTCATCCAGCCCCATACTGTTTAATTTTCTGTAGTCTATGCAAACTCTGAGTGTGCGATCGATTTTTTTATCAACGACGACTCTATTAGCTGCGTTCGATGAAGACTTCCGTACAATGTCCTGCTTCAGCCATTCGTCGACCTGATTTTTAACTGCTTCATCTGCTGATAAGCGATTTAATGACTGACGAAATGGTTTAATAACACCATCAGGAATGAGTTTCAGCTCTACAGGGCATTGTTTCGGTGCTAAGCCCAGCTTTTAATAGTCATCTATTAATTGCTCAACACAATTAAGATATTGTGGTGCAGCTATAATTACCGCAGCACTGCCGCAGCTTCAACATCACCTGTAGCAGGTAACCCCCTCATATGAAATACATATGTATTCCTGAAACGATTCATCTTTTTTCTTTTTACGGTCTCTCAACTGCAAATGTACATACATATCACTTCTCACTTCTCTAGCCTGAACATATTTCTGTTTTGCGGTGAGTCCATAGGCATCGGCATTTTTTTATTCAAAATTATCAAACCACTTTTACACACTTTAGCAGGAGTGCTAATTTTATACGTTCTGCGTCTGCGATTTGAGGTAAGGACGGTGTAAAATTATTTAAAGTTTTGCCATAAATTGTGAAAACATTTTTAGATAAACATAATACATGCATAAAACGGCAGTTAAATAAATATTGTTTTTCTCAGCTAAGCTGTTTTCCACTTTAATTCTGTTGTTTTATTACTATTTTATTCATACTAGTATACATATACATAATAATCGATTGCTATAAAATGATTTATACTATAGCTATACAATAGTACAAAATTGAAGAATAGCTGGACCCATTTTAAAAGGTCCGATTATGTACTCGTCATAAGTTCTTACTTTTTTTTTTTACATTTATTTAATGTCTGTGGCCGCTGTGGTCGAGTTGGTAGCGGTGCGTGCTATAACTTGATATGCCGGTGAGTTCGAGGTACGAATCTCAGTCAGGGCAAGCAAAATCTTAATAATAGAAAAAGTTTTTTCTAATAGCGGTCACCCCTCGGCAGGCAATGGCAAACCTCCGAGGGTATTTCTGCCATGAAAAACCTTCTCATTAAATACATCTGCCGTTCAAGGTCGGCAAAAAATTGTAGGTCCCTCCATTTGTGGTATAATATAAAGACGCACCCCACAAATGGTAGGAGAAGCTCGGCCAAACACTGAGCTATATAGTGTACGCGCCAAAATTATGTTATATATAAGTTAAGGATCCTCTAAGGATCAAACTCAAAAAAATATTAAGGGCCAGCTGCCCAGAAGAAACAACACTAGTAAGCTATATTTTACTTGACTTTATTTTAAGAACGTCTTAGAATCTACATTAACTATTAGGTAGCCCGTCCCGAACTCGACTGCCTGCCCGCTGTGTCCGTTGAGTACATTTCACCTCGGCTACATGGCAGCGGCGCAATGGTTGTATAACTTGTTTACAACTCGTTGTGTGAGACCGGCCCTGGCCTTGATTTCCCACGGCGCATTTGTTGGATGCAAGTGACAATGGCTCCCGTTGCATTATATGGTGAAATGGAAATGTGCTGACACTGCGGCACGTGTAACGGGCAACCGTGGGAGCGCTCAATAGGTGCGCGTTAACTCTTCCCCCTCTAAAGATCCGCGCCCCGGGTCAGGATTCGAAGAGGCGTCGTCCTTGGTTGGATTGCGTGAACTCTGCTGCAGTATGGACAACTTCAGTTCAGGGAATTTTTTCCCGGTTGTTAACTTTCTCCATATCAGCAAAACGAATACCATTAACAAGGTAAGCCCCAGAGCTTCGGACGTCACGAACCAATTAGTTTTGTCCCTTAGGTATCCCAGTAGCCGTATATTCCCAGATGTCATTTCGTGGACGAGATTAAGATTCACCGCTAGGCTCTTGTTCGTTACGGTAGACAATACAGATGGAAGAACTTGTACACCCGAGCTGCTTGTACTCCAATAGGTTTGATTATTGATTGTTACCGTCTCATTATCCAGCTGTAGAATGTAAGAACCGTTAAGGTTAGTATAAGCTTTACCTGACCAAACGCTGCTATTGAAGTTGTCAAGAAATATGGTGTCATCCTTGAGTACTTCAACTGTTGAGTCCGTGCAGGTTAAATAGCGGCAACTGGTTTGACCTCCCTTGAGTAAACGAGGCAAGCACTCTTCTTCGGGTAGTAAATCAAGTGCTTCCTTTTTGCACACCATGGCGGTTGAAAGGTATAGACAGCTATCCCTGACTCCATAGGTTTGTTGCTTGTTCATCAGGATGGTTTTATAGTTCAGGTCCAACCGTTGATCATTTTTTATGATTGCACGTGTGATTAAGTGGTTGAATCTCGTTTCTGCTACTTTTGGCATGGACAGCACATAAAGCAAAAGAGTGCCATTCGTATATATTGACGGTTCACTATACTCGATGGCTTCGATGACGTTGCTGTAAGGAAGGACCTCGATTTCACTTATTAGTTGGTTAATTTCCTCCTTGTTCAGCAGGTTACTGTTCACTACCCCAGCCTTGGCCATCTGGCAGGCTCGAACCAACTCGCTGACGTCTTCTTTCAGAATCATTACCTTGCGCTCTAAATCCTGTGAAAACCTTGCTAGGTGTTTGCTACCCAAGATGTCGTTTGTGACCGTTACCATTCCGTTGAAAGTCTGCAATAACTCCTGAGTCTTCTTAAATATTTCAGAGTTTACCTTGTACTGCAAATTATTGTTAGAAACCAAGGCGTTTTCGTTGCGCAACACTTCATCCCAGTCCGATGCATCAGGTGAGCCGGCAATCCATTTCCAAGCAGACCCGATCCAGTTGATAGAACGCCTGGACCTTTTGAGCTTTGGGCCACTTAGCTCGTCGAGTTGAGAACGAATTTTCCCCAGCTGGTACGCGATGACGCCTTTAATGGCATCGGTCTCGTTTATTTTGGTGGCGTCGTCCTCTAAGCGATTTAAAATTTTTTCGTAGCGTGTCAGTTCGATTGTGTGGACTAGTTTGAAGTATCCGTTGACTATCCAGCCGTACCCATCACGAACGGTTAGAACGCGGGAGTCGAGATTGAATAGGACGAATGCCCGTGCGGTTGCACAGAGGCAGATTCTATTAATAAGATTACAAACTATTAGCTTAATCCTATTGCCATAATATATTCAAAATAATTTTAAAAGAACATTACATTTGTACATTTCGAAACAATCAATTAATTTTTAATGCAATTAAAATTCCAAATAATTTTTAAAAGAACAGTACAATTTTACCTTTTGAAGCAAAACTAATAATTCTTAATGCGATAGTAATTCTACATGATTTAAAAGGACAACAAAATATTACATCTTCAAACAAAATTACCAATTCTAAATGATTTTAAAAGAACAATGCGATATTTCCTTTTATAATAAAATTATTAATTCGATAATGCGATAATAATTCTGAGGTTAGTATATATTGGAGTAATTATTTATATAAAATTTTGAATTTGAAAATTTATCAAGGGTGTATATTCTTATATTCTAATGGTCTAGTTTAGGTTCATATTTATCTCTTATTTCCTAATTTTATTACTAGCGAGAGGAGTTCGGGAGGATAAGGCTGAGAGGAAATGGAGGGAACCCAGTAAGTGATGTTAGAGTGGAATCTTTTGCACATTTGTAAGTGCGATAATTTTGGTTAGTTTAGGTTATATGCGAAGATATTGTCTACTTAGTTAAAAGGTTAGTATCTTAAATATTATGTAAGTAGTAATGTTTTGTTAGTATAGTTTTTCTTTTTGGTGTGGAACTCTTTCCTTCTTTCCTTCTTTTTTTTTTTTTTTTTTTTTTTTTTTTCAAATTAATCTCCAACTGTAATAGCTGGTTTATTGCTTTGATTAGCACATACTTGTAGTTATAATTTAATCTAAGATATTTTTGCTTTTAAGTATATTTTTGCAACTTTTTGCTTTTTCATATCTTTTTCCATTTAAGTTCTGCATTGGAATATAGGCGTTGTCTCAGATGGCATTGGAAGGCTCGCGTTGATCCCTTTTAGCCAGAAGCGTTAATAATTGCAACTGACCTACTCATGGCACGAGATACTTCACGCCAATTAAAGCTATAGTCCTCTGGTGGAGTTGAACCACTTTGACTGTTATCCCTCGGGCCACCGAGTATGCTGGAATTGAACCAACAAGATTTGGACAAATACAGAAATCTGTACCCAGACCGCTGGGGCTTGAGGTTCTATGCATGACCTAGCCTTCTGACCAATGCTAGACGTTTTTCACGTCAGTTTTGTGGAATTTTTTTCCACTTTCGGTAGCAATTGTTACATTTCTGTTTTCTGCTACTGCTTCTTGCTTGTATAAAGGCTTGTGTTTGCCCTTTATTTGTTTGTTTGCAATATAAAGGTTATTGCCGGTATCGAAATTGCGTGGTGTCGTGCGGCGAGCATTAATTCTTGCATTTCTATCATCTTGTTCTTTATGCAATAATGCTCTTACATTTTCGTAAGTGCCTTCCCTAAAGTTTACCAACCCCTGATAATTTATTCTGCTGGATCTGTTAAAAAAAATATCTGTTGGTTTTCGTTTCGTAACAGAATGAATGGTGTTGTTGTAGCGGTCAACAGCGATTGAGACTCGTTCCTTAGGTGTAAGTCTACTGAATTCATCTGTAATACAACGGTATATTTCTATCAATGTAGAGTGTACGCGCTCAACTTGACCATTGACCTCGCTGCGCTGCGTGGGAGTCTGGTAAATTTCTATTCCTAGTGAACGTATATAATTCAAAACCAATGGAGTTAAAAGTCCTCTCTCATTGTCCATGACTAGTATCTTAGGCACGGAAAAGTAGTGCAAGAGGCTTGTTAGTTTCTTACGCAAATGAATTGATGATTTATTTTTTATTGAGAATAATTTAGCGAATTTCGAAAATTTATCAACTGCGCTAAGATACTTTTGTTTGTCAATATCGAAGATGTCGATATGTAAAATTTCGCAGGGATAACTTGGGATAGGGGTTGGCTGGAGAAAGGGTTTCGATGGATGCCTATCATATTTGTTCAATTTACAAATGGTACAATTTTTAACATAATCTCTAATTTGTCTAGCCATGGCGGGGAAGTAATAACTCTCAAGTATTTGTAACCTGTTCTCACGAGGATTCCTGTGAGCCCTTTTGTGCTCGTTCTCGATAATTTCGAAAACTCTATCTATGACTGTCACGTCCTCTACAATTCTCTGCGATATCCTAATCCGATATCGTTGGAAATTTTGGATAAAAACTTCCTGCAGTAGAGCAAGAAACTTTTCCGGAATTTTAATGCCGTTAATGACATTTGGATTTAAACATTCTTTCAAGATTGAGGTTAATGCAGCACTGCTGTGACCTTGTATTGAGATATAAAATCTGCAGTATCCTTGATGAGGTTCCTCAAGGCATCGAGGATTATTTCCCTCCCTGAAAATTAATTGATTCCTAAAGACATTTATGGGAGCTTCCACGTGTGGTATGAGGTCAGAATTGTCTTGCAGGGCTGAATGCATTGTACCTTCGGATGCTGAATCTGTTTCGGAAGTTGCATCTGCAGCGGTACGATCAGGTTGAGCAATGATAGATTCATTGAGTGCATTCATTTCCGTCTTAAGGCGGGAGAGAGCATCAGCGACCACGTTCGTCTTACCTGGCTTGTATATTACTTCACAATTATACTCCTCTAGCCTCGCTTTCCATCGCTTCAGCTTGGCATTGTAGTTACGGTTACTCATGGAAAATGTTAGCGGTTGATGATCAGTATAAATTTTTATCTTCCGAGCGCCATAAAAATAGGATCGGAGATTATCAAGTGCCCACACGATGGCCAGGAGCTCCTTCTCATTGGTGGCATAGTTTTCTTCCGCCTTGTTGAGGGATCGCGATATATAGGCAATTGGCTTGTCTTCCCCGATTGTACCTTGCGAAAGAACTGCACCAATGGCATAGTTTGAAGCATCAGTGGTGAGGTTGAAAGGCTTTTCAAAATTAGGAAAAGCAAGGGCATCGGCGGACACCAACAGCTGTTTTAAGTCATGGAAGGCCTGCAGGGCATTCCTATCCAACTCAATTCTTACTTTTCTAGACGCGTTTGCTTTTATTTGCGCATTCTCACCCCGCGTTAGATTAGTCAAGGGTTTAGCGACCTTTGCGTAGTCCCTAATAAATTTTCTGTAGTATGAAGTCATACCCAAAAAACTTTTCAAGTCCTTCAAATTCTCTGGAGGTGATATTAACTTTATGGCTTCTACCTTTTTAGGGTCTGCGCGCACGCCGTCAGGAGTGATCACATAGCCAAGGAATTCGACTACCCTCTCGAAAAAACATGTTTTGTCTAAATTGACCTTTAAGTTTGCCTCTAAAAGTCTTGTGAAAATTTTTTCTACATTATCAAGGTGTTCGTCCGAATTTTTTCCAAAACCTATAATATCGTCAATATAGACGTAGCATATTCTTCCGATATATTCTTTCAATACATCATCGATCATTCTTTAGAAAATGGCGGGCGCGTTTTTTAGTCCAAAAGGTAATCGTAGGAACTCGTATTTTCCGTTCATCGTAGAGAAGGCCGTCTTTGGTACGTCTGTGGTTTTCATCGGTATCTGATGAAAGCCAGATGTCAAGTCAATCGTGGTATAGTAGCTTGCCTGTCCAAGGCTGCAGAGTGTTGCGTTTATGTCAGGGATTGGGTACGTGTCAGCTATTGTCACTGAGTTTAGTCTTTTATAGTCAATCACCATGCGATATTGCTTTTCCCCATTTGGCTTTGGTTTCTTTGGTACAACCCAAATTGGGGAATTGTAAGGACTTTTCGATGGTCGGATGACGCCCTCCTCAAGAAGCTCATTTACTTGCCTTTCAACTTCATCTCTCATACAAGCAGGATACGGGTAGCTCTTGCTGTATATAGGCTCAGGCGTGGATGTTTTTATTTCGGCGCGGATGCTGGTGTCTATAAGCTCATTCCCACTAAGTGGTTTAAAAAGCTCAGAGTACTTCCGTAACACACCGCCGATTTTTTCATGAACTTCAGGAGGCAAATCCTTTCCTATTGTAAAATTAACTGCACACGATTTGCGCGCCTTAAGAGGAATTTTGAACTCTCCTATCTTAAGATAATTATCTTTTCTATCAATTATTGCTCCTAATTCTCTCAACGTATCATCTCCGATGATGCCGGAAAATCCGCTAAGAGTAGGTAGAACGAAAAACTCAAATCTTGTATCGATTCCTACACCTCCAAATAACTTTAACTGTAATTTATTTTTTATAGCCACAGGTCCCCCCACGGACACCACATTGAATGTCTTACTTACTGGAATTGATTTTGTCGCGACAGCTTCTTGAATAAAATTTTTATTCGCACCGGTGTCGACTAGGAAGTCTAGCACGCGACCATCGGGAAGAGTGTACTCTATGTGTGGTACGCTAGATGGCCGGAGGTAAGAAAATCCTCTGATTTCTCGTCATCCAGTCGTTCCTGAACATCATCCTGCACTTCACCTTCTTCAGGAACGGTATGATAAAGTCGTTGCTGTTTGCGGGGTAAATTTTCCGACCGTGCACTGCGTTTGAATGGGTTGGGTCTGTTCATGTAATTTACCTTTCGCGTCTGCACGGAAGGATCTACCTCCATTTTTTCCACTGGAGCACGTGAAGAACTGGCTTGGTTATCCTCCCGCGGCACATTACGATCACTCTTTGGGAATGGCGAACGGTATTCCTGAGTTCGCCAATTGGATTTAAGGGGTAATTGAGGAGGTTTGTTCCTCCAGGCAGATATGAAAAGTTCCCTAGATTATTTATTGGTACCTCCACGCGATTGCTAGAACCAGCCGAGTGCAGCGAATAGTTTCGGAAGTCAACGTTCTGGATTTCTAAGCAGGCGGAGTAGGCCTCCGGCAAGTTTTTCGGACGCTGAATGAGAAGCATTCTAGACATTCCCGTACTAAGGCCGCGAATAAAAACGTCAAGGGCGTGGTTGCGATAGGTTTCCACCAGAACTTTCACCGTTTCGTCCGTGTAGGACTCAGTTTTAATTTTATTAATTATAAGCGAGAACTGGTGGTTAACCTTCGCATAAAATTCGTCAATCCTGGAACCCTTCTGTTGTAATTGGTGCAGCTGGTGCTCAAGTGTGCGGATATCGCGTTTATCCGCATAATGCAATGAAAGGCACTCCTTTATTTTGGCCCAGCTGCCATTAAAAATATTATAAGAAATCAAAGCGGAATCAGCGTTGCCCCTCACCTTCTGCCTTATATGTTGCAGAATTGCACGGTAGAGAGGTCTTCCTTTTACGACTTCGAAGTCAGAGAGAATTACCTCCACTGAATGAACCCAGGAAACGTATTGTACTGGATTTCCATCAAAAACTTGCAGCTCCTTGACACAGTCAGGAAGCCTGCTTATGTCCTTGATATCTGCTTCAGATGTGGGAGCATGAGCCTCCACTTCCTCTACAGGTTCAATTAGGCCACCCGTTGGTGGTACTGCTGCCATAGACCTGACCGCGTCAATGTGCGCCACACGCCTTTCTAGAATGTTCATTTTATCTAGAAGGGCATTGACGGCCCCAGTCAAATTCGTCACCGTGGTCCTCAGTTCCTCCATTCTGGAAGTAAAGATTCAAAGGAAGAAAACAGTTTTCAACTTACAAAATACCAAAACTTTGCATAAAATGGCTCGTCCTCTTTCGCCTGACTTGGGTGTCGCACTTTATTCACCAGAACTTCGGCAAACACACTTTCACAATTTCGATTTTATCGTTTATTTATCACGCCTCGCGAACCCTAAAGGTCGGCAGCTTTATAACACTATCAAGGATAAGCGAAGCCATCTTGATTTTGTGTCACCTAGACAGCCAACTTACTGGCCAACAGATGTTAGGAAATTACCTGACTTAATTGATTTTGCGATCACTAAAAACATTGACAGATCTTTCATTACTGCTGAAACCTGTGTTGATCTGTCTTCTGATCACTCACCAGTAATGATCGCACTAGATGAACAGCCATGTAAAATCGAATACGTCTCGCCCTTGACATCACACAAAACAAATTGGCTGAAATTCAAAAAGTTTTTAAGTACCCACGTGCACACAAACATTAAAATTAATAATGAGGACGATATTCACGACAATATTAGCGTTCTGAACTCATTGCTTATAACAGCTGCTACAGTAGCGACACCTCAGCCATCTTCAGACAAAAGTTTCTTTGAAAAACAAACCAACTGGCAAATCGAACGCCTCGTTATAGAAAAACGTTAACTCCGAAGAGAGTGGCAAAATTCAAGATCGCCTGCAGCAAAACTCAATCTCAATACGGCGGAAAAAATACTAAAACAAGCGGTTAAAATTGAAGATGATCAAAATTAAATAAAAACCTATCCCCTAATGGGCACCAAAAGAGTTCATTGTGGAAAGAAATATCAAGCCACCTGTAAAAACTGACATGCCGCTAAGAAAAGAAAATGGATCCTGGGCTCAAAGCCCAGTGGAAAAGGCTGATTGTTTTGCGCGACATCTTGAGAAGGTATTTCACCTCAATTCGGCATCAACATCTTATATGCTCCCACTTTAATCCAATAGTAGAAGTATAAGCCCAATTTCTACGTCAAAATCAGGAATTGAAAAAGAAAAACAAACGCTAGACCCAAAAAAAATCACCGGTCTATGACCGAATTACTCCAAAAATGTTAATTGAATTACCGAGTATTGCTATCACCTATATATCCATTATTTTTAACTCCATCTTAAAACTTGGCTACTTTCCGAAATCATGGAAAAGCTCACAAATTATTATGATTGAAAAGCCCGGCAAAAACTCAACTTTGCCATCATCATACAGACCAATTAGCTTACTGCCCTGCATCTCGAAGCTTTTTGAAAAAATTTTATTATCTAAAATTAATCATGTTCTCAAAAACTGTAATATCATACCCACTCACCAATTTGGCTTTCATGAGAAGCATGGTTCAATAGAACAAGTTAACCGTATCACGAATGAGATAGGAAAATCATTTAAAGGCAGAGAATATTGTTCCGCAGTTTTTCTGGATGTAGCTCAAGCTTTCGACAAAGTTTGGCATGAAAGACTCTTGCATAAAATCAGAAAGTTACTACCACCAAGCTTCCATAGCATTCTTAAATCGTACCTCTCAGGTAGACGGTTTACAGTAAAAATTAATGATTACATAACAGAAGAGTTTCCGATAAAAGCTGGCGTTCCCCAGGGCAGCGTCCTTGGTCCAACCCTTTACATTATATTCACATCTGACATCCCAACATGTAGTTCGTTGTCAACTTCAACCTTCGCCGATGATACTACTATATTATGCAGAAATAAGTGCCCAGTAGAAGCATCAAAACTCTTACAAATCCATATGAAAGATATCGAGGAGTGGCTAGAGATCTGACGTATTAAAGTAAACGAGCAAAAATTGAAACATGTCACTTTTACACTTAAGCCAAAAACGTGTCCACCTATAACATTGAACAATGTTATGATTCCTCAGGACAACAATGTTACGTATCTTGGTATGCACTTAGATAGGCGCCTCACTTGGAAAAGACACATCATCGCGAAAAAAATACAAAAAAACTTGAAAAGCTCACAATTAAATTGGCTGTTGCACCGAAAGTCTGCATTAAACTTAGACCATACAATTCTATTATATAAGGCTATTATAAAACCAATATGGACATATGGTATACAGCTCTGGGGCTCTGCCTGTACTAGTAGCGTCGAAATTATTCAAAGGTCTCAATCAAAAGTTCTAAGAGTGATAACAGCAGCACCATGGTACATAAAGAATTCAAACATTCACAAAGATCTTGAAATACCCACAGTCAAAGAAGAAATCAGTAACATTAGAACAAAATACCTCGAAAAGTTCCAATAGCACCCGAATCCTCTTGCAAATACTCTAGCAGACACAACTCAAAAACACGCCTGCAAAGAAGAGATCGTCCGACCTTTTGATGGAGGCACGCACAGCCAACGGAGCCCTGTTCACGGGCTTTTAAGCAGAAAGCATTAGATTAAGATTTGAAAACTTATTGTTAGGCTTTACCGTTTAAGCGATTCAATAAATAAATATATGTATGAAAAAAAAAAAAAACAATAGCATACTGATCGGAAAAACTAATGAAGGATTTACTGCGGAAGGCCTGCCGACTAATTATCGTTTTTAGAATTTCAACACTAATAACGACAAAATTAACATCATAATGAAAGACTTTTAAGCTGTCGGCGCCTGTGAGCTTTGTGTCGCCGGAACTTTGCTGCCTACCACTGTCTTTGTACCTCCACGGCCTTACGGATATAACGCTGTATATGTACTAGCTGTCGTTACAACGCAAAAGTTAACACATCTCCATATGCAACGCTAAATACAATCAAGCAAATGAAATTCACACATATTCAATCTAGAGAGCCAGTACAAAAATATACATAAAAGAAAGGAATTCACTAAGTGAACGCAATAATACATGTTTCACGCTCGTGTAAGAAGCCGTATACCACATTGAATATCGAGAATAATAACCTGGCATTGGGAAACTAGCCAACCAAATCAAATACAAAAAAAAATGAATATTTTAACTAAAAATAAAATATATTGGACTAAAAGATTATTGATTTATCTTTCTAATTACATCCGTTTCAATTAATAATTATAACACACATTTAAAAAATTTATTCCTTACTAGCAACTTTGGGAACTGTAGGATACATAAGTACAAGCATCTGACCATTGGCCAGAATTGGCTCGGATCAGGTGTCCCCCGGCCCGCAATCAGCTATAGCACTCCCACCTTCGGCCATCGATGCCACCATCAGAAACTGGGTGAATACTTCGCTCAGCAATGACTGGGAGGCGTCGAGAGGTTGTAGATGGCAAAACTCATGTTACCTTTAATCTCAGAAGGACTATCAAAATACTTGCTCTCGCTTAACAGGCGAGACTGCAGGCAACTTGTTGGACTGCTGACCGGTCACTTCAGGTGGCATAGACACCTGACAATGATAGGCGTACATTACAATTCGCAATACTTTCAGACTTAAATATAAAATGTATTGATGATTATTTAGGCTTGTCTGATCTACTAATTGTTGATGCAAATAAAATACTTTTTATTTCACCTTTGCCCGACGTTTCGCAAAATATTTTAGCATCTTCAGGGGCGACTTTATTTATTTCACCAAAGTAAAATTTAAAAATACATGAAGTTGTTAGCAAATGGAACTTAAACAGGAATAAACACACATATGTTTTTAACTACAAACGAACACGGACTTAATATATCGGTTTTTATTAAAATAAACGTAAGAGCTACGTTTATCTGTACCACTTCTTGTGGCAGTTTTGACAATATTGATCGTTAGAATATGAATAACATGAAAGCGGCTGCTATATTGTCCGTATCTTCTTTTTTGTTTTCTCTCGTTTTTGTAAAATTCGTAGGCTATTTAATACATGCTGGCTAAGGGCTGTGCTGCTCTTTTGTTTTTTTATATCTGCTTTGTGTTCGGCTATGCGAACACCCAAAGCACGCCTGGTTTGTGTTTTGTTTTAATTTTTGCATTTCCCCGCTACTTGCTGGATTAGTTCACGTATTAGATTGTCGGAGTAATTGTTGCTTCGTAATATTTTGTGTATTTTTTATTTTTTGCGCTGCCTTTATCTCCTTAATAATAACACGTATTCCTCAAACATCTGGTACCATGTTTTTTCTCATACTACGATTTTTCTTGAAAGCAAGCAAATTTAAAAACGCGTTTCTTATCGTTAAACAATAAAACTAATGAAAAATACAATAAATAAAATGATTACGAACATTTCAAAGGTTATTTATATATTAAAATTTAAGTCGTTCGTTCGTTTAATTTTGTAAAATTGGCCGTTGATAGTGGATATATTTAAATAACAAACAACATAAGTACTGTTATTAACTGAACATTTTAATTAATAATTTTAGTTAAAGAAACACTTATACAATACTCCTGCCAAATTTCGTGTGAAAATTCCTAGTGGTTTGCATATTAATGCAAGTGGTGCGAAGTCAACCCGTAAAATTTGTCACAGCCCTGCTGGTTAGAAAATTTGTATGTATATTTCCATATGTAGGTTGGTCTGATCTTATGTTATAGGTACAAGTAAAACAATTTACTTTACCTTACGGCCCAACGTTTCGCTAAATCTTCTTAGCTTCTTCAGAGGCGTCCTGTTTTTATTTTCCAACATATGTATTGCATGAAATAAAGATATATGTACATAAGTAAATAGTTACACCAAACAATTAACAAAAATTAAAAAAAAAACGAAAAAAAAACAAACCGAAAGTTTATAAGCTAACAATAGTTCTAAGACACTGAACAAATAAAGAAAATAATCGACATACTAAAAGCAAACAATTATCCTGACCACCTGGTACGCAACTTAATAGAATACAAACTTTCACAAATAAACAATCAGCAAAATATAACATTAAACAATATACCAAACTAACCGAAAATATCAACAATAACATAAACAAACAACATAACGTTAAGTTAGCTTACAACTATCCAACAACAAAGCAATGTAATACAAGTAAAGGTAAAAAATACGTAAACCGCAAAAAAGTATACATCGCATCATATCACAACAACCAGGCATACAGCTGATTTCACAGGCGCCAAAATTATACACAAGGAAAGAAGAGAAAAAAACAAGATACACGTTGGAGGCATTAAGGATTATGCAAAAGAGGAACAAGGCAATAAATAAGAAGGAAGACACGGATGACATTGCTGCTGCTTACATTTTTTATATTTAGTGTGACGATGTTTACCAATCTTGTTGGTAATTATAAACTAATAATTTTAATATGTTAGCATATAAAATATTATAATTTAAGGTGTAAGTTAAACATTTTTTGTTTGTTTTGTTTTTTCGTTTTTCAATTTTTGTTAATTGTGTGTACATATATTTTAATTTCATGTAATATATCTGTGGGAAAATAAAAACAGGACGCCCCTGAATAACCTAAGAAGATTTAGCGAAACGTTGGGTAAAGTAAATTGTTTTACTTGTACCCACAACATTAGATCAGACCAGCCTACATATGGAAATATACATAACAATAGCATACTGATCGGAAAACGAATGAAATATTTACTGCGGAAGGCCTGCCGACTAATTATCGTTTTTATAATTTCAACACTAATAACGACAAAATTAACATCATAATGAAAGACTTTTAAGCCGGCGGCGCCTGTGAGCTTTGTGTCGCCGGAACGTTGCTGCCTACCGCCTTATACCTCCACGGCCTTACGGAGATAACGCTGTACCTGTACTAGCTGTCGTTACATCTCCAAATGCAATGCTAAATACAACCAAGCAAATGAAATTAACACATATTCAATCTAGAGAGCCAGTACAAAAATATACATAAAAGAAAGGAATTCAATAAGTGAACGCAATAATACATGTTTCACGCTCGTGTAACAAGCCGTATACCACACGGAATATCGAGGCATTGGGAAACTAGCCAACCAAATCAAATCCCAAAAAAAAAAGAATATTTTAACTAAAAATAAAATATATTTAACTAAAAGATTATTGATTTATCTTTCTAATTACATCCGTTTCAATTAAAAATTATAACACACATTTAAAAAATGTATACCTTACTGGCAACTTGGGGAACTGTCGGATACATAAGTACAAGCATCTGACCATTGGCCAGAATTGGCTCGGATCAGGTGTCCCCCGGCCCGCAACCAGCTATAGCACTCCCACCTTCGACCATCGATGCCACCATCAGAAACTGGGTGAATACTTCGCTCAGCAATGACTGGGAGGCGTCGAGAGGTTGCAGATGGCAAAACTCATGTTACCTTTAATCTCAGAAGGACTATCAAAACACTTGCTCTCGCTTAAAAGGCGAGACTGCAGGAAACTTGTTGGACTGCTGACCGGTCACTTCAGGTGGCATAGACACCTGACAATGATAGGCGTACATTACAACTCGCAATACATTCAGATTTAAATATAAAATGTATTGATGATTATTTAAGTTTGTCTGATCTACTAATTGTTTATGCAAATAAAATACTATTTATTTCACCTTTGCCCGACGTTTCGCAAAATATTTTAGCATCTTCAAGGGCGGCTTTATTTATTTCACCAAAGTAAAATTTAAAAATACATGAAGTTGTTAGCAAATGGAACTTAAACAGGAATAAACACACATATGTTTTTAACTACAAACGAACACGGACTTAATATATTGTTTTTTTTTTTAAATAAACGTAAGAGCTACGTTTATCTGTACCACGCGTTTCTTATCGTTAAACAATAAAATTAATAAAAAATAAAATAAATAAAGTGATTCCGAACATTTCAAAGGTTATTTATATGATTAGTTCATTTTTCTGTTGGCCTAGTAAAATGTTAATATTTTATAATTTTATTGAGCTCAAGGCCAGTTTATGGAAGATTTGTTTGTGAAAAAAACAACAACAGCTTTCAATGGTTGAAGTTATAGTACTATTTCGGAAATCACCACATTTCCTCATCAGACTTCTTTTTTTTGATTATAAAATTAAATTATTTTTAATTTAATTTTCATAACCACTTCTCTCAGGCTATGAACCCGGGAGCTCGGACAAACAAATCTTCCATAAACTGGCCTTGAGCTCAATAAAATTATAAAATATTAACATTTTACTAGGCCAACAGAAAAATGAACTAACATTGTAGACAAGGATGAGCACGCCTTAAAAATGCATACATATAATATAGAATTTGCAAAAATAAAAACACAAACAACAACCACACAAACAAGTTAAATAGCGGCAGATCAGTTGCTCTTGTTTGTAGTTGGTTTGTTTAAGGAAGATGAAATAAACACAACAGCCAACTCGGCTAGCGTAGCACAAAAGGTAGCGTATTGGCTCTGCAACTCCGAGCTCCCGGGTTCAAAGCCTGAGAGAAGTGGTTATGAAAATTAAATTAAAAATAATTTAATTTAATAATCAAAAAAAAAAAGAAGTCTGATGAGGAAATGTGGTGATTTCCGAAATAGTACTATAACTTCAACCATTGAAAGCTGTTGTTGTTTTTTTCACAAACAAATCTTCCATAAACTGGCCTTGAGCTCAATAAAATTATAAAATATTAACATTTTACTAGGCCAACAGAAAAATGAACTAACATTGTAGACAAGGATGAGCACGCCTTAAAAATGCATACATATAATATAGAATTTGCAAAAATAAAAACACAAACAACAACCACACAAACAAGTTAAATAGCGGCAGATCAGTTGCTCTTGTTTGTAGTTGGTTTGTTTAAGGAAGATGAAATAAACACAACAGCCAACTCGGCTAGCGTAGCACAATAGGTAGCGTATTGGCTCTGCAACTCCGAGCTCCCGGGTTCAAAGCCTGAGAGAAGTGGTTATGAAAATTAAATTAAAAATAATTTAATTTAATAATCAAAAAAAAAGAAGTCTGATGAGGAAATGTGGTGATTTCCGAAATAGTACTATAACTTCAACCATTGAAAGCTGTTGTTGTTTTTTTCACAAACAACTCTTCCATAAACTGGCCTTGAGCTCAATAAAATTATAAAATATTAACATTTTACTAGGCCAACAGAAAAATGAACTAACATTGTAGACAAGGATGAGCACGCCTTAAAAATGCATACATATAATATAGAATTTGCAAAAATAAAAACACAAACAACAACCACACAAACAAGTTAAATAGCGGCAGATCAGTTGCTCTTGTTTGTAGTTGGTTTGTTTAAGGAAGATGAAATAAACACAACAGCCAACTCGGCTAGCGTAGCACAATAGGTAGCGTATTGGCTCTGCAACTCCGAGCTCCCGGGTTCAAAGCCTGAGAGAAGTGGTTATGAAAATTAAATTAAAAATAATTTAATTTAATAATCAAAAAAAAGAAGTCTGATGAGGAAATGTGGTGATTTCCGAAATAGTACTATAACTTCAACCATTGAAAGCTGTTGTTGTTTTTTTCACAAACAAATCTTCCATAAACTGGCCTTGAGCTCAATAAAATTATAGGTTATTTATATGTTAAAATTTAAGTCGTTCATTCGTTTAATTTTGTAAAATTGGCCGTTGATAGTGGATATATTTAAACAACAAATAACATACATAAGTACTGTTATTAACTGAACATTTTAATTAATAATTTTAGTTAAAGAAACACTTATACAATACTCCTGCCAAATTTCGTGTGAAAATTCCTAGTGGTTTGCATATTAATGCAAGTGGTGCGAAGTCAACCCGTAAAATTTGTCACAGCCCTGCTGGTTAGAAAATTTTTATGTATATTTCCCTATGTAGATTGGTCTGATCTAATGTTGTAGGTACAAGTAAAACAATTTACTTTACCTTACGGCCCAACGTTTCGCTAAATCTTCTTAGCTTCTTCAGAGGCGTCCTGTTTTTATTTTCCAACATATGTATTGCATGAAATAAAGATATATGTACACACGTAAATAGTTACACCAAACAATTAACAAAATTTGAAAAAAAAAACGAAAAAACAAAACAAACCGAAAGTTTATATACCAACAACAGTTCCTAGATACTGAACACATAAAGAATATAATCGACATCCTAAAAGCAAACAACTATCCTGACGCGCAACCTGGTACGCAACTTAATAGAAGACAAACTTTCACAAATAAATAGTCAACAAAATATAACATTAAACAATATACCAACAAATGCAACCGATAAATTTTTTAGCGTCACATAAATTCCCAAACTAACCGAAAATATCAACAATAACATAAACAAACAACATAACGTTAAGTTAGCTTACAACTATCCAACAACAAAGAAATGTAATACAAGTAAAGGTAAAAAATACGTAAACCGCAAAAAAGTATACATTACATCATATCACAACAACCAGGCATACAGCTGAATTCACAGGCGCCAAAATTATAGGCAAGGAAAGAAGAGAAAAAGCAAGATACACGTTGGAGGCATTAAGGATTATGCAAAAGAGGGACAAGGCAATAAATAAGAAGGAAGTCACGGATGACATTGTTGCTGCTTACATCGCTTGCTTATGATTTTTTATATTAAGTTTGACGATGTTTACCAATCTTGTTGGTAATTATAAACTAATAATTTTAATGTGCTAGCATATAAAATATTATAATTTAAGGTGTAATTGAAAAATTTTCTGTTTGTTTTGTTTTTTCGTTTTTGTTAATTGTTTGGTGTAACTATTTACGTGTGTACATATATTTTTATTTCATGTTGGAAAATAAAAACAGAAAGCCGTAAGGTAAAGTAAATTGTTTTACTTGTACCTACAACATTCGATCAGACCAGCCTACATATGGAAATATACATAACAATAATAAACTGATCCGAAAAACTAATGAAAAATTTTTATTCACATCACAATTGTTAAAAAATTTACTTCTCAGGGTACTTTGCTACCAATTGGCATAGGCCAAAACACGACACAACAAAGTAAAGGTGATGCATTCTTGCGTAAAGCTACTTTGGTTTTGTCGAACTTGACAGATGATGACCTAAAGCCATCAAGAAGCGAAAATTGTTTTTTATGATAAAAAAAGAAATAAGGTGTTTTGATCAAATTTTTATAATTCTTTTTCTTTTTATAAAACTGTTTATAATAAGATAAACTGAAGTATTGTTTAAAGAAACAGTGAATCTAGTAGGGTGCTGCTCCACATTTAGCTGCAATAACTGCTTCGACTCGAGCAGGCATCGACGAAACAAGATTTTGCAAAATTTCGTCGGAAATTTCCTTCTCCCAGAATATTTGTTAACTCCGTTGTTGTTTTAGCGCCTAGCTACTTCCCACTAAGGCTGACGGAAACCCTCAATCATTATCGTCAAGCTCAACTTACGAGAGGTCCAGAAAACGAGCTTGAGCAAGGTCGGACCATAGGGAAAGGGGTGTCAGTTGAGTAGGTTTGGCCGGGCATGTGAATAGGTTGTTGGTGTCGTGCGGGGACTCTTCACATGCCGGGCAAGTGTTGGGGGAGTCGGGGTTGAGCCTGGATAGGTAGGAGTTTGCTACAGGTCTCTACCTCCCAGGACGGCATTCATAGGTCGGGAGTCGACAAATGTGAAAACCGGCACCCTGTGAATGTCGCCCAGACATCGTCGGTACGTCATCGGTTCCAGAGATCATCGTATGTATGTCTGGACCTCGTCCGTCAGTTGCGAGAGATATAGATTAGAACCGACCGGCCAATTGCCTTGTATGTTGCCAACAACGTTTCTTTGTCAAAAGTGACCCCCGGGATCTTCGGGTGGTAAACCGTCGGAATGGGGGTACCCTCGATGTGGATGTCGAGGTTCAGCCCGACCTCCTTCGTCCAAAATGTGAATAAGGTCGCCGTGGACTTTACAGGGGAATGTGATTGGTTTTGTAACGAGAGCCTTTGTGTTGCAGATACACTTCCGCCAACTTCGCGCAAGAAGTATATCGACCATGCATACGTAATGAATGGAAGGGTACCTACCATGAGTCTAGCTACATATGTGTGAGCGTATCCGTGAGTAAATGCATGTTGATGTACGTGTGTGATGTTTGAGTGAAAGTATAAGAAAGTTCCGTTGATATTGCAAATCGGAGCACGATCGCCAATGAACTGATTCTAAAGATCAAATCTAAAGTTGTTTTACCAGCTAGTGAACGCGTAATGAAGAAATCTTGAAACTTTTGTACAACAAAAAAAAAACCGCAAAATCCGGGACTTTAAAGAAAACCCGTTGTGTGTCCTGCTCACGGTCGATAAGCTAAATTTTATTAAAATAAGCTAAGCTTTTTTAATTAGAGTTTGGCTTAAGTACATTTTTGTAAAGTGATTTAAAGGCGCGGTAAAATCCGTAAAGTGAATATCAGTACAACGATATACATATAACTTAAACATGTTTAAAATTGTGTTAAATTAAGATAAAAGACAACTAAAATAAAATAAAGAAAACAAAATCAAATTAAATTCAATTAAAATAAATATGTAAATAAAACAAACAAACATAAACATGCTTCTTCTTCTCTCATTGTCTCGATAACCGCCTATGCGATTTTGTCCGAACTTAGCACAGCACGCCAGTTATTTCTCTCTTTCGCTAACTGGCGCCAGTTGGAAATACCAAGCGTACCCAAGTAACTTACTGCTTGTTCTTTCAACGCAGAGGAGGCCTTCCTTTTCCTCTGCCACCACCGGCGGGTACTGCGTCGAATACTTTCAGAGCTGGAGCGCTTTCATCCATTCGAACGACCAGACCGATTCGCTTTGCTTCTCTATCCAGTTTGGAGAAGGCAGATCTAACTGCGCGGTTGTTAAGGCCGATGGTGTCAATATCATCGGCGTACGCCAGTAGTGCCTGACCGATTTAATTCTGCGGCTCGAATTATCTTCTCCAGCATAAGGTTTGGTATCAAACGGCTCGGAGAGGTCCTTTCCGATCCTGACGTAGCTGATGGTGTTGCTCAACGTCATTTTACATAGACCTATAAGTTTTGCGGGGATACCAAATTCCGACATTGCGGCGTAAAGGGCATAAAAGATGGTGCGTGTCGATTCTTCTTTCTTGGGTCTTTTCCAAGATCTGGCGCACTGTGAATATCTGGTCGATAGTAGATTTACCAGGTCTAAAGGTACACTAATAAGGTCCAATCAGTGCATTGACGTTGGGCTTTAGTCTCTCACACAATACGTTCGACAGAACCTTATATGCGATCTTAAGAAGGCTGATACCACGATAGTTGGCGAATTCCAGTATAACCCTTCTTGTGAATTGGGCAAAGTACACTAAGATTCCAATCAGTAGACATGCATTCGTCCGACCATACTGTGCTTATAGGCTGGTGCATGCGCTTTACCAACTCTTCTCCACCGTATTTGAATAACTCAGCTGTCAGCCCGTAAACTCCGGGCGCTTTGTTGTTCTTTAGCCTTGCTATTGCTATACTGATTTCATCGCAGTCGGGTAACGGACCATGAATTCCGTCTCATTGATTGGGGTTTCGGGATCACTAAGGTGGTCTCTGTCACTACCACTAAGTAGTGTGAAGAAGTGCTCCCTCCATAAACTAAGTATATTCTGAACGTCAGTCACCAGGTCGCCGTTGTCGTTCTTACAGGAATTCGCCCCGGTCTTAAAACCTTCTGTTAGCCGTCGTACTTTCTAAAAGAAGTTTAGGGCGCTTTTCCTGTCGGCCAGCATTTCAAGCTTTTCGCACTCACGCATTTTGGGCTTTCTCTTCTTCTCTCGCGAAATGCGTCTCGCTTCCTTCTTCAACTCACGATATCTCTCCCGCAAGGCTCGCGTTGCGCCGGATTGCAACGTGGCCCTGTAGGCAGCATCTTTCCGTTCCGTGGCTATGCGACATTGCTCATCGTACCAGTCGTTTTTCCGGGCTCGCTGAAAACCAATAGATTGTTAAGCGGCGGTACGTAAAGAGCAAGAGATGTGGTTCCATTACTCTGAAATATCGCTGTGTTGATTAGAGCTCTCAGAGAGTAGGAGTGCGAGTCGAGTAGCGAAGTGCGTGGCTTTCCTTGTGTGCATTTCCGCACGCTTTTTGACGCACAGAGGCGCGTGCGTGTCTTGGCTGCGACAAGATAGTGGTCCGAGTCGATGTTGGCTCTTCGGATCGTGCGCACATCTAGGACACTGGAAGCGTGCCTTTCGTCTATCACAACGTGGTCGATTTTATTTCGTGTCTTACCATCTGGAGACAGACACGTAGCATAATGTATGCTCTTATGCTGGAACCTGGTAGTACAGACTACCATGTTTCGTGCCCGGCGAAGTCGATCAGCCTCAAACCGTTTTCAGACGTTTCCTCGTGGAGACTGAATTTTCCGACTGTGGAACCAAAGATGCCCTACTTTCTTACCTTGGCAATAAAATCGCCTAGCACGATTTTTCTATCGTGTTGGGGGCAGCGTTCGAACGTGCGATCCAGGCGTTCGTAGAAGCAATCTTTGGTCCCATCGTCCTTCTCTTCCATCGGGGCATGGGCGCAAATCAGGGAGATGTTAAACGATCTCGACTATTTGTGGAATGTGGCGAGATGTTCGTCCACCGGAGTGAACGACAGTACTTTTCGGCGAAGTCTCTCTCCCACCACAAATCCCACAACAAATTTGCGCTCATTTACATGGCAGCTGTAGTATACGTCGCAAGGGCCTACCGTTTTCCTCCCTTGCACCGTCCATCGCATTTCTTGGACGGCGGTGATGTCAGCCTTCGCTCCGCCAAAGACATCTACCAGCCGGGCAGAGGCACCTTCCCAATTTAGGGTTCGGACATCCCAGGTGCATGCCCTCAAATCATGGTCCTTAAAACGTTTGCCGTGGTCTCATCTGAAAAAAGGGGTCCTTTCCGAGGCTTTGCTTTACTTTTTATTGCAAGTTGTTTTTTTACGTCGCGGGTGCCAAGCCCTGCGCACAACTCATTGCTGGGGGTGGAAATTTTAAATTCGTTTATATAGCGAGCCGCTTGCTCCAAGACAGACGCCAGCTTGCAGCCGCACCTCCTGGTGAACAGACGCTGCGGACTTAAGTGGACCCTTAAACCGAATATGTCGGAGTGGCTCCACTAAAGCTCCCTCTCTATTAGCTGTGACCCATGGCTCCACACGGGTTGGTTACCGTATCTCGCACATGGGTTGCTCACGTTGCCCAGGGTGCACGAACGTGGACGTAAGAGTAGGGATTGAGTACAGCAGCGCAACTGTAACCGCATACCCAGTAGCACCACTGTACCCCACTGCACCCCTATGAACACATAAACATGCCCATGTCACTAAAATAAGTAAACAAAATAAAAATAAAAATGAATAAAGATCAAAAAAAAAAAAAAAATAAAAAAACAAAATAAAATATAGCAAAAGAAGTACGTAGTAGCAAAAGTAGTTTCAAGAATGGCACATAATGATAATTAAAAGTGGTAATTGAATATAATCTTTCTTTTCCAGATATTTATGTGGCATGACGATGAGAGGAAAGCCAAAATTGACTTCTTTGAAGTTACACTGGTAGGTGAGAAACCATCACTCGGCATACACAAACGAAATTAAGGGAACAGCTATAAGCTAAATATGTACATGAATGTTCACAAATCAGGCGATGACCGAGGATCCACAGAGAAGGAAACAGACGGAAGAGAGCCAGCCCAAAAGAGAAGCTCAGAGTGACAAACTCCAAAGCGAATAGTCTCAACGGCGACTTTGAGACCTTAAGAGCGTAAGGGGAGAGAAGAACATGCCGCTCTACAGACAGCGTGAAAAGCGGAGCAGCAAAAGTGTAGCCCGCAGCCGCCCAACGTCATCAATGCCGGCGCTTACAGCGACAACACCAGAACATACTTCTATATCTTCTTATGTACACCTTGATATATGTATATACATATTTTTGATTAGATTTTTGCCTTTAAGCTTAGTTAGTAAATTTTTTTATTTTGTTTAATATTTGGCACATGCTTGCCTGCAAAGTAAGCCCTGCGGTTCCAGTCCTGCATTCCATATGTACAACATTTTTTTTGCTCACTTACTTATTAATTCGCAAATATTCTTTTTCTATCACGGTCTAATTTTGCACAACATTCTTTGTTTTTTTTACATTTTTATTACGTTCAACACTAATATTAATCCCATTAAGTAATTTCTTTCTTTATTAAATTCCGTATTTTTAAGTAATCTACATTGTTGCTTATATTGTTTGAATGCTTACTTAGCGCTTACTCGTAAAATTAAAATTCGGCAAGGTGACCCACTCGTCGCCATTGAGTGAGCGCGGTATTGATGGTCTAATTCCATTCAACCTCAGTTTAGGCAATGTATGTATGTATGTATTTGTATGTAAACTCGTTCCCACTGGTTAGCGATGGCATGCTGGTACCACCTCACCTGGAGTGACCATGTGAGTGGTTTTGTCAAATTAATATTTTCTTTACGTAGCGATAATGTATTTTAAAATCATCGCGGTTTACGCACATACGTGCGACAGACACACATATAGATACATAAAAATTGCCTAGCTTAGAGCAATGGTTTTGTTATTGATATTTTTATTTACAAATGATGAAGTAATAGTATGAAGTAAGTATAATTTGTATGTCTAAGTTTTACATTTTTTTTCCACCATATACTCGTATTGGTTCTTATATTTGCCATCATAATTTTGTTTAGATATAACATCTCTCCATGAAATTAATACATTTACATTTGAAATAGATTCAATTTAGGAATTATTATGTTTGGATTTTTTTTGGGTATGAAGTCAGATAATTAATTATAAATTAAATTCACCATTTCAGTTAAGAAATATTTATATCTAGAAGAAAAAAAAACTTTTTTGGGATTAATTTAAGGTGGTGTAAGGATAAAATTTAATTGTAAAGTAATAAAGAAGAAAAAAAAATGTTTATTTGCAATATAAATTCTAATTCTGAAATTGCAAGCCAAGGTCTGTTGTAATGTCGACGGGGATACCTAAATGTAATATCCATCCGTTTGTTATGGCTTTTACTACGGTTTCAGACGTTTTATCAGCGATCGGTATGGCCTCTGGCCAACGAGTGAAGCGATCCACTATAGTCAGGCAATAACGGTAACCGTCTGATATCAGGAAAGGTCCCACTATGTCTAGGTTTAAGTGCGCAAAACGTTGTGAAGGAGCCGTTCGTCTTGACAGTGGCGTGACGTAATTACGCTGAACTTTATTTTTCTGACAATGGATGCAGGTTCGAGCAAACTCCCTGCTGTCACGTTTGATACCTGGCCAAACAAATAGCTCGCTCATCAACCGCGCTGTTGCCTTACATCCAGGGTGCGCCAGGTCGTGTAGTGAATGTAAAGCGATAGATCTTAATCGTTTAGTAACGAACGGTCGTACGCGATTATGCGAAAAGTCACAAAAGACTGACTTAGAATTAGATAACAAAGCATACGGCTTCAATTGAATATAGTTACAAACTTTACCTCCGTGAAGAAATTCTTTCGGCTCTGCGTCAGTCTCTTGAACTGCTGCCAACTCCTCGTAGTTTATACTCTCAATGGTGATGGACTGAATTCGCGATAATAAATCAGCAACAACATTTTCTTTGCCCTCTGTATACCTAATATCGGTCGTGATTTGTACGACAAAATCAAGGTGTCTTGCTTGACGATCCGTTGCTTTATGTGAGCTTTGACGGAAAGCAAACGTTAGTGGTTTGTGGTCCGTGTAAATATGACAGCTCCTACCTTCCAGCATATAGCGAATGTTTTACTGCCAAGTAAACGGCGGTTAGCTTTCGGTCGGACGTACTGTAACGAGTTTCGGCGGCGAACTTTTGTGAAGAAAAACTAAGCGGTTATATTTCATATCCCGCGATTTGGTTTTAGACCGCTCCGGCGGCGTAATTTTAGGCATCTACCCACAGCGACAACTCCGTATCAGGTAAGGGGTGCGCCAACAATGTCGCATCGGCTAGCTGTTGTTTACTCTTTATAAAGCTGTACTCGGTTTCAGCGGTCCACTTTAATTCGGTTTTATCGTTCTTTTTGTTTGATTTCACCATCTTGAAAAGCGGCCCTTGAGTATCAATTGCGTTTTTTAAAAAACGTCTATAAAAGTTTAGCATAACTAAAAATTTTTTCATTTCTTGGACCGTTCGCGGTTTCGGAAACAGCAACAACGCATCTACATGCTTTTGTAAGGGCCGGATCCCAGAATTGGTTATAGTGTGGCCCAGAAATTCGAGCTCTGGAACACCGAAAATTGACTTGGATGCGTTTATGGATAGGTTATTATCGCAAAGACGTTGGAGCACGATACGTAGGTGCTTGCAATGTGCTTCGGAGAGGCGATAACGATGTCGTCTAGATACGCAAACACGAAATCTAAGCCTCTAAGGACTTTGTGAATCAGACGTTGAAACGTCTGTGCTGTATTTCCCAAACCAAAAGTCATTTGAATAAACTCATAAAGACCAAAAGGAGTAAAAATAGAAGTTTGTGGTATGTCTGATGGATCGATTTTAACCTGATCAAATGCTTTGCGCAAATCAATTTTAGAAAAACTTGAATTCCTTGCCAAAATCATCGAAAAATCTTGAAGGTAAGGCAAAGGGTAAGGGTCGGGAACCGTAATTGCATTTAAAGCTCGATAGTCTCCGCAAGGTCTCCATGATCCATCCGCCTTACGCACCATATGCAAAGGGCTTGACCAATTACTATTCGAGGGCCCGCAAATGCCCAAATTCATCAGCGTTTCGAATTCTGCTTTGGCAGCGGTGAGTTTTTCAGGAGACAATCTACGAGGACGGGCAAAAACCGGATGCCCTTGTGTTTCTATACGGTGGGTGACAGCAGATGTCGGTGGGCGAGTGATTGTTGTGAATTCTCCAACAATCTTGGAAAAATTCAATTTGCAGTCGTAAGACTTAATTGAAGGTAACAAGCTGTGGTCGATACTACAATTCGTTTTTGTAGCAGTTGAACGATCTAGTAAACATCGACGTTTGAGATCTACGTACTTATTAATTCGCAAATATTCTTTTTCTATCACGGTTTAATTTTGCACAACATTCTATTTTTTTTTTTTTTTATAACGTTCAACACTAATATTAATCCCATTTAGTAATTTCTTTCTTTGTTTAATTTCGTATTTTTAAATACTCAACATTGTTGCTTATATTTTTGATTGCTTACTTAGAGCTTACTCGTAAAATTAAAATTCGGCAAGGTGACCCACTCGTCGCCATTATCGCGAGTGAGTGAGCGCGGTATTGATGGTCTAATTCCATTCAACCTCAGCTTAGGCAATGTATGTATGTATTTGTGTATGTAAACTCCTTCCCACAGGTTAGCGACGGCATGCTGGTACCACCTCACCTGGAGTGACCATGTGAGTGATTTTGTCAAATTAATATTTTCTTTACGTAGCGATAATGTATTTTAAAATCATCGCGGTTTACGCACTTACGTGCGACAGACACACATATAGATACATAAAAATTGCCTAGCTTAGGGCCATGGTTTTGTTATTGATGTTTTTATTTACAAATGATGAAGTAATAATTTGAAGTAAGCATAATTTGTATGTCTAAGTTTTACATTTTTTTCTCCAACATATACTCGTATTGGTTTTTATATTTGCCATCATAATTTTGTTTAGATATAACATCTCTCCATGAAATTAATACATTTACATTTGAAATCAATTCAATTTAGGAATTATTATGTTTGGATATTTTTTGGGTATAAAGTCAGATATTTAATTAAATTAAATTCACCATTTACAGTTAGAAATATTTATATCTAGAAGAAAAACAGAAAAAAAACTTTTTTTGGATTATTTTAGAGGTGTAAGGTGTACCGGCGGTACATGGCAGACCTCTTTGTTCAGTTTTTCCAAGACATTACCATTTTATTTTTTTTTTTCTCATTACTATCTTCAAAGTTTTTCTGTTAGATATACTAAACACAGCCCAAAAAACTTGCATTCATTTACACCTCAATCATATGATTACCGATAACCATTTATCGATATCATAAGGGTTCAGCACCACCGCTTAGGCTTAGCTTCCGGTATAGAATATCTTTCTTTTTATGATGGGCCAGAGAATAGTGCGCGTGTGCATAAATTATATACTATAAAACATAAGTATTTTTAAAAGTAATTTAAAGTGTTTTGATTCGCACTGTAATCCGACAAACCATCCTACCACGGAATGAGAAGCAGTACATTAATAACAAAGCCGTATTGTATTCGATACAAACAAAAGTAAGAGTTTTGTTTGAATTGAACTTGTTCTTCAATGAACATCGTTGCCGCGTGTTAGCTTAAATAATTATACAAATACCTAATTTCACAGATTAAGACAATTCGTTCTGTCGGAAAACACACGGGACAAGTACCAAGCCTGCCCAACGTTCACATTGACCATCGGAAGACCTGAGTCTCCAATACCAACATATATATATACATATATATTATTGGCGCTATAACCACCTTAGCGAGTTCGGCCGAACTTCTCCTCCGATTTGTGTTGTGCTAATTTAATGGTTTCCACAAATGGAGGGACCTACAGTCTAATGCCGCCCCCGAACGGCCAATATATACATCCCCCCCGGAATTACCCGATTACTTAATTTAAAAAATATATTTGACTAACTAGCAATATTCAGTAGTTGAAAAAGAAGGTTTCAGTATAGTGTTATACTATAAAGTACCAAAAACGAAAGTTAATTCATTCAAAAAAAAAAAGAGAGAAAATTTTGTAAGAAATCGAACTTTACCTTATTACCTTAACAATTGCTTTTAATGGTAACAATTTAATTTACCTTTAGTGAATATAAATTCATACTTACCTGTATATGTATCAGTAATTAAATTATTTCAATTATGTGATTTAAATCAAAATATAAATTAGTAGCATTCTTAAATGTATGTATATACATACGCTTTCATTATATTAATTTGCCTTTTAGTCATACGCATATACAAATATTAAGAATGTAAAGAATTTATGCTTACATACTCTACTGTGCTACCATGTGGTCCATCGTCATGATTCCACACTAACCTTCTCAACATAGTCTCATTTAACTGTTGTTTCTCATTTTCTCTCGCATGCGAAATTTATAAATTTCTTAATAATATTTTCATGGGCCAAGTTTTAAGTTTAAATCAATGCTTAAATGGAGCTTTACGGCCGGTTATTTTAAATTAAACAAACGTTTAACTTTTTCTCCTACCCGTTTCGACGCATATTCGCGTCTTCCTCAGGGAGTATCTTTATTACAAATATAATAAACATTAACAAACTACAATAATAACAAACAACAAGCAATTTTTTTTTTTTTTTTTTTTTTTTTTTTTTTTTTTACTTACATTAATTAGAACAATTACATATCACAACATAATATAGTATTTAAAAAATTGTTTGTATTTGAACACTGCTTCATCGTCAAGTCGGTCGAACTTTCTGTGCGATAACAGAAGCGTATGCACAATTTATATTGTCTACGTCTTCTTTAAAATTCATTGCTTTTTCTATGTGTTGTTGTATGCGTAGCCCTTCCAGCGTCATCCTTCTTTTCATCCTGTTCTCCATGTCTAGTATGTATGTATTATCAAAATCAGCTGTGTGTTTATTTTTGGTCAAGTGTTGTGCTAATGCTGTGGTGTTTTTATTGTTTTTGGCGTCTGACTTGTGTTCGTTGATTCTCGTTCCTAAAGCTCTCTTCGTTGTGCCGATGTATATTTGGTTACAATTTTCACCTTCCTTGCCTTTGCATTTTATTTTGTAAACAACATTGTGTAGTTGTTCCTTCTCTACTTTGTCTTTTGTTTTTGAATAAATCGATTGGATCGTGTGGTGCGGTTTATGTGCATAACCTATGTTGTTGTTGTTAGTTATTTTGTGTAATGATCTACTGTCTGTTAGTTTTGGTATGTATGTGACGCCTGTGTATTTTTTTGCTATGTTTTCGTTTGCTTTTATAGTGTTATTTTTGCACTTAATTTTATTTGTTGCTGTTGTTAATAATATTTCTATTGTTTTGCTAGGGTATCCATTTTTGGTCAGTATGCTTTTTATTTTATCATTGTTCGTCTTTATGAACTCCTGATCACTGAGGGAGTAAACTTTGTTTATGAAATTGATGCAGGTATTCTTTTTTTTTTTTGGGTCCATGGATGGTTGGAAAGAAAATTGATCATCCTTGATGATGCTATGGTTTTAGTGTACCAATTTGTTTTGATTATATTTCCGTATCTTTGAATATGCATGTCCAGGAAAGCTAGTTTTCCGTCCTCCTCTTGTTCTAGAGTAAATTTTATTTTTGTGTGCTGTGCATTGAATGTTTTTAAAATTTCTTCCACGTCCGTAATCTTAACTATCGCGAATATGTCATCTACATATTTAGTTATGTATTTCAGTTGTATGTCTTTAGATTTTAGTTCAGTGATGCTGTCGTCAATAATCTTATCTAAGACAATGTCTGCAATAGTTGGCGATAGAGGATTGCCCATTGGCATACCATAAACTTGTTGGTAATGTGTTTTATCATAGGTAAAATAGTTGTTGTCTCTCAGACAAAATTCTAATATTATTAAGAACTGCTTTTTTGAAATTTGTGTATGTTCCTGTAAACTCAACCACTGTTTCATGATGATGCTAATTGCAAAATGTATAGGTATATTTGTAAACAGGGACACGACGTCCAAGGATATGAGAACTTCATCACTGTCAATTTTGATGTTCCTTAAATTTTCTTTCAATTTTAAAGAGTTTCTTACGTTATATTTATCGGAAACAATGTTTTTTAGTGTTTGTCCTATGAATTTTGAAAGCTTACTACATGGTATATTTGTCGAACATGAAATTGGACGTAGTGGTGTGTTAGTTTTGTGGATTTTCGGTAATCCATAAAGACGTGGTGCTGTAGCTGCATTGCATGTCAAATAATGTTTCTGTTTAAGGTCAATGTTTTTGTTTTTGTACAAATTAGTCACAATATTGTTGTTCTTCCTGATCAATTGTTGGGTTGGATCGATTCTGATGGTCTTGTATGTGAGCTTATCGCTCAAGAGGTCTTTCATTTTTTCTTTATATTCTGATTTGTACATCATCACAGTCTTGTTTCCCTTATCTGTATTCGTAATTATTATGGAGTCGTCGTGCGTTTTGATGAATTGTTTTGTCTTTTCAAAGATATGGAGTATAAATTTTTCCATCTCGCTATTTTTCAATTTGTTGTTGAATGTGTTAACGTGTGTTGCGAGTCTACATCTTACCATATCTTTCTCCCTGTGGTCCTCCATCATCTGTGTGCTTTGTTCTATATCAGCTATTGTATTTATAGGTGAAAATGTTTTTCTGGATACCGGTAAAGCGAATTGATTCCCTAGGGATAGTAACCACTGGCACTCTAAAGGGACGGTGATGTTGGTTTTGTTAGCGAACCAATCTTCATTGTATCTCAGATTGAATTTTTCAAAGCTTCTCCTAATTGAATTTTGCAGTTTAGCATCCAGGTTCTTTTTTGCTTCATTTCTAGAGTGATTAAGATATTGTGTTTGTCTCTCTACTGTAGTGTTGTATTCTTTTTCTTCTAGGATTTCTCGTAATTTTTTCCGAATTTGTCTTATGGTGTCGCTTACGATTTTAATTTTTATGTTTGTCTCTTTAATCTCTAAACTTAAAACTTTGGTTAAAAAATTCCTCTCAATTTTTTCCATTTCTTTCCTCGTTTTGTCGAGTTGAAAACACTGTGCGATTTTATTTGTTTTTCCTTTCAGATGTGGTGGTAACATTCCGAAGTCCTTACATTGTAGTAAAAATTTCAGTCTTTGTTGTTGTTTAGCAAGTTTTTTGTGATTTTTGCCATATTCTTTTATGATGTAACTGGTTTCCATGCCGTATTTACATCTAATATGTTGAAAAAAGTGCTTAATTTTGTTGTTCTTTTGTTATTTTTGGTATTGTTGTTTCGGTTAGCTCTCCGATCAATTTGATAATAATATTTTCATGGGCCAAGTTTTAAGTTTAAATCAATGCTTAAATGGAGCTTACTTTATTTTAAATTAAACAAACGTTTAACTTTTTCTCCTACGCGTTTCGACGCATATTCGCGTCTTCCTCAGGGAGTCTATTTATTACAAATATAATAAACATTAACAAACTACAATAATAACAAACAACAAACAATTTTTTTTTTTTTTTTTTTTTTTTGCACTTACATTAATTAGAACAATTACATATCACAACATAATATAGTATTTAAAAAATTGTTTGTATTTGAACACTGCTTCATCGTCAAGTCGGTCGAACTTTCTGTGCGATAACAGAAGCGTATGCACAATTTATATTGTCTACGTCTTCTTTAAAATTCATTGCTTTTTCTATGTGTTGTTGTATGCGTAGCCCTTCCAGCGTCATCCTTCTTTTCATCCTGTTCTCCATGTCTAGTATGTATGTATTATCAAAATCAGCTGTGTGTTTATTTTTGGTCAAGTGTTGTGCTAATGCTGTGGTGTTTTTATTGTTTTTGGCGTCTGACTTGTGTTCGTTGATTCTCGTTCCTAAAGCTCTCTTCGTTGTGCCGATGTATATTTGGTTACAATTTTCACCTTCCTTGCCTTTGCATTTTATTTTGTAAACAACATTGTGTAGTTGTTCCTTCTCTACTTTGTCTTTTGTTTTTGAATAAATCGATTGGATCGTGTGGTGCGGTTTATGTGCATAACCTATGTTGTTGTTGTTAGTTATTTTGTGTAATGATCTACTGTCTGTTAGTTTTGGTATGTATGTGACGCCTGTGTATTTTTTTGCTATGTTTTCGTTTGCTTTTATAGTGTTATTTTTGCACTTAATTTTATTTGTTGCTGTTGTTAATAATATTTCTATTGTTTTGCTAGGGTATCCATTTTTGGTCAGTATGCTTTTTATTTTATCATTGTTCGTCTTTATGAACTCCTGATCACTGAGGGAGTAAACTTTGTTTATGAAATTGATGCAGGTATTCTTTTTTTTTTTTGGGTCCATGGATGGTTGGAAAGAAAATTGATCATCCTTGATGATGCTATGGTTTTAGTGTACCAATTTGTTTTGATTATATTTCCGTATCTTTGAATATGCATGTCCAGGAAAGCTAGTTTTCCGTCCTCCTCTTGTTCTAGAGTAAATTTTATTTTTGTGTGCTGTGCATTGAATGTTTTTAAAATTTCTTCCACGTCCGTAATCTTAACTATCGCGAATATGTCATCTACATATTTAGTTATGTATTTCAGTTGTATGTCTTTAGATTTTAGTTCAGTGATGCTGTCGTCAATAATCTTATCTAAGACAATGTCTGCAATAGTTGGCGATAGAGGATTGCCCATTGGCATACCATAAACTTGTTGGTAATGTGTTTTATCATAGGTAAAATAGTTGTTGTCTCTCAGACAAAATTCTAATATTATTAAGAACTGCTTTTTTGAAATTTGTGTATGTTCCTGTAAACTCAACCACTGTTTCATGATGATGCTAATTGCAAAATGTATAGGTATATTTGTAAACAGGGACACGACGTCCAAGGATATGAGAACTTCATCACTGTCAATTTTGATGTTCCTTAAATTTTCTTTCAATTTTAAAGAGTTTCTTACGTTATATTTATCGGAAACAATGTTTTTTAGTGTTTGTCCTATGAATTTTGAAAGCTTACTACATGGTATATTTGTCGAACATGAAATTGGACGTAGTGGTGTGTTAGTTTTGTGGATTTTCGGTAATCCATAAAGACGTGGTGCTGTAGCTGCATTGCATGTCAAATAATGTTTCTGTTTAAGGTCAATGTTTTTGTTTTTGTACAAATTAGTCACAATATTGTTGTTCTTCCTGATCAATTGTTGGGTTGGATCGATTCTGATGGTCTTGTATGTGAGCTTATCGCTCAAGAGGTCTTTCATTTTTTCTTTATATTCTGATTTGTACATCATCACAGTCTTGTTTCCCTTATCTGTATTCGTAATTATTATGGAGTCGTCGTGCGTTTTGATGAATTGTTTTGTCTTTTCAAAGATATGGAGTATAAATTTTTCCATCTCGCTATTTTTCAATTTGTTGTTGAATGTGTTAACGTGTGTTGCGAGTCTACATCTTACCATATCTTTCTCCCTGTGGTCCTCCATCATCTGTGTGCTTTGTTCTATATCAGCTATTGTATTTATAGGTGAAAATGTTTTTCTGGATACCGGTAAAGCGAATTGATTCCCTAGGGATAGTAACCACTGGCACTCTAAAGGGACGGTGATGTTGGTTTTGTTAGCGAACCAATCTTCATTGTATCTCAGATTGAATTTTTCAAAGCTTCTCCTAATTGAATTTTGCAGTTTAGCATCCAGGTTCTTTTTTGCTTCATTTCTAGAGTGATTAAGATATTGTGTTTGTCTCTCTACTGTAGTGTTGTATTCTTTTTCTTCTAGGATTTCTCGTAATTTTTTCCGAATTTGTCTTATGGTGTCGCTTACGATTTTAATTTTTATGTTTGTCTCTTTAATCTCTAAACTTAAAACTTTGGTTAAAAAATTCCTCTCAATTTTTTCCATTTCTTTCCTCGTTTTGTCGAGTTGAAAACACTGTGCGATTTTATTTGTTTTTCCTTTCAGATGTGGTGGTAACATTCCGAAGTCCTTACATTGTAGTAAAAATTTCAGTCTTTGTTGTTGTTTAGCAAGTTTTTTGTGATTTTTGCCATATTCTTTTATGATGTAACTGGTCTCCATGCCGTATTTACATCTAATATGTTGAAAAAAGTGCTTCATTTTGTTGTTCTTTTGTTATTTTTGGTATTGTTGTTTCGGTTAGCTCTCCGATCAATTTGATAATAATATTTTCATGGGCCAAGTTTTAAGTTTAAATCAATGCTTAAATGGAGCTTACTTTATTTTAAATTAAACAAACGTTTAACTTTTTCTCCTACGCGTTTCGACGCATATTCGCGTCTTCCTCAGGGAGTCTATTTATTACAAATATAATAAACATTAACAAACTACAATAATAACAAACAACAAACAATTTTTTTTTTTTTTTTTTTTTTTGCACTTACATTAATTAGAACAATTACATATCACAACATAATATAGTATTTAAAAAATTGTTTGTATTTGAACACTGCTTCATCGTCAAGTCGGTCGAACTTTCTGTGCGATAACAGAAGCGTATGCACAATTTATATTGTCTACGTCTTCTTTAAAATTCATTGCTTTTTCTATGTGTTGTTGTATGCGTAGCCCTTCCAGCGTCATCCTTCTTTTCATCCTGTTCTCCATGTCTAGTATGTATGTATTATCAAAATCAGCTGTGTGTTTATTTTTGGTCAAGTGTTGTGCTAATGCTGTGGTGTTTTTATTGTTTTTGGCGTCTGACTTGTGTTCGTTGATTCTCGTTCCTAAAGCTCTCTTCGTTGTGCCGATGTATATTTGGTTACAATTTTCACCTTCCTTGCCTTTGCATTTTATTTTGTAAACAACATTGTGTAGTTGTTCCTTCTCTACTTTGTCTTTTGTTTTTGAATAAATCGATTGGATCGTGTGGTGCGGTTTATGTGCATAACATATGTTGTTGTTGTTAGTTATTTTGTGTAATGATCTACTGTCTGTTAGTTTTGGTATGTATGTGACGCCTGTGTATTTTTTTGTTATGTTTTCGTTTGCTTTTATAGTGTTATTTTTGCACTTAATTTTATTTGTTGCTGTTGTTAATAATATTTCTATTGTTTTGCTAGGGTATCCATTTTTGGTCAGTATGCTTTTTATTTTATCATTGTTCGTCTTTATGAACTCCTGATCACTGAGGGAGTAAACTTTGTTTATGAAATTGATGCAGGTATTCTTTTTTTTTTTTGGGTCCATGGATGGTTGGAAAGAAAATTGATCATCCTTGATGATGCTATGGTTTTAGTGTACCAATTTGTTTTGATTATATTTCCGTATCTTTGAATATGCATGTCCAGGTAAGCTAGTTTTCCGTCCTCCTCTTGTTCTAGAGTAAATTTTATTTTTGTGTGCTGTGCATTGAATGTTCTTAAAATTTCTTCCACGTCCGTAATCTTAACTATCGCGAATATGTCATCTACATATTTAGTTATGTATTTCAGTTGTATGTCTTTAGATTTTAGTTCAGTGATGCTGTCGTCAATAATCTTATCTAAGACAATGTCTGCAATAGTTGGCGATAGAGGATTGCCCATTGGCATACCATAAACTTGTTGGTAATGTGTTTTATTATAGGTAAAATAGTTGTTGTCTCTCAGACAAAATTCTAATATTATTAAGAACTGCTTTTTTGAAATTTGTGTATGTTCCTGTAAACTCAACCACTGTTTCATGATGATGCTAATTGCAAAATGTATAGGTATATTTGTAAACAGGGACACGACGTCCAAGGATATGAGAACTTCATCACTGTCAATTTTGATGTTCCTTAAATTTTCTTTCAATTTTAAAGAGTTTCTTACGTTATATTTATCGGAAACAATGTTTTTTAGTGTTTGTCCTATGAATTTTGAAAGCTTACTACATGGTATATTTGTCGAACATGAAATTGGACGTAGTGGTGTGTTAGTTTTGTGGATTTTCGGTAATCCATAAAGACGTGGTGCTGTAGCTGCATTGCATGTCAAATAATGTTTCTGTTTGAGGTCAATGTTTTTGTTTTTGTACAAATTAGTCACAATATTGTTGTTCTTCCTGATCAATGGTTGGGTTGGATCGATTCTGATGGTCTTGTATGTGAGCTTATCGCTCAAGAGGTCTTTCATTTTTTCTTTATATTCTGATTTGTACATCATCACAGTCTTGTTTCCCTTATCTGTATTCGTAATTATTATGGAGTCGTCGTGCGTTTTGATGAATTGTTTTGTCTTTTCAAAGATATGGAGTAAAAATTGTTCCATCTTGCTATTTTTCAATTTGTTGTTGAATGTGTTAACGTGTGTTGCGAGTCTACATCTTACCATATCTTTCTCCCTGTGGTCCTCCATCATCTGTATGCTTTGTTCTATATCAGCTATTGTATTTATAGGTGAAAATGTTTTTCTGGATACCGGTAAAGCGAATTTATTCCCTAGGGATAGTAACCACTGGCACTCTAAAGGGACGGTGATGTTGGTTTTGTTAGCGAACCAATCTTCATTGTATCTCAGATTGAATTTTTCAAAGCTTCTCCTAGTTGAATTTTGTAGTTTAGCATCCAGGTTCTTTTTTGCTTCATTTCTAGAGTGATTAAGATATTGTGTTTGTCTCTCTACTGTAGTGTTGTATTCTTTTTCTTCTAGGATTTCTCGTAATTTTTTCCGAATTTGTCTTATGGTGTCGCTTACGATTTTAATTTTTATGTTTGTCTCTTTAATCTCTAAACTTAAAACTTTGGTTAAAAAATTCCTCTCAATTTTTTCCATTTCTTTCCTCGTTTTGTTGAGTTGAAAACACTGTGCGATTTTATTTGTTTTTCCTTTCAGATGTGGTGGTAACATTCCGAAGTCCTTACATTGTAGTAAATATTTCAGTCTTTGTTGTTGTTTAGCAAGTTTTTTGTGATTTTTGCCATATTCTTTTATGATGTAACTGGTTTCCATGCCGTATTTACATCTAATATGTTGAAAAAAGTGCTTCATTTTATTGTTGTTTTGTTATTTTTGGTATTGTTGTTTCGGTTAGCTCTCCGATCAATTTGATAATAATATTTTCATGGGCCAAGTTTTAAGTTTAAATCAATGCTTAAATGGAGCTTTACGGCCGGTTATTTTAAATTAAACAAACGTTTAACTTTTTCTCCTACGCGTTTCGACGCATATTCGCGTCTTCCTCAGGGAGTCTATTTATTACAAATATAATAAACATTAACAAACTACAATAATAACAAACAACAAGCAATTTTTTTTTTTTTTTTTTTTTTGCACTTACATTAATTAGAACAATTACATATCACAACATAATATAGTATTTAAAAAATTGTTTGTATTTGAACACTGCTTCATCGTCAAGTCGGTCGAACTTTCTGTGCGATAACAGAAGCGTATGCACAATTTATATTGTCTACTTCTTCTTTAAAATTCATTGCTTTTTCTATGTGTTGTTGTATGCGTAGCCCTTCCAGCGTCATCCTTCTTTTCATCCTGTTCTCCATGTCTAGTATGTATGTATTATCAAAATCAGCTGTGTGTTTATTTTTGGTCAAGTGTTGTGCTAATGCTGTGGTGTTTTTATTGTTTTTGGCGTCTGACTTGTGTTCGTTGATTCTCGTTCCTAAAGCTCTCTTCGTTGTGCCTTTGTATATTTGGTTACAATTTTCACCTTCCTTGCCTTTGCATTTTATTTTGTAAACACCATTGTGTAGTTGTTCCTTCTCTACTTTGTCTTTTGTTTTTGAATAAATCGATTGGATCGTGTGGTGCGGTTTATGTGCATAACATATGTTGTTGTTGTTAGTTATTTTGTGTAATGATCTACTGTCTGTTAGTTTTGGTATGTATGTGACGCCTGTGTATTTTTTTGTTATGTTTTCGTTTGCTTTTATAGTGTTATTTTTGCACTTAATTTTATTTGTTGCTGTTGTTAATAATATTTCTATTGTTTTGCTAGGGTATCCGTTTTTGGTCAGTATGCTTTTTATTTTATCATTGTTCGTCTTTATGAACTCCTGATCACTGAGGGAGTAAACTTTGTTTATGAAATTGATGCAGGTATTCTTTTTTTTTTTGGGTCCAGGGATGGTTGGAAAGAAAATTGATCATCCTTGATGATGCTATGGTTTTAGTGTACCAATTTGTTTTGATTATATTTCCGTATCTTTGAATATGCATGTCCAGGTAAGCTAGTTTTCCGTCCTCCTCTTGTTCTAGAGTAAATTTTATTTTTGTGTGCTGTGCATTGAATGTTTTTAAAATTTCTTCCACGTCCGTAATCTTAACTATCGCGAATATGTCATCTACATATTTAGTTATGTATTTCAGTTGTATGTCTTTAGATTTTAGTTCAGTGATGCTGTCGTCAATAATCTTATCTAAGACAATGTCTGCAATAGTTGGCGATAGAGGATTGCCCATTGGCATACCATAAACTTGTTGGTAATGTGTTTTATCATAGGTAAAATAGTTGTTGTCTCTCAGACAAAATTCTAATATTATTAAGAACTGCTTTTTTGAAATTTGTGTATGTTCCTGTAAACTCAACCACTGTTTCATGATGATGCTAATTGCAAAATGTATAGGTATATTTGTAAACAGGGACACGACGTCCAAGGATATGAGAACTTCATCACTGTCAATTTTGATGTTCCTTAAATTTTCTTTCAATTTTAAAGAGTTTCTTACGTTATATTTATCGGAAACAATGTTTTTTAGTGTTTGTCCTATGAATTTTGAAAGCTTACTACATGGTATATTTGTCGAACATGAAATTGGACGTAGTGGTGTGTTAGTTTTGTGGATTTTCGGTAATCCATAAAGACGTGGTGCTGTAGCTGCATTGCATGTCAAATAATGTTTCTGTTTAAGGTCAATGTTTTTGTTTTTGTACAAATTAGTCACAATATTGTTGTTCTTCCTGATCAATTGTTGGGTTGGATCGATTCTGATGGTCTTGTATGTGAGCTTATCGCTCAAGAGGTCTTTCATTTTTTCTTTATATTCTGATTTGTACATCATCACAGTCTTGTTTCCCTTATCTGTATTCGTAATTATTATGGAGTCGTCGTGCGTTTTGATGAATTGTTTTGTCTTTTCAAAGATATGGAGTATAAATTTTTCCATCTCGCTATTTTTCAATTTGTTGTTGAATGTGTTAACGTGTGTTGCGAGTCTACATCTTACCATATCTTTCTCCCTGTGGTCCTCCATCATCTGTATGCTTTGTTCTATATCAGCTATTGTATTTATAGGTGAAAACGTTTTTCTGGATACCGGTAAAGCGAATATTCAGTTCTTCAGCTTTTTTTATTATGCGATGGATTGTAGATTCAATTTTAAGATTTTGTTTCGAGTTTAGTTTGTTTGATACTTTGGAAAGTGGAGATTGGTCATTAAAAACAGGTTTTTGCATAGCTTTGTTGTTGCAATTTTAAGATTGTCGGTGTTATTTATTGAAATATTGTTGCATGTAATAATTGGGTGACAGTTATATTTCCTACAAATGTGTAAATATTTGTATTTCTCCATCGAGAGGTTGGCGCCTGAGTAGCTGCACCAGTTTAAAATGCCATTGTGGATGTCGTTGAGATTTATGTCTGTGTTTTTTGTTAATTCAGTTTTTTTATGAGAATGAAATCGTCTGCGTAGGCGAGGAAGTATGTTTCTTTATGTAGTGATATTACGTTGCTAAGTTTGTTGTAGGCTATAAGAAATAGGATCACGGAAAGCAGATACCCTTGTGGGATCCCATTTTTGGTGGGTATATTTCGGAGAATTGTGAGTCTATTTTTATTTTTATTTTTCTATTTGTCATGAAGTTTTTGGTGTAATTATAAATCTTGGGTCAAATTTTTCAAGCAGTGAGCTGGTCTAGGACAGTATGAACTCCGATTTTGTCAAACGCTTTAGCAAAGTCAAGTGAGATGAGTGATACGTGGTTTTTTAAGTTAAGGGACTGATTTACCCCTTTTGGAGCCGGTTTGGTGGCTATGTAGTAGTTTGTTGCAGGAAGAGAAGTTGCTGTCGTTGGCTTCATTTGACCAATGTTTCCCAAAGGAGTTAGCTACTGTTGTTGTTTGTGTAAAATCATGTGTGGATATACAGTGTATCGGTAGGTGGGGTTTTAAACCGCAAAACGGGCGTAAAGTGTGCCATATTTATCCGGAGGGTATGTGTGGATGAATATTAGCGGTGAAGTTATGCATTGCTTTGGTTTTTGATAACTTAAGTTCTCTTTTGAATAAGGCATTCGCCTTCTTGTAGTGTACTATATTTTCTAATGTTATGTGTTTTTTTAATCTATTCCACAATTGGTTTCGGTCTTTTTTCTTTGCTTCGAGTTCTTTATTCCACCAGGGTGTATATTTTTTCATGGAATATTTTGCTTGGGGAATAGCTTCGTTTGCGCATTGAAGTATGGTTTTATTTATTGTGGCTGCCTCTTTATTTATATTGTTGCTATGGGGTTTGGACCTGATTAATATGTCGACTAGGATGTTAAATTTGTTCCAATTGGCTTTTCTGAGGTTGAATCGGGGTCTATTTATAGTTGTAGTATTCGATAGGTTTTTAAAAAGGGTTGTTGCTATTGGGTAGTGGTCGCTGCCAAATAAGCTAGGATCCACTTGCCAATTACTTTGTAAGGCTATGTTGGGGGAAGCAATGGTTAAATCAACATGGGTAAATGTATGGTGTGTCGTGAAGTGAGTTGGAGCGCCATCATTCAGAAGAATTAGGCCTGATTTGCTTATAAATTTAAAAGTGTGTTACCTCTCTTATTGCTTTTGGGGGATCCCCAGTGAGCGTGCCAGCTATTCAAGTCGCCAGTGATTAAAAGTGGTGTTTGGGAGTTATCAAAAATGTCTTGTAGATTTTTGATATGGATGTTTTTATTTGGTGTGATGTAAATGGAACTTACTGTAAATTTGAGCAATGACTGGATTTCGATGCTAACTACTATATCAAAAGAGTTGGAGGTGTGATTTATTAGTTTATGTTGAACAGATTTATGGATAAGGATAGCGGAACCTCCAAATGAGTTGCAAGGATTTGTGGATGTGTAGATGTTGTAGTTAATTGGAATTGGCGTTGGTCTCAAGTCCTGTATGTGTAATTCTTGTAGGGCAATTATGTGTGGTTTCGATTCGTTCAGTAATATCTGTAATTCATTGGGTTACTACTTGTTGTTTAACTTTCTTATTTCTTTTTGTAGTCTCTTTGATGTATTTTTTGGTAGTATTTTTATCTTCTTTGTTGATGTGGACGGTAAGCTGTCATCTGTCTCGGGTTCGCTCATTTCGTCTGAGTATCGCACAATTTCTCTGTCAGTGGTTATTTGAGTGGGAGTAGTAGTTGTTGGTGTTGTTGGTTTTGTTGCTAGTTGTACTGTAGACGGCGGATTAAAGTGTAGTGAGTTTTGATGATACGGATGAGTATTGATTGTTGTCGGTTTAGAACTGTGTCAACAGTGCGGCCTAATATTGGGGCAAATAGGGGTCGTATGTCCATAAAAACATTTGTATGGTAAACTCCGAGTTTATGAGAAGTGTTTTACGTTAAACTCCAAAATTGCTCATAAACTCGAGTTAACGGCGCAGTCAAAACATAGTATAAGCCTAACAACAAAGGAGTCAAATAAAATAACACTTCCATACAAGACGGGCAATGGTTAGCAAACAAAGTAGCTAAGCGTTTGCGTTCACTTGTTCGATTGTTAGCAAATTAGTCACATTTGTTCTAGCCGTGGGAAAAAAATTACCTTTTACCGTCTCTGTTTCACGTCGGTGTGATCATCCTACTCGGTCTTCCTCATGGTATTTACACGTATCATTTTCCACTGTCGCTCTAACATTGTAGGTTACAGAGTGTGGTAGTTGTTTGTTAGCAGAACCAGTTTTAGTAGTTACCGGCTCTGTTATCTACTTGTAACCCTTATGGTTAGCTTCTTGTTATTGGGAACAGTTTTATAAGTTACCCTATTTGTTATTCATTTGTTACCTCTAACCACGGTTACCTTTAGTTTACTAAATTTTTTTAAATAAAAACATTTTTTTTTGAAATTTAAGTATTTTATTTTACAATATTTATCAAGTTACAATATTTAAACTTATATTAGTTATTAATAATTTCTTAATATAAAGTACAATGTATCAACTTAAAATACCAAAGATAATAGCATAAAAATTAACTAATAACGGAAGAAAATAATCTTAATTAGACCACTTAGTATATTTACATTTTCAGTTTTAAGAAATAACATATGTACCTACATAAACATACACTCTAAGAAAAAATTGTGTAATTTTGCATGCTAAAAGGTAGGTTACTGATTTCCTACCTTATTATTCGCAAAATTACATTCTCGATTATTCAGCGATAGCTTTGTTTAAATTTCAGCAAAAAAAGTTCAAAAATTTACATCAAAACGTACGCGGAATTAAATGCCAAATGTGTAGCATTTAAACACAAGAGTGTTTAATTTTACGCAAAATAAGTTTGAATTTTAACAAAAAGTGTTTAAAAATGTGTGCTAAAAGTACGCGGAATTAAATGCCAAATGTATAGCATTTAAACACAAGAGTGTTTAATTTTACACAAAATAAGTTTGAATTTTAACAAAACGTGTTTAAAAATGTGTGCTAAAAGTACGCGGAATTAAATGCCAAATGTGTAGCATTTAAACACAAGAGTGTTTAATTTTATATTTTTGTTGCTATTCAAATGTGTAATCTTTGCACCATGAAATAAAGTAAATCTGTAAATAATTTTTAGTTTTCCATAAGCACATATTTTGTTTTATTTATAAAGAACATTGCATTTAGGTAATAGAAATAAGTTATTATAAATTAATTCATTGATTACGTACGTACATATGTACACTTATGGTCAAAATAATGTAAAGACGACATGTTGATCAACTTTGGCAAATTTTCTCTTATTTGTATAATGTGCATATATTAATTAATGGATTTGTGATCAAAATGTCTTAATTACACTATTTTAACCATATGAATACAATTAACGAAAACAGTACCCTTGTAATTATTTTACATTTGTCTGCTTAAAAACACATAAAACAAATTAAGTTTGTTAGAAAATCAAGTTAATTCATTAATTACATATGTGAGTACGTATTGTTTGGCCATAGGCGTATGTATATTCGTATGAATACACTTCACAAAAATAAAACCATTCTAGTTATTTAACATTTGTCAACTTAAAAACTAATAAACCAAATTAAGCTTGGGCGAGGGGGAAACAAGTTAATTCATTAATTATATACATACGTGTACGTATTTGCATATACACTGTTATACTTTAAATTTACACACGAAATTATTTAAAATTTGTTAACTTGACAATTAAATTATTGACCTTCTGTGCACTATTTATGTTTTTCTTCGCACCTCGAGTACAGGGCGGATAATACTTATAAAAATTTCTTACAAAAAACTCCATTGTTTGTGATATTTCCGTAGGGAAAATTAAATTAAATACATAGAAATAGTGTATGATCTGTTTTAAAAAGGGCAGAAGTGTTATCGCTCCAGTATTTTGAAATATTATTATTTTTTCAATAAAAAGATATGTTATGTAACTGTCTTCTAGGACATTTTCTGGAAATAAAATAAAAATTGGATTAATGTAATAATTGGCATGTATATTTAAAGATTTAGGATTTATATAAGGCAGTTAAGTTTTATGGACATTTTTTTTTAAGTTATTCAAATTACATGAGCGCAAAATAACTTACTAACAAATGCAATAAACGGAGTGTTAGTTGGAACACTATTCACAACTTCTTGCAGTGTTGTTCCAATCTGAAATACGTAAAAATTTTAGGGAATTAGTTGGCTATTATATATGAACAAAAAGATTATTTATTTTACCTCAAAGATGTGGAAGAAATAAAATTCATTTTCATTGAAGTAATTGAAAACACTTCGTATTATTATGTTTTCAGCGCATTCCTCTTTTTCGAACGCTTTCCTAGTTTGCTTGTTTTGCGTTGTTTGGAAAAACTTAAATGTTAGGTCCTTGGAGTCGTTAAAGTTTTTTAAAAATAAGTCTTCCTTAATATTAGTCAATTGAAGAAAATGCTGGCTCAAGCATTCCTCATGGAAAATGTATGGCCAGTTCTCTCTTATACTATCTATCGAAGTTACTGGATCCATTTCATTAAATTCTTTCCGTTGTAGCGGGAAACAATCCCTCATAAGCGATTTAATTAAGTCCATTGCTTGAAATTTGGACTGCATATCGCATAAATTTTTTAAATATTGTTTTTTCTGTTTTAAACTGTTTAATGAATCGATGGTATCCAGTGGCTGCCAATTAGTACACGTAGCTTTTAACATATTACTACGTCTTCGCTTCGTTAAAGGGATATTTGGCATCAGTTCTGAGCGCTTTACGTTTGGAGACCGATTCAAAAAGTTATTACGATTTCTCATGCTAGTCAGCAAGGGTGTTGTATTAATAGATATTATGTTGCCTTCATTACCTTTTTCCAGCAAAGAAGCAGGATATTTTGCTATTGCGTCCTGCGCTACCGATCGCAAAATACCCATTGGTATATAAAAGGAATATGTCCGCAACTCGTCAACAATACAGTTTGCTAATGCATTTAAGCGCTTTCCCAACTTTTGCTGCGTATTCAGGAGGTTAACGATGTCACCTGGAACCTTATGCCATGGAATTTTAAAATTCAGGAAAAGTAGTTTAGCTGGTTCCTTAGCCTCTGAACTAGAAGAAAATGCATCGCTTGTAATTGTTGACTCATCGGTTGAGTCTAAAGGAAGAGTCATTAAATAAACTTCTTTATATTGCGTTGGTGACAGTATCAGTGGCGGCATGCTATTTTCCTGCACTGAAGTAAATAAAAAATGTACATAATCAGAAGAATTTTTCTATATATGCATATGTATGTATGGTAAAAATAATCGAAACACGATGTTTTGCCAAGTTTTGACTACTATTTTAAGCTTGAGTTTTTTATAAGAGTAGCTCAATATCTAACAAAAACCACTTTGTTATACTAAAATTCAATGTGCTACAAAACTGCATACTTAAAACATTTCTAAGGAATGTAATTGAAAAGGTCGAAAGTTGTCAAAAATAAATTGTTAAAACTTGTCAATTTTGGGGGCGGTCATAATTACGGCACGGGGCGAAAAATTTGTTTTTATTGAACTCACTTGAATTAAATTGCTCTGCAGCTGAAGTACTGCTTTGAGCTCTCTCGCACCATTCTTCATTATCTATGAGCATTAATGTTTCATTATGTTTTAAATAATGCTCTAGAATTGCGTCACCACAAAGTGTAGCCGCCTATTTGGTGGCTGCCTAAATTGTCACCAAGCATTGAAAATAAACTTCCACGATAGTTTTTAATAGAACCGTCTAAAACTAAATCAATTCCGTTTTCTTCTAGTTTTCGTAAATCGCATATTAATGGCGCCATAATTTTTTCAAATCCGAATAACTTTATGTGAGTATCTTTACAAAGCAAAACTAATTGGATATTATGAATATTTGATCTAAATTCTTTTGGAATATTTCCAATCATCATATAAACGCCTAGCAACTTGTGCTTCGTTTTGGATGAAGCTGAAGGATTGTAGTTTTCGAACGCATCCTGAAATAAAAGCAACTCGATTCTATTTGAATTTTCATTGAAAAACGGGTTTTGCTTGTAAATTAAACCATCATTATAATCAGAATAACAATTCACATTTGACAATTTTTTGGTATTAAATAGGTTAAAAACTATTTTGTCACGCAAGAGAACTTCAAGTGTTTTAAGGATTGGAATATAATGAAAAATAAATTTTTTGTGATATTGATCGAAACCAAGATGAATTTCTTTCGGAGCCACGTAATTATTTTTATTTCTTAAGATTTTATTTCTTTTGTATGCCGTATCGGATTTAACAATTTCGGAAATTAAACTTTTGTTTGACACCGCACTTGCAAACATTTTTTTATATTCCGACAAATTAAGATAATCACAAAGATCAAAAATGCTTTTGCTCTTTTCTTTGTCATGGGATTCTAAAATATATTTTAACTGAATTACAAAATAATCTAAGGCAACATCGCTGACCCCAAATTTAAATTTCAATATCGCGAAAAAGTTTTGAAAGGATTTGGAGGTGGAGATTTCAGGGTTATCCATTACGCGTTTTTTCAATTGCGTGGTTTCTTCATTGGAAAAAGTATCAAGTGCTTCCTGATCTGATGGATTTCCTCTTTTTACTCCACTGTCTTCTGGAATTTTTACACAATGTTTTCTAAAAATATGCATCTTAAAACAACCAGAGTTTACGAAACATTTAGAACAGTTAAAGGGGCAAACAATCAAAGTTTTGTTAAACAAATGTATTTGTATGTGAGAAATCATATCTTTATCACTTTTTGTTTTGAAAATGCAAGCCGAACATTTATAATCTTCATTCCCGATATTTTCACAATCTTTTACAGCACTTTTGTGATGTCGGTACACGTGCACATTGAATGAACAATAATTACGAAAACTTTTTTTTGCATTCTGGTTGCAAACACTTAAACTCAACACTTTTATTATTTCTGTGCAAATACAGATGTCTATTATAAGACTTAATATCACTTAAACTTATATTACAAATCATACACATTAACATACTAACGTTTTTTACAATAATATACCACACAAATTGGTTAATTTAAGCTTATTTGTACTTCTATTTTCCCGATTCCACGGAGCAACATTCAATTTCGCAATAAAATCTTTACAGCGTTGTTAGGACTGACAATTATTTACATCGCGAATATGTGCAGTATATCGAAAGATCTTTAATCGATACTTCAGCCTATCTTTTAAGCAGCCAACGTGAAACATTCAATTACAGATTCCTGAGTTAACGCAGTTATTAATTCGTATTATAGTGCGTATCAGAAATATATAATCATAATATGAAATGTGTAAACCATTTTAACTTGGAACGTTCAAGTATTTTATCGATTATATCATTAACTTTGAAATTGAAAAAGCATTCCTTCGCTAACCTCATTTCGATAGTTTTGTTGCGCAAAGAACCGTTATATCTAATTCAACTGCTGTAGTGTGCGTAAATTTACTACGAAAGTGCGTACAATCTACAAAATACACATCTCTTGTTCAATTTCACCCGTAAAATTGTGTAAAGTCGCGAATAAAACCGGTTTTTACACACGAAAATGTGCAAACTAGAAAAATACATACATGTCGTGTAAATTTACGAAAAAATTGTAAAAATCAACAAAAATATACCCGTTTAATAGTGGCATTTTTAAACAGAGTTTTTAGAGTGTTGGTACCAATCAATAAATTTTTACTTTTGACTTAACTCGAATTTATTAACAAATTTACTAATATAACTTATATTTATCTATACATAAGTCCTCATATATAAGATGAGCGTTCGTGCCCAAGGAACGTCATCCTTTAACCTGCAGCAGTCCATACCGAAGCGGTATTTTGCTAAAAATATGAAAAAATTAAAAAAATTATAAAACAAAAGTTGAGAATTTTACTGCAAAAAACTAATTTTTTTAAAAGAAAATAACATGAACAGAAAGATAATTCATTATTCTCTTAATAGAATCCATTTTTAATGTGAAATTTTTGAAAATTTTAAAAATGTTTATATGTACTGTTCACATGCATTAAGGCAATTTTCAAAAGTTCGAAAATTTCATAAAAAATATTTATTAAACTTTAAAAAAATATAATGGACTGAAAGAAAATAGATTTTTTTTTTTTTTTTTTTTATTAACAATTGTATTTTTAGTAAACTAATAAATACAATAACTTAACGCTATGGCTACAGTGGCCTTAAGCGATTTAAATATGTGTGCATGTGAGCAAATACATTATGTACTATTTATATTTCATTAAATATATTGCAATATTTTAGGTACTTTATTAGTTTGAAAGTGTTGTCTGTGGAGTCATTCAAAAGTAGGTCTGTTGCTATTGGGTAGTGGTCGCTGCCAAATAAGCTAGGATCCACTTGCCAATTACTTTGTAAGGCTATGTTGGGGGAAGCAATGGTTAAATCAACATGGGTAAATGTATGGTGTGTCGTGAAGTGAGTTGGAGCGCCATCATTCAGAAGAATTAGGCCTGATTTGCTTATAAATTTAAAAAGTGTGTTACCTCTCTTATTGCTTTTGGGGGATCCCCAGTGAGCGTGCCAGCTATTCAAGTCGCCAGTGATTAAAAGTGGTGTTTGGGAGTTATCAAAAATGTCTTGTAGATTTTTGATATGGATGTTTTTATTTGGTGTGATGTAAATGGAACTTACTGTAAATTTGAGCAATGACTGGATTTCGATGCTAACTACTATATCAAAAGAGTTGGAGGTGTGATTTATTAGTTTATGTTGAACAGATTTATGGATAAGGATAGCGGAACCTCCAAATGAGTTGCAGGGGTTTGTGGATGTGTAGAGGTTGTAGTTAATTGGAATTGGCGTTGGTCTCAAGTCCTGTGTGTGTGTTTCTTGTAGGGCAATTATGTGTGGTTTCGATTCGTTCAGTAATATCTGTAATTCATTGGGTTACTACTTGTTGTTTAACTTTCTTATTTGTCTGTAGTCTCTTTGATGTATTTTTTGGTAGTATTTTTATCTTCTTTGGTGATGCGGACGGTAAGCTGTCATCTGTCTCGGGTTCGCTCATTACGTCTGAGTATCGCACAATTTCTCTGTCAGTGGTTATTTGAGTGGGAGTAGTAGTTGTTGGTGTTGTTGGTTTTGTTGCTAGTTGTACTGTAGACGGCGGATTAAAGTGTGGTGAGTTTTGATGATACGGATGAGTATTGATTGTTGTCGGTTTAGAACTGTGTTGACTTGTGACTGATGCATATGTAGAGTTGTTGTGTGGATACCGTTCTTTGTATATTACTCGTGCAGTTCCGTTGTCGACTTGTGCGGTGATTTTTATTGTTTGATGGAACACTTTTTGTCTAGCGCTGAGTGCTTTGTATAAGTCAGTCCGTTTGCTTCACAGTTACACACTTGGTTGGGTTTTTACATATTTCATTGCTTTCGTCACTAATATGAAAATTACTTGCACAGTTGGGGCAGGATTTGCGTTTTTACAAAAGGCGACATGGTTGAATTTAAGGCAATTTTTGCAACGCATTGGTGTAGGAATGTATGGACGAACTGATGTCTTGATGTAGCCGATATTTATTTTTGTTGGTAGTGTAGTTGTGGCAAAAGTTAAAATGATCAAACCTGTCTCAGTTAGGTCATTATCAACTTTTGTAAGTATTTTTTGGACGTCGCAAACATTTTGCGGCTTAAGTTCTTCAAGGATTTCACTGTTTGGAATTGATCGTAGCTCATTGCAATATATTACACCTTTTGAGAAGTTCAGAGTCTTGTGAGGAGTTATTTCAACAAAGATTGTATTCGAAAGCGTTATTTAAATCTTCTGTACTATTCGATCTAGACATAAGCAAATAAATTGGTTCATTTGATATGAAGTTTGAAAATTTGTTTTTATCCCATTTGAGCGATGGCAAATTGGGTGGTAGGTTAGTTATATTGTCCGGGGGTTTATTCATTTTGCATTGAAGTTTTGAACAGTTTTAAGGGTTTAAGAAGTTGTGAGACCTCTGTGTTTGTTGTAAATATAGTCACTTGTTTTTGCTTACTCACTATTCGTTTTTCACTTGTCACTTATTTCTAATCATGTTTAAACACTTTTTACGTTCGCTTTATGGTTGCTTTTCTCAGACAGACGTTCGTATTGCTCGAGCGATTGTTTGCGACGAGAAAATTGATTATTCTTTCTAATAGCATACATTTTTATTTGAAATTTTCGAAAATTTCAAAATATTTATACTTGACTTACAACTATGTGAAATGCCGTACATGTGCAGTTCACATGCATTTCAAAAGTTCTAAAATTTCATACAAAATATTAATATTTTGAAAAGAAAATAACATGAACAATGACTATTCTTACTAATGATATGCATTTGTTTTAAATTAATACACATTTTTGAAAAATTAGTACTTAGAACTATGTGATATGCCGTATACGTATACTATACATTAGGCATATAACTTTTTACAATTTTTGCAAATACGAAAAACGGCATACCATAGTCGAATAGAGAATAAAAAAGTATGAATGCCATTATTTTTTTTTTTTGCGAAATTGCAAAAAAGTTTCCGCGCAAAACGAAATTACTTTTTTATCAGAACTGCTGAAAAAAACAAAAAAAGTTTTGTACAGTGTACACGTTTTACTTCATAATAATAGACATTTATTTAACTAATAATCTTCCTATTATTCCAAACGCCTTTTAATGGACCTAAAGGAAGTGCCCCACCCACCCCAAACTAATTTTTCTTCAGAAAATTCTGATTCAATATAATAATAACACAGCTGTGCGCGAAATGACATGCAATACTTATATGAATTGGTCGAATCTTTTAAATACTTCGAGAAAAATGAACGTTTTCCCTACATAAAATTTAAAGCAATACCAGCACTCAGTAATGCCAGTTGGAATTCTAGAGCTATTTTGGCACTTTTAGCCTTTATACTTATTCCTGAATATCGCTTCCAATTATATCCTATTTGTCAGTTTGTGTGCGGTGCTTGGAGCGAAATCTGGTTTTCCGATCATACTTTCAACAAAAATAATTTCGCCACACTACATAAATCATTGGCCGGCTTCACAAAAGCAAATGAATGTTTTCTCAGACATTGGGTAAATAAACCATCAGCTATTAAGGAAGTTCAGCGAAGTAACATCTGCGCAGAGCGTGCAATTAAAATTGTGCAAGACATTTAACCATTGTGTAAATCATCACATACTTTAGACTTAAAACTTATTTCATATAACAATTGACAAAAATGTAAAAATAAAAATATTAAAAAAAATTTAAAAAAAAATCTGACTTTTTTTAGAAATCCATTTTTGCGCGGAACGTTTTTCAACCGAAATCACCTATATGATATTCATTACTTGTACAATATTTGCCACCACGTGGTGGTATGCCAAATTTTTCGTCAACATTTGTTATATGCCTACTATATGTACATGCAAATAGGCAATTCTCAAAAGTTGAATATTTTAACAAAAAAAATTAACTAAACATTAAAAAAATATTATAACACATATTTCAAAAATGTATATCTTACTTACGACTTTGGGAACTGTCGTATAAATATCCAGTACATGCACTAATACAATTCGCAAAACTTGCAGATTTAAATATAAAATATTAATTTATTTAAATGAAAATATAATGGACTGGAAGGTAATTTAACATTTATTTTAATAATAACCATTTCCATTAGCAATTATCAAACATGTTTGAAAAAATAAATCTTGGCTAACAACTTCAAAAAATTTCGTACACTTACCGTGCGCATGCATGTATGTAATTTTCACAGAATCACTAAATTTTTTCACATTATGGTTCTAAATTTAAATAACAACACAAAGGATAGAACATTAATATATTAATATATTCTCTAATTAAAATTTACAACTACAATTTTCTATTTGAAAAAAAAAACGAGAATAAACTAATGATTTTTTTACAAAACATTTGAATTAATCAAGCTAAATACATATTTGTTGTTATTACCTCTAACATGCAGGAACAGCTGGTGAAGAGGTTATGTCAGGTTAGTGAAGGCAGGAACTGAATTTTAGCCTGGATGGAAAGAAAAACCAATTAGTCATAAGTAAAATATTTGAAATTTATCTTAATTCAACCACGTACCTACCTTTAATTTAAAAAGATGAAATTGGATGGAAAGAAAAGCCAATTAGTTAAAAGTAAAATATTTGAAATTTATCTTAATTCAACCACGTACCTACCTTTAATTTACAAAGATGAATCCAGTCGCATGTCAATATTTCCTCCGTGCTCCGCTCCATGGTGGTGTTAACATGTGTTCTGGAAAAAAATATTGTTTTTTTAAGATATACCTACACGTATGGGTGGTTAAATAAAATAAGTCTTATTATATTATCTTTTCCAACATGCACATCCACAGAAATTGTTTAATTTCAATTAAATGACGCGTGTTAGACATTTGCTTCTATGATTTGGAACTTGAATGTATATGCACGTTCTTCGTTTACATTCAACAAATATTTTCACTACACCTCATTAGCGCTTAAAAGTAATTCAATTTTCCAATGGTGCCTCTACAGCCATCTTCTCCGGAGAATTTTCTGCGTGTCGAAATTTCTATACATACTTTTGAAATACCCTTTGCGGCATTGCTTCTGCTGAAAATAAAGGCCAAAATATCAATATTTTAATTAATGAAACTGAAAATAAAGGCAACTTACCGAAAATTCAACGAAGATTCACAACAAAGGGATCGTATTTTACGATTCGTAAACATTGTTGAGCTGTGTAGTCTATTGTTAGCACACTCTAACACATGTGATTTCTGGGCTGTAATATTTGGAATATTGCCGTTTCTTCTAACATTAGGAATCTAGCGAAATATCAAAATGCGAATGTGTTGGTAACGGCTGGAAATGTTGTGTTCGTATTTGTGAATTGAATTCGCTTTGGATACCTCCGTCTTGTAGGGTATGTTCTGACTGCGCAGTAAACTCGAGCTTGTGGTTTTGAGTATATTACCATTCTCATTAATTGAGATTAATTCACATTTGTTTATTTACTTCTGAATAAAAATATTGTTTTGTTTATATTCAAAAATGTTTGTGAAAATACATTTGTACATATATTAAGAAATTTTTTTCAAGTATGAGCATAAAACTGAATATTGCTTACTTAAAAAGTATCCCAATTACTAGTGCAACAAGTGGTTTCTCCCGTAGCTGCAAACAATAAGCATATTTGATGCAAGCACCAGCAAGAGCAATATGGTTTGTGTTGCTGCCCGAGCATTGGAACACGCGGAAATTGTGATGACAACGACGATGGTATGGAAAGCTCAGTCTATGATGAAGGTGAAGGCAACCCTTTTTTTACAAATATTGTACGATAATGCTTTGATTAGTCAGTGACTTTTTGAATAAATTACATTTTTTTCGGCAAAAATCGTTTTATTTCTCAAACTAATTTTCTTTTAACTCTTTACACTTAGTCCAGCGTTTTCCAATTATTTTATTCATTCTCAAAACAGGCGTTTGTTTCTGTGATGACCTCATTCGACCCAAATCTCTAACCACCCAGCCATTTCCTCAGTTTTTGAAATAGGAAATAGTCTTATGGGGCTAAATCAGAAGATTATGCTAGATGAGGTAGCAGTTCGTAACCCGGTTCATAGATTTTGCCAATCCTTTGAAGGGGTCACACGTTTGCGCTTATTGTCGAGTGTGAGTAATCGCGGCACCCATCATGTGGATAGTTTTTTCAAATCAGAATATTCGTGTAAAATGTGATTTACCCTTTCAGATGAGTTGCCTACAGGCTCAATCACCTCGCGTACTTTCGTTCTCCTGTCATCCAATATCCTTCCATGGATTTTGTCAACGATTTCTGGTGTAACTCTTTTCGGCGACCTGAACGTTCGTCGTCACTTGTGCTGATACGAACACAAGACAACCCACTTCTTAACCATTGAAATTGGTGGTGTCCCCAATAATATTAACATATATTATTCGGTGATGGTTTTTTTACGCAAAATATAATGACTAATCAGCACACGAAATTCACTCATTTTTCATTTTTATTACAAGTTAAGAAGAAAATTTAAAGGTCACCTCATATTTGAAATTATGAGCTATCAATCCAGTAAACAGTGAAGCACAACTTTTGAACAATGATGCCAAAATTTGTCAACAGTGCGGCCTAATATTGGGGCAAATAGGGGTCGTATGTCCATAAACACCAAATAAAAGTGGTGTTTGAAACGAGTTAGACAAAAAACATTTGTATGGTAAATTCCGAGTTTGTGAGAAGTGTTTTACTTTAAACTCCAAAATTGCTCATAAACTCGAGTTAACGGCGCAGTCAAAACATAGTATAAGCCTAACAACAAAGGAGTCAAATAAAATAACACTTCCATACAAGACGGCCAATGGTTAGCAAACAAAGTAGCTAAGCGTTTGCGTTCACTTGTTCGATTGTTAGCAAATAAGTCACATTTGTTCTAGCCGTGGGAAAAAAATTACCTTTTACCGTCTCTGTTTCACGTCGGTGTGATCATCCTACTCGGTCTTCCTCATGGTATTTACACGTATCATTTTCCACTGTCGCTCTAACATTGTAGGTTACAGAGTGTGGTAGTTGTTTGTTAGCAGAACCAGTTTTAGTAGTTACCGGCTCTGTTATCTACTTGTAACCCTTATGGTTAGCTTCTTGTTATTGGGAACAGTTTTATAAGTTACCCTATTTGTTATTCATTTGTTACCTCTAACCACTTCCTAACGGTTACATTTAGTTTACTAAATTTTTTTAAATAAAAACATTTTTTTTTGAAATTTCAGTATTTTATTTTACAATATTTATCAAGTTACAATATTTAAACTTATATTAATTATTAATATAAAGTACAATGTATCAACTTAAAATACCAAAGATAGTTAAAAGCATAAAAATTACTTATAACGATTGAAAATAATCTTAATTAGACCACTTAAAATATTTACATTTTCAGTTTTAAGAAATAACATATGTATATATATATGTGGTGTCATTGATTTCCCTACGAGCGTACAAGAGGATACCGATCGCCGTAGAGGACAGTTCTATCGGTGGACGTTGAAACATATACATATGTTGTATTTTTGCGTTGACTTACTTTTTAATAATTATAAAACCTATCTATTTTGCAATGCCGTATATTTAAAATTGAATACTTAACATATACCTTGTAAATATAACTCTTCTGCGCGTTCATTAATTATATCCCACATTTGGGGGCTCAACCGGGATAGCGGGCGCGCTTAAAGCGGAAATTAAATTGCAAAAAGAGAGAACTATAACAGATAGCAACAACTTAGCAAAAGTGACCTTTGCACAAACCGGTGCCAATATCACGCAATATTTTATTGCACTACAGTACAAAAAAAATAACAATAACTTGCTTTGCATCAGGACAGTCTATGCTAAATATGGGCGCAAGAAACAAAAGATTGCAACATAGCGATTCGGCGGTGAGCATGACTGATGTGGAAAACGTTGTACCAAAATATGCTAGCGAGGATACTGTTCAGTAACGACTTGGATTGAAGAATTCGAGGCGTATGCGACCGCGTTTCGATGGAATACAATACAAAAGTTTGTGTTTACGAAAAAATCCTTTTCTGGCGCGGCGAAACTGTTCGTTGAATGCGAAGCAAAGCCGGTTTATAAGGCCAACTTAAGCACGTTTTAACGCAAGAATTTCAACTAAATGTAACCAGCTGTGACGTTCATAAAAATTGCGAGAAACCAAGAAGCTACCGGGAGAAAGGTGTCGCGAATATCTTTACAAAATGCTTGATATAGCCAGCCAAGAAAGATACCAAGGTTAGTAAAACTATTTTATACGGTTCGAAGTCCCTTTCGGAGTTTAAAGATACACTCATTACGTATAAAAGAATGAAAAATGCATCCGACGACGGTAAAATTCATAAAATTTTTTCGCGAAGACGGCGTGATAGCAAAGGAAACGAAAAAGAATAATGGGAAATCGCGTTATTGCTTCAATTGCGGTTCATCTGAACATTAATGTTATTATTGTCCAGAGAAATCAAAGGGACCAAAATGCTTTGGATGTAACCACAGCGATGTTTGCGTGTTGAAGAAGCATCTTCTAAGCAAAATCTGCCCGCGTAATTTGAAGACGGGCATAAGTGTCACTTTGAACGGAGTAGGAGCAAATATAAAAACAGATGAATCATGTACAGCCGACGTTTGCGTAGATGTTGTCTGCTTTGAAAATGAAGAATTTCTAGTTGGCAACAGTTTAATGAGTGCTGATTTGCTGATAGGTATGAGTCTGCTGAGTAAAGCCGTGGTTAGAATCGAACGTGGTGGGGTCAGCATATTTAAAAACTATGTAAAAGCGTGTAACGACAGCCTTTACGTTCTAAATATACATCCAGCAACTCTGCAACAAAAGTGTCTCAACAATGTATCCCTAAATGTTGCGTAACATAATGAGGAAGATAATCCGCGTATAGGTAGATACGAATGTCGATGTCGGCGAGCATGTCCGTGTGTGACTGCATATGAATGTGTGGGTGAAAGTTTGAGTGAAAGCGGTAGCGAAATCGTTTTGCAAAACATCGGGGCACGATCGGCAAATATTTTAAGTTGCGGAGCATACCAAAAGTTGGCTTCTAGTAAAGTGAACGTGTTGTTAAAATACCGCGTTAGAAAGTGAAAAAAAACAGTGCTAATTTTCCGTTTGCTTGTGCTTTTTTTTGATAACGGAAGCTGAAAAGAACACTGCTTTAAATCCTGCTAGCAGGTAAGTAAAATATATATATATATATAAGAACTTGCTTTGTATAAGAAAAAAATAATAATTTTTGCGATAATTAAAAAAAATAAAATGAAAAATAAAATTAAATTAAACGTGATATGATTCAATTAAAATAAAAGTTAAATAAGCTAATTTAAATTAAATCAAAATTATACTAAAAATCGGAAGAAATCAAAATAATCTGAAATTAAAACTAAAAAATAAATATAAAATACAACCATAATAATACTAATCTAAATGAATAGACGATAAAATAAGTAAGTAATATAAATTAAAATAATGCCTAAATTATTATTAGAGATTGATGAGCCATATTATGAGCATGTATAAGTTTCAGTTTGAGCTCTGCCAGATAATCATCAATATTGTATAATTTGTTTTTAGATTTAAGTATTTCGCAGGGTAGACTGCTGATTTTTCCAAAAACTAGCTCATGTGGAGAATAGTTTGTCGTACAGTTTGGCGTTGTGTTGTAGCAGTACACGTAATAGGGTAATAAGTCTTCCCAATTGTCTTCTTTTTGAAGTGCTCGTAGGTAGTCATTTAATACTCTATGGTTTCGTTCTAATGCTCCTAATGTCTCATGGTGGAATGGTGCTGAAACCTTTTTGTCTATGTTTAATAGTTTACATATGTTGGTAAGTAATTCGTTTGTAAATTCTGTACCTTTGTCAGTTTTTATGGTTTTAAAACATCCATATTTTAATATGAATCCTTCAATAATTGTTCTTGCTACAGTAACTGCATCTTTACTTTGCATTGGAAATGCTGCTATATACTTTGTGAGTTCACATTGAAAAGTCAGAATGTATCTGTATCCGTTTGATGGACGTAAAGGGCCTACTGTGTCAACTGTAATTGTTTCAAATGAAGTTGTTGGAGTGTCTGTCATGGTCATTTTTTCTTTTGTGTATTTAGTTACTTTTATTTCATTGCATAATTTGCAGTTATTAATATAATTCTTTACCATGTTACTCATGTTTTTCCAAACATATCTTTGTTTTAATTTTTTAATGCATCTGGAGATTCCTATATGTCCTCCTAATTCCTCATCATGATATTTGCTTATTAGACGCTTCATTTCTTTAATATTCTTTATTTCTTTTGGCGGTGTATATACTGTAATGGCTGTATTAGTTTTCATTTCTTTTTGTAGCTTATTCCATTTTTCTTTAAATTCTTGCATGCTTATATATTGGAAAATTTTGTCTTCTGCAGATACTGCTAATTTAGCTATTTCCTGTTGTTCTACGAATAATCCTAGCTTCCTCAGAATCAACGTCATAGTTGATAACGATTTATCGCTATATTCAACAACAATATTTTTCTTTTGTGCTACTATATTGACCTTTTCATTATACATAATATTCTTTTTGAACTGAAATTGCAATTTCTTTATATGCGTGACGTCAGATAATGACGTTGCTTCCCAAATGTGAAGGTGATCAAGCTTCTCTTGAGTTGCAGCACTAGTTCTTTTTGCAAGTTGTTTTCTTGCTATGCCATTTATATCTTCATTTAGCTTTTTGCTTTCTTTGCCATTTAATTTTTCATTTAGCTTTCCGCTTTCTATGCCATTTAATTTTTCATTTTCTAATTTTTTACTAATCGCTCTTGTAATTGTAAGCATATCATATGATGGTATCATTTTTCTTAATTCTTTTGATGTAATTTTTATTCTAGATAGTGCGTCTGCATTTGTATTCATCTTTCCTTGTTTCAAAATTATTTCAAAATCATAATCCATAAGATCTACTCGTATTCTTGTTAACTTTGATGACGGGTTTTTATGTGTGAATAAACTTACTAATGGTCTATGGTCAGTGTATACCATGAATTTTCTACCGAATAGGTAAGGTCTAAAATAATTTATTCCCCAATGAATGGCTAATAACTCCTTTTCTATTATTGGTTTGTTGACTTCATGTTTGTTCAAAGATTTACTCGCATATGCTACTGGAGTGTCTTCTCCAGGCGTCCCTTGAGATAAAACTGCTCCTAAGGCATAGTTTGATGCATCAGTAGTCAAAATAAAAGGTTTGGAGAAATCGGTATATTTCAAAACAGGTGGTGTCATTAGTTTTGACTTTAGAGTTTTGAAAGCTATTTCACATTCTTTTGACCATATAAATAGTTTGTTTTTCTTTAATAATTCATTTAGCGGTTTAGCTATTTGCGCAAAATTTCCTATAAAACGTCTATAGTAGTTGCAAAATGCTACAAATCTGCGTACCTCGTCTGCATCTTTAGGAAATGGATTTAGTTTTAAATCATATTGTTTCAGTCTTTCGAATACATTTATTAAATTTTCATTGTGTTCTTTTAGAGTTGAACCAAAAAATATTACGTCGTCTACATATAAAAATGCAGCTTCTTGGAGTCCACTCAAAGCTATAGTCATCATGCGTTGAAAACTATTAGTCGCAATGATAATGTCCTTTATTAGTCGAAAAAGCTGTAAGCGGTCTGGATTGCTTATCTAAAGGTATTTGATGGAATGAGCTGGTCATGTCCAAGGTTGAAAAATATTTGGCTTTGCCTAATTTGTCTAACACATCTTCTAGTCTTGTTAATGGGAATTTATCATTTACAATTTTGTTGTTTAGTTGTCTGTAGTCAACTACTAATCTCTATTTAGTTTCATCATTTGTGCTTTTCTTTGGCACAATTAATAACGGTGAATTATATGGACTGGTCGAATGTTCAACAATGTCCTCTTTAATTAATTTGTCAACTTGTTGGTTAATCTCTTCAACATGTGCATTTGGTAATATGTAGTTTTTTATATAAACTGGAGTTTTGTCATGTACAGAAATATTCTGTGTATAAAAATTGTTTTTTGTTAAAATATCTCCTTTTAGATGAAATATTTCATTGTATTTGATACAAATATATATTATGGATTCTTTTGCTTCTGGATCTAGGTTTTCAAAATTTATAGTATTTTTAATAAAATCTATTCGTTGTTTTGAATTAAATTTTGTGTCATATTTCAATATTGAAAAATTTTTTATTGGTTGTATGTGTAAAGGAATATCTTTAATTGTTATGTCACACTCATTTGTATTTATGAACTTTATATGTTTGTGACCTTTCTTTGGAATTATTGTGTTAGCTATAAATATGCCTGGTGTTATTTCACTAGCGCATACTAAACTGTCTTCATTTAAATCAACGTCTACTTCTTTTATAATTTCTGTTCGGGGTGGTAAATGAATACTTGGTAATGTGCTGAGTTTCATGTACATTGGCAAGATTATTTGTTGTTCTTCATACATAATTGTGATTACGAAAGTTTCGTAATCTATTTTACAATTATATTTAGTCAAGAAATCTCTGCCTATAATGCCTTCTGTAGATATGTTAATATTATCAAAAATTTAAAATGTATGTTCAATATTAAGTTCATCAGAATGAAGTGAAAGTTTAGTTTTTGAATTTGTTGTTAATAGATTTTCACTAAGTCCATTTATGTTATATTGTTGACAATTTGTTATTATACTGTTGTCGATTGATGATTTTTTTATAATTGAAATGTCTGCACCTGTGTCTATTAAAAATGCTATTGGTTTTCGTATTGTCTTTGATTTAAGTATAAGGTAATTTCTATCTTTTTGTGCTGTTTTTTTGTTAAATACGTATAGTAGTATTTTATGTTTTATTGATGGCCCCAGCTTCTTTCATCTGGGGATGTCCTAGTTTTCCTGAGAATTTTGTCTTTGACTATTAGTATTTGTTCTGTTCTGATCAGAATTTTGTGGACGTCGGTTGTCTCCGTTGTTATTAGAATAATTTCTACTATTATTATTACTATTTCTGTTGCTGTTATTATAACTTCTATTGTTATTGTTATAATTCCTATTGCTGTTATTATAATTTCTGTTGTTATTTGTATTATTGGAAACTCGATTGCGATCGTCATACCTTCTGTTTCCATTATTATTTCTTGTATTAAATGGTTGACGCGTGTTATTATTATAGTTATTATTGTTATTTCTTGTCCGATATATGTTCGAGTTGTTAGTCGGTACATCTGCTTCTTGAGCTGTTTGCAGTGCTTCAGAAAAAGTCTTTGGTCTAGCCGCGAAACAATTGATTTTAATGGTTCATTTACACCATTTTTAAAAGCGTTTAATGCCAATTGGTCATTGAGCTTGATAATTATCGATTTAGATTCTGAGCCTTGCTGCGATATTAGAATTTCATTAAGTGAGGCTGTTATGCTCTCAATTTTCGATGCAAAATTCTGCAATGGAATGTTATTTTGCTTTATCACACTAAGCGTGTTTTGTAGCTTCAGCGGATTTTTATTTAATTTATATAGTTTTTCAAGAGTTTCTTTGAGCTGGTTGGCTCTGTTTCTGCTAAAAGTCTGTCTTTTACTTTTTGTGCAATTTTTCCTGCTAATATATATTTTAATAGCATATTCTTTTGTGCATCATTGAGCGTATTTGCATAAAACTCAATGGTGTCTAAAAATTTTGTAAGAAGATAATGTTCTCCTCCGAATTCGGGGATTATCTTTGAGGCAGTTGAAATATCAAAGCTTGCCATTTTGTTCTTTAGAAGTGAATAAATTTTGGAAGTTATGTTTTGAAATAGCGGATGTATTTCGTCATTTGATGCTGTTTATTTTGGAATACAATGTCTGCCCAAATCTCTTGTATTTTACTTTTTGTATGTTCAATATATGTATCTGAATATGTCCTAGTTGGATTCTTTTTTAAATTGTATAAAATGTTGTTTAATTTGTCCATGTACTTATTTTAAGCATGTTATATTAGCTACTGATTTAGAAATCTAAATTTTTACATAGTTTTTATAAAAAAAAAAGTATATTATTATAATAATTAACATTAGGTATGTCAAATATGTGATATTGTGGTCTTCTTTTGCTATTACGTTGTCATTTATGTTGTTATTTATTACTTCTGTTGGTCCCTGCTGGTTCTGCTTTGGGCCGCACATTTTTTTAAGTTGTTTCAACTTATACAAATGTTTATGCTTAAAGGATGATGATTTCGTTTAGTGAAGTTACTACACAATCAGCTTTAACTAGTTTAGCAAAGTATATAAATTTCCATTCAGATATCTTCATATGTCCAACGATTGGGAAATTTCTATCCACATCTGCAAGCGATAGCAACTGACTAGCTTTCTCATCTCTAATTAAAACGATCTGTTTCTAACGAAATTTTAAACATCTCTTATGCTTATTTCCTATGCGGAATCTTTATATAATTTTCATTTCAACTAGCGCACTACCGCAGTAATTTTAGTTCTAAATATTCGAAATTTTCATTTCAAAATTCTTCTCTCTTTCTAACTTGTTATGGTCCTACTCCTTTTCTACAGGAGTTTGGCAGGATCGCCATGTAATATTAGTTAGGAGGATTACTTGTTGTATTATTAGCGCAACTCGCTTTATATTGTAGGCCACCAGGCCGCTCTTGTGAACAATAATATGCAAACGGTTAAGTTTGTAAATTACCATTGATTTTATTTTTAAAAATGTTGTTCTTATATACTAATTTTCACACAGAGGAAACTTATTACTAATTTTTAATTAACCAATGGGAAATCAACACGAAATAACAAATATTTTCTCACGCATTGATTTCACACGGTACTAAATAAAATATGATTAGGGTAAAATGCACTTGGTGTTTTTGTAGTGTTTGTTTTATTTATTGGCCTTCAAATTGCCGAAATGCAATGACTACAAGGTATTGTCACTCGACCTCACTGGGCAGACGTTGTCCTGGGCGCAGCAAGTGGGGGAGGCGGAGAGGCTGGAAACGGAAGGAGCCGAGAAGGCTGCGCAGCCAATAAATACGGAAATACCCAGACCCAGGAGATTGCGTCCGAAACTGCAACACGAGAAGCATGCAGGCGGCTCGGAAACCCATCCTTTCTGACCGTCAAAGCAGCGCGGCTCTGGATCAAGTCCATTCAGACCGACTGCTCAGCGGCGTGATCGCCACATTGAGGGCAGCTCAGAAACCCGTCCTTTCCGACTGTCAACACGCAAAAACCACCAACGTATGGGTGGCTCGGGAACACGTCCTTTCCGACCACCCCATCGCACAACGCGCCACAATACAATAGTCCCTCGTGAGGCTATACTGAGGCGACCCGGCCAACCAACCAGCTTCCGAACCGGGCGACTCACCGGCTCTAATACTCTCCTCCTTACGGGGGTTTTTGAAGCCGTGGCACCAACTGTGGTGGCAAAAATCGAAGCAGGTGGGCGCCTCCATCTGGTTCGCGCGCTGGTCGATCCCTTTGCGTCGTCCACGATAATAGACGATGAGCTGGCGCGAACCCTCCGACTCGAGCGCACCACAACAGAACGCGGAACGACGTGCGCATTGATTATGCTGAGCGACCCCCCTCCTACAACAGTCGGCGGTCTCCTGACACAGGCCACAATATTTGGTCTGATGGTCTCCGGTGCTCACCCCCGTTAAGAATCATGTTCGTACCATAACCATTGTAGAGACACCTATATTAATCAAATAAATTTGTATACTATATTCATAAGGGAAAATAATATTATGATCCAAAGGAGTAAATTAAAATTTGCGTAAATTTAAAAAAAAAAAAAAAAAAAAAAAAATTTCGGAGGTACATATTATTATTATTATTAAGGTTCATGCACAACACCAGAGTTTTTTTTAATTACAGTGTATGTATGAGTCAGTTAGAAATAAAACATATTATACGCTACTTGTATATTTACTTACGTCCTTATCGTAGTAGTTAACCATCTTTTTTTCATAGAATTATATTCCCGCACGTGGCGCACACCTCCCTGTAAATTTGCTGACAGCAAGGGGGCCGGTATGTTTAGGCTTCCGGCCTAAATCTCATCGCCACCCTCCTTCGACCGACAAATCGCACACGCAACCCTAGTAAGCGGTATGCATGCACACACTCACACACAGACACACTCTTTCGCCCACATGCACACAACACGCTTGTTTTTTGTAGAAAGTCGAGTTTTGAAAATCGCTCTTGAAGAAACCAAAATATTTGTGAAAGCAGGAAAACTATTAGATGGATTCGCCATAAAACTTACTCGGGAAGTACCTGGTGATCCTTTTGTAGTTCCAAGTGTGCGGGTGATACTGGTTTTCGTCAGAAAACCACAAAATACGCGTAAAATTTTTCTTTTTAGAAACACGCGCGAATAAAATTTTTGTGAAAATAGTGAAACAGCGAGACAGCTAAAAAGCAAAAGTGTATAAGCCAGTTGTCAAATACAGCTGAGCTTCTCTTTCAAAATAGGAACAGCTGTTAGTAAGGTGATAAACCCAAACAGTTGCGAAAGCACTTAACTAGTACAGTGATCCTAAAAGGCTTCTAAGCTCTGGAACATCAGGGCGGGCCTTAAATACATAAAATAAATTTAATAAAATTTAATAATAAATTTAATAATAAATTTAATAATATTTAAAAAGTATTCAATAATAAATTCAATTCAAACATTAAAATAATACACAACATAAAATAACTAATAATAATAACAACAATAAAGTAATATTAATGAAACCGAAAGCAATAATAATAATAAAAGAAAATAAAATACAAAACGCGAATTATTAAAATCAATTAAAATAATTAATTTAACTCGAATAACAATAACATTTACATATAACTAAATTAATACGCAACATATAATTATCTAATAATATCAACATCAAAGGTAATAACTGAATTAAAAGGCAGGCGCAAATAAATTATATAAATTAAATTAAACAAAATATAACCAAAAACACGAATAAAAGCTATAATAATAATATTAATAAAAACAATTAAAAAAACATTAAACAAAACCTAAACAATGAGTGTGACTAGATCGCCCCCCCCAGGGCGAAATACCATAGAAGCCGTAGATACCTCTTCACCGGGCATTGGTACCAACGACTGCGAGTCTGGAATAAACCCTTTCGCGAAGCGTCCCCGATTAATGTTACAGGAACCGGAAGCAGCTCCACACGGGGCAACGAGAAGTCTTAAGACAGCTTTGGGCACCGAGAAGACGGTCCAAAACGAGCGCGCGTACTCCTCTCCACCGGATATTAGGCCCATATCATCACGCACCGGAAATGATCCAATTGTGGCAAAAAACCCCATGAAGGAGCTAGGAGAAAAAATCAACCTGCTACTAAGCATGATCGGCGGCGGCAGAAGAACAATCCATCAACCTATGCGAGACCTGGTTGCAGAAATCGCTAAGCTACATAGCCAGGCAACAACCCAGCCTAATAAACGCAAACCCGGCAATACAAGTACAAGGGAACAACACGTGCAAACAGAAAAAGAGTGGAAAAAGCGGGATGTGAACGAAATCAGCGCAGTGCCAAAGAACCCCGGCAAAGAGGCCAAGGAAACCGAGAAACAGAATAATGGCGAACAATGGACTTTGGTGAAAAACGCGAAAAAATTCAGCAAAACTGCAAGAAAACTGGCCAGACCCGACGCGGTAATCATCTCCAAAACGAGTGAAATGACGTATGCAGACATTACCAGGCAAATGAAGCAGCAGCCTGATATGAAAGAACTCGGCGAGAATGTAAACCGAATCAGGAAAACAGCGAAAGGAGATTTACTTGTCGAACTTCGTGATAAGTCTGGCCAGATGGCGAAATAATTTAAAGAACGAGCGTCTGCCGTACTCAAAGATGCAGCTAATGTAAAGGTCTTGAGTCACACAGTGAACTTCGAAATTTGTGATGTGGATGTAGCCACAACAGAGGAAGATATTGCCAACGCAATAAAAGAACATTTTCCAGAAGTGAATTACGGGAAACTGGTTGCAGTAAGGTCTTTAAAGCCGACGAGAAATGGCACGCAAACAGCGACAATAAGTGCGACAGTCCGAGATATGAAAATTCTGGTTGAAGCGGGACGAATCAGAGTGAGCTGGGTTAACTGCCGAATCCGGGAACAGGTCAGTCCCCTCAGATGCTTCCGATGCCTCGATTTTGGACATATTGCAAGGCACTGTAAATCGACGGAGGACCGTAGTGGGTCATGTTTACGGAGAAAAAGGTCACCTTGCCAAGCAGTGTGCGCCATCTGTAAACCAGGGACTAGCATCACACAGAACCATCCCACAGGAAGCTTCAGGTGCACGGCGTATAAAAAAGCAGTAACACAACTGAAGAAATGATTAAATGCCTGCAAATTAATCTCAACCACTGCGAGGCAGCACAAGACCTGCTAAAACAGTCAGTCTTCGAGCAAAACATTGACGTCGCACTCATCAGCGAGCACTATAGAGCACCGCTTATAGAAGGAAACTGGCTGCAGGACAAAAGAAAGAAAGCTGCGGTCTGGGCATGCGGGGCTCTCCCCTTCGAAACGATAGGCAACAATCAACAGGAGGGATTCATCTATGCGAAATTGGGGGAATCCACTTCTAAAGCTGCTACACGCCCCCAAGTGAATCATTTGAAGGCTATAAAAATATGCTTAGGCGCCTGGCATCCGATGCTACCGGCAAAACACCTGTCAACATCGTCGGAGATTTCAACGCATGGGCAGTGGAATGGGGAAGCTCAAAAACAACCCCCCGAGGCCAAGCCTTACTCGAAGCCTTCGCTAATCTAGACATCGTACTGCTAAACAATGGAAACAAAATTACGTATCAGAAAGGTACCGCAGAATCGATTATCGACTTGACCTTCTGCAGCCCTGTGTTATTTAATAGAATTAAATGGGAAGTTTCAGAGAGCTTCACCTATAGTGATCACTTTGCGATACGCTTTGAAATTCATCCACAGCGAAGCAGCGCACAGAAAAAGAAAACCCGGAAAGTGCAGAACATCGTATGGAAAACGAAATTGTTGGATAGCAGTATGGTAGAATACATGACAGAGCTGCTGCCTGATGCGCTTGACGATAGAAATGAAAATACGGACACCTGTGCTAACAAAGTAATGAAGATAATGATATCTGCGACGCATCGATGCCACGGAAAATAAGTGGAAACAGAAGAACTCCAGCCTACTGGTGGAATAAAGAAATCGCGAATCTGCGCTCTAAATGCCTCAAACTGCGACTTCAACACCAACGACAGAGAACCAGGAATTCCACTGAATACCTACGCCTCCAAACCGCATACAAAAGCCAGCGACAGGCATTACGAAAAGCTATACAGCAAAGCAAACGTCAGGCCTTTCTAGAACTCATAAAAGACGTCGATGATAATCCCTGGGGTAGTGGCTATAACACTGTCCTAAGAAAATTGAAAGGGAGCAAGGCGAAGCCACCAGTTTGTCCTACAATAATGAAGCGCATCGTTCTTGGGCTCTTCCCGCAACAAGATTTATGCCGAACGCCGCAAGATTTAACGCTGGAAATCGTGGAAGTCCCGCCATTTACGAAGGATGAACTGATCGCCGCTACAGACAAAATAAAAAGCAATAAAACGCCAGGCATGGACGGCATTTCGAATGGGATCCTGAAATATATAATTAAGGAGAAAACAGAACTGTTTTGCCGATTATACACGAAGTGTATTCAGAAAGGCATTTTCCCAAAGAAATGGAAGCGGCAACGTCTAGTCCTACTGCCCAAAGGCAACAAGCCACCGGAAGAGCCATAATCATATAGGCCCTTATGCATGCTGGACAATGCAGGAAAAATACTTGAGGCAATAATCTGCGCGCGGATTCAAAAGACCACGAAAGGTGATCAGGGACTCTCAAGGTGGCAATATGGCTTCCGGAAGAAACGTTCAACTGTCGACGCGATATCGGCTGTGTGCGAGAATGCGCGCAAAGCCCTCGAGGGTAAGAGATAGTTTGAAGGAGCAAAGCAGTACTGTGCTGTAATCACGTTGGACGTGAAAAACGTATTCAATTCTGCCAACTGCACCCGAATAATAACGGCGATGATGGCAATGAATAGCTATTTCAGCGAAAGAGAGCTCTTCTACGACACCAACGAAGGACCAAAAAAGCACCATGTTACTGGAGGTGTGCCCCAGGGGTCAGTCCTTGGACCACTTCTTTGGAACATCATGTATGATGGCCTCTTGAGAATAGAAAAAGCGGAAGGAGTGTCCATTATAGGATACGCTAATCATATCGCGGTCGTAGTTGTCGCAAAACACTTAGTAGACGTGGCGCGCATGAGCACTGAAACCATAGAGTCTGCCAAAACTTGGCTCCAAACAGCAGGATTAGAGTTAGCGGATCATAAGACCGAAGCGCTGCTAATGACCAGCCGGAAAAGAGTTGAAAATATTCAGATACGAATAGGAGGTCACACCGTAGAATCCAGCCCAACTATCAAATACCTCGGTGTCATACTCGACCGGCGTCTGAGCTTCAAAGAACATCTGAATTATGCTAGCGAGAAGGCGAGAAAAGTCAACACGGCTGTGCCAAGTCTCATGCCAAACATAAGAGGTCCAAAACAAGAAAGAAGGAAACTGCTTGCAACGGTCAGTTCGTCCATCCTGATGTACGCGGCCCCAGTATGGGCAGTTGCTACTCCAGTAACCTCATACATGAGAGCTACAGCCTCAGTGAACAGACTAGCGTTACTAAGAGTATGTTGCGCGTTCGTGGCAGTGTCAGACGAGGCCGCAAATTTGCTAGCTACAAGATGTCCGATAGACATAGCTGCCAGAGCGGCAGCAGAAATCAAGCGCAGTCCAAGCGATCGCAGCAAAATATTGCAACAGAGCATCGACGAGTGGCAAAAAAGGTGGGACTCCTCCTTGAAAGGACAATGGACAAGGAAATTGATCCCAAAGGTAGATGACTGGATAAACAGGAAACACGGAGATACTGATTTCTACCTCACGCAGTTCCTCACCGGGCATGGCTGTCTCCGCCAATACTTACATAAGTACAAACATGCCGATAGTCCCTAACTGCCTACATTACGACGGGAAAGTTGAAAGCGCAGAGCACATACTAATGGACTGTCACAGATTTAGTAATGAACGCAATTACCTGCAACAATATATAGGAGAAGCAGTGTCCCCCGAAGGCTTGCTGAAGGCCATGTTGTCCGAAAACGACGTATGGAAAAAGTGTGCAGACATCATCACGTTAATCATGAAACGCCTTAGAATAGATGAGCGAAACGCAAATCGCGCAGTGTAATAACGCACGCTGAATGAAGACGAAGAATAACGTCCAGTGCCTGCCCTGCGAAGTAATACCGGAATCGATAGTCCCTTAGGGGTGTCACAGGCCCAGCGTATGAAGGAGGTTGGGCTTAGTCCGTAGGTGCCAGGAGGCAAATCGGGCATGCGGACAGCACGGGCTGATCGTATCTATGAAAATTCTCCTTCCCTGGTCGTAACCGAAAAAAAAAACACACTTTCACCCACATGCACACACACACACAGTCCTTTACACTTCTCGGAGTGCCGGTACTTGCCACCAAACAGTGCCCTTTCGTTAACTTTCCCCTCAACTCGGTGCACCGTTTGGCGGTTCAACAGCGTTTAAGCAAATTCCGACACTTCACTTCTTTTCCGAAGACGAGAGACAGAGCAGCCACCACGCCACTAACGGAGGTAGTTTCTATATTTTCATATTACCACTTAATCACAAATATACCAAATTATAACGATTTAAATTGAATAAATCCAATTATTCGCTAATACCAAAACAATCGTTCATTTCTTCTTTTTCCATAAAACTTTACACCGGGCGTATATTCCGTATACGCCGCGTGTAAATATTGGTGCCTACCGTGGGTAACTAAAAGTGTGCCACGCATACTGTACTGTTTTTGTTTTTATAGAACAAGTGAATGTTGTTGAACAATAAAATCAAAGAGTTGTTTAGTAAAAAAAATGTAACATTGTAAAAGAGTTCTCGTGAAAGCTAGCTATTCTTTGAACAAAATTTCAAGACTTTAGCTGCTTAAATGGATGGGGTTTCGTGCTATTTGCGATATCTGAACGATAGATTGTATGGGTGCTAAATGCTATATCTCTTTGATCTTTATGATTTTCACTTAACATATATGCCTAATAATGACTGATATTTGTTCAACATTTCATGTCCCTAGCTGATTAAATGAAGGGGTTTTTGTGCCAAATGAAATATCTGAAAAATCAGTTGAATGGGAGCTATATGTTATACATTAATTATACGTTAACGATATTTGTTCTTATGAGAAGCGGTACTAATACGAGTTTTGCATACTGTATATCTTTGATCTTTATGATTTTCACTGCTCCTATAAAGCTTAGAGTAGCGGACCTTCTTGCAAAAGTTCAAACCTCTAGCTGGTTAAGTGAAGAAGTTATGAATCAAAATATGATATCTGAACAATCGACTCCTATATACCTTATAGTCGTCCGATCTAGCCGGTTCCGAGAAATGTCTAATAAATTATAAAACGGCACCTGATTCAAATAGCTCATAAACTGCAGGACTAGATTGCGTTCAAATTGACGGACAGACGGACAGCCAAGTCAGTCTGGCTAAATCGACTCAGCTCGTCACCCTGATAATATCAGACCAAAGTTAATATACCATTTCCTTGAAAGGTATAAATATAAAAATCGTAGCTTCTAGTGGGAATCGAGCCGGCTTTCTGAGGGTTGCTAAGCGAATCCTCTGCTTGTATGCCAACGGCGCGCATGAAATTTCATTGCCTAAGAGCGTCCATATATGCACCAATTCATCATACATATATTATACCCGAAAAAGGTGAACATAGGATTCAACTACAATTATACCCGATTGAGACTTGTTTGCGACTTATTAATACCCAATTGTACCCGAATGAGCCTTATCCCGGAATACTCTCTTTATAGATTTGTCGTACAAGTTTTTGCAGGGAATAAACAAATGTACAAAAATTACTTATCACATTCCAACAATAACATTTGTACAACATATGAACATATGTACTAGCATAACCAACGCATTGGTGTATTATATTACATGCACCGGCTTGGCAGCACAAGCGATGATATGGGTTATCCATCGGCAATAGTTAAATTGGTTTGATCATCAATTGAATTGCAGGTTATTTTTGTGAATGTGTATTTGCCTTCACTTGTTCATTTAGCAAGTAAGCATACTTTTTTTTTATAAACTGAATGATATTTAAAAATAAATCAAGTTGAATCCAAACGTAAGACAAACATCTTGCATTTATTTTTAAACAATATCGGCATTCCTGCCTTTTTTGTTGTGTGTTATGTATTGTATAGCAAAAGTCCTATCGCACCACACCTTAAAAAATATATTTTAACATTTATTAACATTACATGGCGAAACTGCAAAACTCCTGTTTGTATAGGTAGGACCAAAATATATTTTGAAATTGAAAGCAAACCACAACCGCAACAAAATATTAAATAATCCAACAAAAACCAATTTCAAACTGAAGAACAAAAACAACTTCAAAGAGCACTTTCTAATATGAAACATTCTAATATAATAAAAAACTTACAAGAATTTGAAACAAAAATGACCGGTACTAAGCACAGTGTTCGAAAATCAACAGGTGGAAAAGCTCCACGAAAAGAACTTGCTACAAAAGCAGTGCGTAAATCTGCTACTTTAAGAGACTGTGTAAAAAACCAACATTTCTATCATCTCGGTACAGTCGTTTTTGATGAAATCCGTCGTTATCAAAAATCTACTGAATCGTTGTTCCATCGCATGGTATGTAAAATTGGTCAAGATTTCAAAACCAATTTGCATACCTAGTTAGTGTTTTAGAAAATACCAATTTTTATTCAATTCAAACTAAACGTGTAACTATTATGCCCGAATAATAATAATAATAATCCCAACAGTTTTATCCCTTCATTCCCGCCCGACCGACGCGAGGGCGCAGCCGTATGACACACGGATATATAAAAAAAAAATTTTGTTTCATATATCCTGCGCCGAGTATTGAAAGGCAGAAGTTTGTTAAGTGTCGAGATCTAAATCTGTTCAGCTACAGAACAAATGCTCATCAGCTGATCGAATAGTAATATGTATGTATGTATGTATGTATCAATCAAGAATTATAAATTAGAAGATTGCGACACTTTCGTCCCGTTATCTTTTTTGTTTCGGCTTGACAGCTGTGTGACGTCATAGCATACGAGAATATCGAGTTAAAAGGGAAAACGAACAGAATTATACATTCGCGCGCAAAACTTTAAATTTAGTGAGTTTAAATAATACGAAGTGATTAAAAAAATGAAGTGTGCAGTGGCTAATTGCAACAATTTAAGGTAGAAAAATGCATGCTGAGTAATGCATCGAAAAAATTATCATCCACCAAGAGTTGGACAAATTTAACTATGAAATGAAAGACAATTTTTTTGACCAGCACTTTCTTATTTTTTTTTACACATTACATTAGAAATAACGAGAAACTCCAAAACAAACGCTACCGTGCACTCCAATTGTTAATTTTATGAGGTGGGTTTTTTCGAGGGCTGAGGTGAGCTCAGCCTGTCCAGGGTCAGATGAAGGTCCCACTAACCCCCACCAAATAAAACACGATATTTATGTGCTTAAGTTGGACACACACACACACACACGCGCTCTGGCTTATTGATCTGCCGGCAGCTTTATGTCCCGAATGAGAGAAGAGAGGGGGAGAGCGAGCGCAGCTAACAGGAGGTAGTTTGGATGGCTCTCGGTGAGCACGCTAGCAAGCGTCAAGGGCTGTCGGCGACGGCGAGGCAGTTAGGGAGAGTGGCGGTGACTCTCTGAGACGGTCAGAAGATCAGAGAGTAGCAGGCGGAGCGCCGTGCTTATCGTGCTAGCAGCACGTTGGCGAATCTCGGAAGCTGTCTCGGCAGCTGGATACGGTAGTAAGCGTTGTTCTAGCAGCACGCTGGTGAATCTCGGTGGTGGTCCTATCAGCTGGTGTCTCCTAGCAAGACTCTGGTGAATCTCGGTGGTGGTCCTAGCAAGACTCGGTCGGTTAGGAGCAGCGGGAGCGGCAGCGTAGGAAGCCTCCTGGTCGCGAACCGCTCTCCTTGTGGTAAAATACCACCAAGGACCGTGGTACCAGGAGTGGAGTGGAGGAGTAGGAGTGGAGGAGTGGGTTAGTCAGAGGAAAGCGCTGGACATGCCCAAAAGACATGTCGCCGCGTCCCTTATGACCTACCCGGGGGAGGAAATGCCATCCCGTAGTTGCACGCTACGTATGTAGGGCTGGAACGGTGCTGGCGAGGATTAGGAGTGGGAGTGGGATGTGGTCGACCAGGAGGAAGCGCTAGACCTATCCGAAGATATGTCGGCGCGTCTCCCAGCCGGTCGACCGGGAGTAGGCTGAGCCACGAGGAAGACACGTCGGATGGCACGTCGCCGCGTCCCCCCCCCTGGTCGGGTCAGATCAACTCAGTCAGAAAGGAGCGCTGGACATGCCCGAAGGTATATCGCCGCGTCTCCTTGCTGACTAAGTGTTCAACCCACCTAGCAAGACTCGGTGGTTGTGTGCTCACAAGCCCCTTTAAGTTCGATGTTACTAGTAACAGGTTGAGAATTCCTGCCTTAAGTGCTATGGACAGTGACGCGAGCGAAATAATTTACGTCAGGTGGTCGTGTGCGTGTGCTGTTCGTATGTATGGGTGTCTGTTGGGGTGCGTTTATTGTATCGTAATCAGAATGCTACGTTACAGTCCCCCTCCCACTTCGGGGACAAAAAGCAGAGGCCCCGGCGTGGTGGTGGCGGTTCGGCGTGTGTGTGTGTGCTTGCATTTTTATTGAAATTCAACGTAAGTAATTCAAATAAATTCACAAATTGTTTGCTTATTCTTATGGTTCTTATGATAAATATCGGTATATTATTATTATAAGTTTTTTTTTTTTTGTTTTTTATGTACATACAACAATGTTCAATTTGTTACATAACTAAATATCGGTATATTATTATTGTAAATTATTTTTTTGTTTTTTATGTACATACAACAATGTTCATTTTGTTACATAACTATAACTTATCTCATGTTTTATATTTATTTAAAACGTTATGAGCGCGGATGTGATCTCGACATCGAATTTTACGATGACTTTGTGGCCCTGGTACTTAACGCAGGCGTGGTCGTTCCTCACCCGAGTTACCCACACGGTGCGGCATTTGAATGTCGTCATCCATCGCTTCTTGTTCGTCGTTGGACGTCGTAGGACGAACCCTTCCAAGATGTTTGGAATGGGAGGGGCGTCTGCCGTCTCTTCCTCCGTTTCCATCGCTCGTTCCACTTCTCGTAAGCGGTTTGTTGGGCCGTCGGTGTCTAGTGCTCGTTGGAACGTCGCGGGGGCGGAGTGCAAACCGATTGGCATTACTTTCCACTCGAAAAGTCCGCGGCCCGGGACGGTGAAGGCAGTGTACGGGCGGGACTGCTTGGCCAGTGGTATCTGCCAGTAATAGTTTTTCAGGTCCAGAGTGGAGATGTACTTTGTTTCCTGGAGTTGGTTGAGGATAGCTTCGATCTGGGGTAGCGGATACGCATCGGCTTCGCTTGCGATGTTGAGTTGGCGATAATCGATGCACATCCTACAGCTTCCTTGCTTTTTCCAGCACTAGGACGAGCGGTGAACTATACGCGCTTCTCGACGGCTCGATGCGCTTGGCTGCGAGCAGCTCGTTGACTTCATCGTTGATGACCTGCTGCATGGCGGGATTACGGTCGTAGTAACGTTGCTTTAGTGGTCGTTTGTGCGTAAGAGTGATGATATGCGTGGCGGCTATGCTTGGCCCAGTGATTCCGCTAAATACCTTCTGGTGACTCATCAGGAATTCGGTCAGTCGTTTGTTTTGGTCTGCAGTCAGATGTTTTCTCTCGGTGAGCGCGGACAGCTTGCCTAGAATTTTTGGTTTCTTCGGAGCAGCTGCTATCAGGGGTAGGTCATCCAACGTGATGATCATTCCTCTTTTCCTGAGGAAATCCATCCCCAATATCATGTGTTCGGCGAGGTTGCTGACTGCTGACACCGCAATGGACGTTGCCTTTCCATGGTACGTTATCGTCACGGGGTATGTTTGCGAGCTTACGGCGCAGGTTTGGTTCGCAAGTTGTATGCTTCGGTGGCTGGGCCATGATCGGATCTTCCTTCTCTCGAGGTGCTGGCGCACGGTCTCGCCGACATAGGTGAGTGTGGCGCCGGTGCCTATTAAAGCTCGTACCCTCATTCATTCCACATCTACGTTGGCATAGAAACGTCCGTCCATCTTCTCTTCAGGCATCATGACGGCTGCGGGGGCGGCGTCGCTCGGCTTTGGTTTTGGGCTACCCCACTCGGTAGGTGGCTTCTCCTTGGGCGAACTGTTGGTGTCGCACTGGCAGTTTCTGGAGAGGATGTTGTCGCGGCCACATCGGGAACAGAACAACCTTCTAATTCCTCTGCAGTACCGACGGTGGTGGCCTCTCCGTTTACATCGCCAACAGGTTATTTCGCTGTTATACTCCTCGGTCAGGGGGACTAGGCTGTGTACCGGTGGTTTGTTCTGTCTAGCCTCCTCACTTTTCAGGAGCTCGAACTCGTCAGTGAGCTCCATCAGCTCTTCAATTGACGAGAACTCGGCACAACTGATGAAAAGACGGTACTCCACTCGCAACCCTTCGTATATGCGTTCGAGATGACTCTCTTTGACCATCGTCGGGTGCTGGCGTACCAGCGTTTGTAGGGCAAGTATGTAATCTTTGGCCTTTTCTCGGCTCTGTTGCTTCCGCTGGCGGATGGCTTCTTCCAGTTGGTTGATGTGCCTTCTCGGCAAAAAAAAAACGTTCTGCTTCTGCGCAAAATTCTCTCCACGAGCGGAGTTATGTCTTCCGGACACGGTACCACATCAACGCTTTCCCGCGAAGGATCTCGGGAAGGGGTGGGAGAAGCTTGTGCAGCGGGATACGATAGCACTCGGCTAACTCTTCAATTCTTTCTAGGAATTGGAACAATGCGTTGTCTCCTGCAAAATGTACGTCCCAGCGTCGGACTGTATTCATTATCTCCACCTCGCTCATCTCGTTGCGATTTGCCTCGTTCTTCTCTTCCTTTGGGTCTGGAGGGGAGTTATAAATCCTGATGGAGGGAGCGTTGGTTGTTGATTCAGCAGGGCACTCCTCCTTGGCGTTAACTTCCCGCTCAAGTTCCCTCAATATATTTTCGGTTGATCGGCGGCTGCGCTTTGCTTTTACGAAGGCGCTCAATGTGTTGCGTAATTCGGAAACCGTGTGCTCCTCTGCGTAAATACGATGTCGCTTGCACTCTTCAACCAGTTTCTCTTTCCTTAGCAGGTATATCCAGCCAGGGGAGTCGGTATTTAGTGTCTTGATGTCATTGACGCAATGGTGTGTGTTCTTTCTTTCCTCGTGGGTGTCCCGTGATCCCGCTACCACAGCGTTGGTGTTTGTTGTTGTTTTTGCACAGTCGCCTGTGCAGACGGGTCCCTGCTCGGGCGCCATTTATGACGTGGGTTTTGTCGAGGGCTGAGGTGAGCTCAGCCTGTCCAGGGTCAGATGAAGGTCCCACTAACCCCCACCAAATAAAACACGTTATTTATGTATGTGCTTAAGTTGGACATACACACACACACACGCGCTCTGGCTTATTGATCTGCCGGCAGCTTTATGTCCCGAATGAGAGAAGAGAGGGGGAGAGCGAGCGCAGCTAACAGGAGGTAGTTTGGATGGCTCTCGGTGAGCACGCTAGCAAGCGTCAAGGGCTGTCGGCGACGGCGAGGCAGTTAGGGAGAGTGGCGGTGACTCTCTGAGACGGTCAGAAGATCAGAGAGTAGCAGGCGGAGCGCCGTGCTTATCGTGCTAGCAGCACGTTGGCGAATCTCGGAAGCTGTCTCGGCAGCTGGATACGGTAGTAAGCGTTGTTCTAGCAGCACGCTGGTGAATCTCGGTGGTGGTCCTATCAGCCGGTGTCTCCTAGCAAGACTCTGGTGAATCTCGGTGGTGGTCCTAGCAAGACTCCTAGCAAGACTCTGGTGAATCTCGGTGGTGGTCCTAGCAAGACTCGGTCGGTTAGCAGCAGCGGGAGCGGCAGCGTAGGAAGCCTCCTGGTCGCGAACCGCTCTCCCTGTGGTAAAATACCACCAAGGACGGTGGTACCAGGAGTGGAGTGGAGGAGTAGGAGTGGAGGAGTGGGTTGGTCAGAGGGAAGCACTGGACATGCCCAAAAGACATGTCGCCGCGTCTCTTATGACCTACCCGGGGGAGGAAATGCCATCCCGTAGTTGCACGCTACGTATGTAGGGCTGGAACGGTGCTGGCGAGGATTAGGAGTGGGAGTGGGATGTGGTCGACCAGGAGGGAGCGCTGGACCTATCCGAAGATATGTCGGCGCGTCTCCCAGCCGGTCGACTGGGAGTAGGCTGAGCCAGGAGGAAGACACGTCGGCGCGTCTTCCACCCAGCTTGCCAAGAGGAGGTCGGCCAAGGAGCTGTAGTTAGGTTAACCTGGCCAGGGAGGCGCGCTGGACGCGCCGAATGGCACGTCGCCGCGTCCCCCCCCTGGTCGGGTCAAATCAACTCAGTCAGAAAGGAGCGCTGGACATGCCCGAAGGTATATCGCCGCGTCTCCTTGCTGACTAAGTGATCAACCCACCTAGCAAGACTCGGTGGTTGTGTGCACACAAGCCCCTTTAAGTTCGATGTTACTAGTAACAGGTTGAGAATTCCTGCCTTAAGATCATGGACAGTGACGCGAGCGAAATAATTTACGTCAGGTGGTCGTGTGCGTGTGCTGTTCGTATGTATGGGTGTCTGTTGGGGTGCGTTTATTGCATCGTAGTCAGAATGCTGCATCCAATCGGAGAGTCAAACAGACAGACGGGATGCAAAACTTATTGACATCGTGCCATTAAAAATATAAATGAAGGAATTATTATCAGCAAAAGTAAAAGTTTAGTATATTTCAGTTATTACGAACAGCAGCCGAATTGCCGGCATAACTCATTTTTATCCATTCTAGTTAACATATACTTATGTATATACTTGCATGCTTTATCGCCGGAGCATATTTTAATGTGTATTGAGTATTATTACATATTTAAGAGTTATATTTTATTAAATTTACCTAAATAAATATATGGAATACAAAGTACAAAAGCTTTCGGTTTTCACGCGTGTGTGCACGAGTTGGTTTTCAATTTCGTTTTATTACTGTCATTCTATCATTCTTGCTTCCCACTCTTATCCTGTATGCTATGACGGTAGAAATGTCGTAATCTTCTAATTTATCATTCTTGTGTATCAGTTATTGAGAGCATTGAGTATAGTTTTCTTTACGTAAAAAAGTGAGTCTGAATTATAAAAAGAACCGGAGTGATTGTTAAAATCCTGACACAAACTACTGAGAGACTCACTTAACTCAAAATTACTTTTACATGGCTTCAGAAAAAGAGGCCGGAAATGTCTTGAAATTCGGGAGGGAACGTTTAGTTTTATTTCGCCAAGAAGCGATTGGCTATAGATCGAGCCAGTTAGTAACTTGACCAAAAATAATATGCCTAGCATTTCTCTGCGACTAGCAAGTGTAGGAAGACTAATGAGTTTTAATCGACCTATGTATGGCGGCAGGTTGTACTGAGAATCCCAACGAAAATTTCTTAAAGTAAAAAGCAGAAATTGTTTTTGGATTGACTCTATTCGGTCGGAAGGAACTTGATAGCGCGGGTTCCAAACAACAGATCCATGTTCCAGTATTAGCCTCACTAAAGTTGTGAAAAGACCCTTTGTAATGTATGGGTCATTGCATTCTTTTGACCATCGTTTTACAAACGCAAAAACACCCTTGGCTTTGTTAACTGTAACATTTATGTGAAGATTAAAATTAAATTTCGGGTCCATTGTAATTCCAAGATGACCAAAGTTATACGCTTGTTCGAGGTTATGGTTACATATATCATAAGAAGCTGGTTGAACTGCCCTTCGAGAAGAGCACATCCCTTTACATTTATTAAGATTTAGTGGCATGTAATTAACTTCACACCAGTTAGCCTTGCTATTTAAATTCGCTTGTAGTAAGGATCTTTTCCTATCAGAATGATACGATCTAAAAAGTTTTACATCATCAGCATACAATAAAATTTTTTACTAATTTATTACAGAAGGTATGTCATTTATAAAAAGTAAAAACAGAATCGGTCCAAGGTGACTTCCTTGCGGGACCCCTGAAGATACATGAATAACGTTTAAGGAACTCTTTTTAAAAAGAACTCGTTGTGTTCTGTTAATGAGGTAAGAAGATATCCAATGAAGGAGATGAGGTTGAAAACCTAGAAGATCGAGTTTATGGATCATTAAAGAGTGACTTACTCTGTCTGTCTGCTTTACTAAAATCGGTGCATATAACATCAGTGCGCATAAATTCTCTGAATCCATTTGAAACATGAGTTGTGAACTCAAGCAAGTTTGTAACGGTAGAATTACCCTTAGAGAACCCGTGTTGTGTGCTAGAAATTGTAGACGATATGGAATACGTTAAAGGGTCAACAATCCGAGGTGAAGGCTCTGAAAACAACGTCTATAATCATAAACACAGTTTATAATTTTTCTGAATTATACCTAACACAGTAGCGGATCCAGGATTTGGAGAAGGGGGCTCCAAAAACCTTGACTATTTTCGACTAAGAAATTATTCCTGTAAACATGCAAGACATATTTAAATAGTTCTATATCGAATAATTTATAAGTACAAACGAACCGGAAATCGATTTTGCTATTTTTCTATATAAAGAAAGTATAAAAATAATGGATCCGCCACTGGCCTATCATGAAAGTAATAAAAATATAAATGTAATATATTTAAAATTGTTTAAAAATATATGTAAATTACAAGTTCCTGCTCATTAAATTTCTATAAAATTGACAAACAAAATTACAAATCTAATTTCTAAATTATTATTTAAATCTACTTTGTTATAAGTTACATGTCTTATATCATTAAAATTTCTAATTGATATAAGTTCAATTGTTTGTAATCGCCCATATATGTTTATGAAAAGAACGTAAGTATATGTTTAGACATAGAAACTCACAATAATAATTTAGTCTGAGCGTATTAGCGAAAACAACCTCAAACTAAACGCAGAAGAATGTTATTTTCTAAAAACAGAAGTTGTATATCTTGGTAATTTAAAGACTTCACAAGTGTATTTTGATTTTCTTCTGATTTTCCGACAGGGTGGAAAGTTGATGTATATGGAACGATTTTCCGTCATCCCTTGTCAAATTTGGTTTTGTAACATACCGCGTTGTGCGATCTTCAGTTTCGTTCAGAGTAATAAGTGTTGGTTGTGCTGTATTTATTGCTGTCCATTAATTTTCAAGTATTGGACTCAGTTTTGCGAAATGTTTGCAATTTTGGTGTTTTATGCTTTGGGTACCTGAATTTTCGTCTGTATAAAATTCTGTTGAGTAAGTTTTTTAATCTTCGGTTCTCTTCAGGTTTCCTTTAAACAGGAAGAAGTCGGTAATTTTTGTTTTGTGCAACATTTTGTTCTGGTTATGTGTGTTGTTGTCTGTCTGTTTACCTATGATATTGTTCTGTCGTTTGTATACGCGGTTAAGCGGTTCGAATATTGCGTCGGAATAGGTATGTGTTTGCTCTTTTATTATTCTTCTATCAAAGGTTCTTTGCTTATAGATCTCCATATTTTCGAGTACGTTCAGGCGGCGTCCCTCTGTTGCACATGAAGTAGTTTGGCTGTCTTGTTAATATTTGCTGGTGGACATTTATTACTAAACAAGTGGTTAGCAAAGTTCGACTCAGGTACAGTGGTCGGCTTTCGTACCTTTTTGTTGTAGTCTGCTATATGTTCGAGGAATCTTGTTCGTATTTTCCGTCCTTTTTGTCCTATGTAACTGTAATGGCATTGGCAGGTCAGCTTGTATACGCCCTTTTTGTTAAATGGGTCTACGGTATTCATGCTGGTTCGAAGCAGTTTTCCTAGGTTATTTGTTGTTTTAAATGCTGTCTGGATGTTTTTGATTGATTTTTGAATTAAAATGCATTTTCGTTTATGGCTTAAGTGTTAAATTAGAATACAAATATATGGTGATACTTAAGAAACCAAATTTCCTGATGGTAAATTTCATTGTGAATTTCATTTTTAATTGCAAATTAATTAGCATGTTATGGTAGATTCAAATTGCTATAATCTTTTTCTTCGGTTTCCATTTTAAACTATAATTCTTGCAGGAAGTCCAATAATTACGATTTTCTTACGATGACTTGCAAACTCGAAAAGGAAAGTTATTTTATTCGTTTCCCTTATTTATTCATTTTGGTCTTAGCTTAGGGTTGCATTTTATACTATATACCAGAATATTCAGAGTTGAGATTTTACATACTAAACCGACGTAGTCGAATGTGTAGCGGAGCGTGCAATAACTCGATATACCGGTGGGTTCGAGGTTCGAAACTCAGCCAGGGCAAGTAAAATCTAAATCATCTTAAAGTTTTTTTTTAAAGCGGAAACCCCCCGGAAAGCAATAGCAAACCTTCGAAGGTATTTCTGCCATGAAAAAGCTTCTCATAAATACATCTGCCGTACGGAGACGGCGCAAAACTGTAGGCCCCTTAATTTGTGTTACAACATAAACATGCACACCACTGAGCTATATAGTTGGAAAAGCTCGGAGACTGAGCTATATATAATGTCAGCGTTAAATTATTATTATTATTATGTAATGCGATTTAGCACTTACAATTTGTTAAATAATCTGTCAAGTGTTGGTTTTAATATTGTAAACAAATTGGTTATCGTTTTAAACCCCACAGTAAGCCTAGTATGTTAAATTTGTTCTGTTTTTCTGATACAACAAGCGCATCACTTTTTGAACAACTTTCCGTTTGCGGTGTAAAACTGTTGCTTAATCCCAGTTTGAATTATCTCACAGACAAAAGTCTCATATCTCTATATCAATCAAGATATTGCCGCGGATATACCTGTACAACTGCTATGCTCAGGGTGACGGAGGATATACGACCATTTCTTTTTTTTTTTCCAAAATTCAGTTTTTTCGGCTTTTTGAGCGATAAAAAATCATGGCAATTCATTTTAAAATTTATTATTTTTTGGAGTTCACTTTCAATTGATTTAACTAAAAGGCGGTCTTCTCTTTACGCCACGTGCAAACATTAAACTAACAAGTACGTTCAACTGTACGTTCAACTGTGCAGACGTGTTTTTTTATCGCTCCAATTTCTATTATAATATTTGCTATTCTACAATTAAATAAAAAAATTTCTTGTTTAAATAAAAAAAAATTCTTGTTTGGGATTAGTATGGTGTTAACTGCTAATATTGAAACAGTGGCTCTTGTAATTTAATTTAATTGCAATATTCTATTTTGTAAAATTGAATTGAATTAACATGCCTTGCTTTTGCGGTCAAAGAGTACTTTCATTTAATCTGTGTTGGTGTGTTGCCTGCTGATTTAGAATTCTTTCTCGCGTCTGACAAGCCCTTCTTTTGTAAAAGCTGTATGGCTGAGCGGCGTAATTCTATTCGCTCGCCTCCTCCTTCTTTTGTTTCGGCTGAGAAAGAAACAATTTCTGTCGACTCAGCATCATCCGACTTACAAAAAAACAAAGCAATCGGGCCTACAAATGAAAGTGATATTAAGCAGCAAAACACCTTGCTCAAAATTGTTAAAGAAATTGCTGCTCTTCGTAGTGAAAATACGCGAGTGCTCTCGTTAGTAAATACTTTGCATGAGGAAAGAAATAAGCTAATGCAAAAGTTCGATGCCCTGCATGCAGTAACAACTTTAATGCAGACTAAAATCGCCAATTCTGATACTAGCATTTCGTTTTTAAAATCAAAACTAATAGATCTCAGTGACATTGTTACTAGTGCTATTAACAACAAGAATGATGACATTGGCACAGCTGGTACTGCTTGCTCATTGCCCGCTGCTTGTGCGGGTTCCGCTTCGTATGCTGCTTCTTTATCAGTCTCCTCTGCTTCAAGTGCTCCCCACGACAATTCTACGTCGCGATCGACAAGCAGCGATGTTAAGGGGAGTGTAAATACTTTTGCGATCTCTCGAATCCGATGCTGTTGCTGTTCCTGTGTGTCGACCGCCGGCTGCTGCTTTATCTTCGTTATTGCCAGTATCTTCGCTTTCAAAGTCATTCGCTAACGTGGCTGCTCACTCACCAATATCGTCGCCTTTACCATCTGCTGACACTAACGCAATTGCTGTATATGCCAGCTCTGCTCACTCAAATGCAATTAACACGTCATCTTATGCTAGTGTTGCTGCGCATACGCCGATTTCACTGCCAACGCCAACTGTTGAAAATGCTGATGTTTCCATGCCTGATAAAAACCCCACGTGGAAAAGTGTCTCAAAACATTATAGTCGCAAACTAAAGCAACCATTAGTTATTGGTTCATGTGACGATAATGAATTGAGTGTTGTAAAGAAAATGAAATGGTTGCACCTATCACCCTTTTCGTCTTCAGTTACAGCCGATAATATCATTGAATATATTGCTAAACGCACTGGTATTGAGAAAAACTGCTTATCTTGTTACAGCCTTATAAAAAATGGTGTTCAACCTAATACTCTGAAGAGCATTAACTTCAAATTGGGAGTTAACGCAAATCACTATTCAAAGCTATTAACACCGAAACTCTGGCCTACAAATGTAGTTGTTCGCCCTTTTAATTTTTTATCAAAAACCGACGAGCGGCAACAGATGTCCAATGGAAATCGATCGGTTCAGTCGGAGATCCTAACCGCCTAAAGATTTATTTGCATAACATGTCTGGGATCAGAACTAAATCTCACCTCGTGCGACTATTTAGTTCACATCGTGAATATGACATTATCGTCCTCATAGAGACGTGGTTAAACGAAAGCTTTTTTAGTGATGAGTACTTTGACTCTAATATTTACAACGTCTTTCGTAAAGACAGAAATTCTAATTTAACTGGATGTTTTAGAGGAGGAGGGGTTGTTATCCATGTGAAATGTAAACATCATGCTTCTGTGGTAGTGCTTGATAACGAGAACGCGCTACTTGATCAACTTTGTGTAAAAGTGCGTGGAATTGCTGACTACATATTTGTTTGTGCCTCTTATATTCCGCCAAACAGTGCCTACGACCTCTATGCAGCTCACGTCGACAACGTTACATCCTTGGCATTGAATAAAGTGGGCAGTGATCATCTTTGCGTGCTGGGTGACTTTAATCTTTGTAATGTGAAATGGTCAAACACTATCTCGAAATCGGCACTTATTGCCTGTAATGTAAATAGCTCTAGTGAAATATATTTAGTAGATAGCTTCTTAAGTATTGATATCATGCAAATTAATTGCTTCCAGAATAATCTTGGTCGAACTCTAGACTTAATATTTTTAAACAAAAGTATAAATTTTTCCATAAATGGATGTACGTCACCAATTATAAAATCGGACATGCATCATGTACCTCTTGTACTTGATTTAGAATTTTATGAATATTCTAATACCGATTATGTTAATCACAATACTTTTTTTAATTTTAAGTTGTGCGATTTTTTTAAACTGGATAATCTCTTGTTAAACGTTAACTGGGATGACTTGTTTCATCATCTTGACATCACTGAGTGCTTTGAGACTTTTAAATCTACTGTAGTAGACATTTGTATGAGGGTAATTCCTTTGGTAACAAATAAGCAATATAAGGTGCCCTGGCACAATGCTGCTTTGATGAAACTGCGAAATAAGAAAAATAAATTTTTGCGTAAATTCAATAAAAGTAATAATACCGTTTATTTTGATTTGTATAAAGAGTATAATAAGAAATTTACGTGTCTGGATAAATTTTTGCACCGGAACTATGTGTTAAGATTTGAACAAAACTTAAAATCTAATCCAAAAGCTTTTTGGAACTTTATTAATTCGAAAAAGTCTGTTTCTAACATTCCATCAAATATTTTCCTCGGCGATAAAACTGCTAGTACACCTGCTGATGCCGCTAACCTTTTTTCCGAGTTTTTTTGTCCAATTTCGCATCGAAGTCTGATAGTGATGATAACGTTTCCTTTAAGATTCAACCATTTCTCGACTTTGGAAAGTTAGTATTGTCCTTTGAGGATATCCTCAGTGGCATTACTCGACTTAAAACCTCTTTAAACACTGATGCTGATGGTCTGTATGCAATACTGTTCAAGCAGTGTGGTTCTTTAGTGTACCCACTGATGACAATTTTTAACAAATCTCTTTCTTCGGGTACCTTTGTTGATGCTTGGAAATTAGCTTTCATCACTCCGATTTTTAAGAGTGGTAATAAAAACGATATAAGCAATTATAGGCCTATTTCAAAGCTTTCTGCAACTGCAAAGCTCTTTGAATGCGTTATCCAAGACAAACTGTTTTTTTCTGTTAAGAATATGCTGTGCCCGGAGCAACATGGATTTTTTAGGGGCCGATCAACTGTGTCAAATTTAACTGTATTCTCTGATGATTGTATAGCGGCTTTTAAATCGGGTAATCAAGTTGATACCGTTTATACAGATTTCTCCAAAGCTTTTGATCGGGTCTCCCACGTAATTCTAATAAAGAAATTGGCCAGCATTGGTTTCCACTCAGTTTTTTTGAAATGGATTGCATCTTACTTGCATAAGCGTCGTTGTGTGGTTGTAGTGAATAATATAAAGTCTACTCCTTTCGTTGCTTGCTCTGGGGTTCCGCAAGGTAGTATTCTGGGACCTATATTTTTTGTTTTGTTTATCAATGACATTTGTTCCTTTTTCTCTTCAGCAAAATTTCTGCTTTATGCGGATGATCTTAAAATCTATTCCTTGATCAAAAGTCGTCATTACTCTGAATTGATGCAATTGGACTTAGATAAGGTTGGAAACTGGTGCGTCAACAATCAGCTATTCTTGAACATAAAAAAGTGTTTCCAAATTACCTTTTCTAAACGAATCGATATCATTGATATCTCTTATCGTATCTCAAACGCGCCTCTGACTCGAGTTAGTGAAATTAAAGACTTGGGAATAATATTTGACTCGAAGTTCACTTTTGTCAGTCACTTTACTAAGTCTTATGCTATGCTTGCTTCTGTTAGGCGTCATAGTATGGATTTTACCGACCCGTATACGCTGAAACTTTTGTATACGTCTTTTGTGCGGTCCAAACTTGAGTACGCATCATTCATTTGGTCACCCTATTATATGTGCCACATTGCCAGAATTGAACGCATCCAAAAAATATTTTTACATTTTGCATTGCGTAAATTTCGATTTTCTGATCCTATCCCAACCTATGAATCGCGGTGTTTATTGATAAACTTGAAATCATTGCAGAACAGGAGAACAATACTATCTTTGTCTTTTATTTTCGATTTGCTCCGGGGGCTGTGGACTGTACACCGCTCCTTGAGAGAGTTTTCTTTCATATTCCGGCCAGGGCACTTAGAAGCTCGGAAATTTTTAATGTTGGGGTTTTTAAATCTCTTTATGCTCAAAAGGCTCCTATTTCTAGAGCTCTGATTGAGTTCAATAGAGTCTCTAAACTTATCGAGATAGATTTTTCATATTCAAAAGATCGCTTTTTGAATTCACTAAATTTATTTTATAAATAGCATATTTATACTTTTTTTTCATAACTGCATATTAAACTTAACTTATGTCTACTTAGCCTATAAGAACTTAATTGTACTACTTGGCTTAAATAAATAAATAAATAAATAAATAAATAAATAAAAGCTTAATTCGCGGGAAACCGATTTTTATATACCTTCACGATGTAGTTTTGTATGGGCGGTGCCCATAATTTCATAAAACCCCCTTTCTTTGACTCAAATCACTGCTAGTATTAAACTTTACTCAATTTCTTCCAATAAATACTAAAAAACGAAGTTTTTCACATTGTTCAGAATTCCCGTTATATGGAAGTGGTCCGATTTCAAAAATTATTGAGGGTGATGCTAGTGATGTCAAGGACAGTATGTTCACCAAATTTTCTGACGATACCTTACATTGATATTGAGATAACTACAGACCTTTTTTTATGAGTGGGCGTGGTAACGACCATTTTTCAAAATTTCATAAAAATCAACTTTCTTAAATAATAATCTCTCTCAATATTAAATTTTAATTAATATGTTCCAATAGACAAAGAAAAAACGAAATTTTTGCATCCAAATACCAAATATCACTCTATTTGCGGTAATACATACCGATAAACGGGGTTTTTGCATTTTTCAATAACTTCCGTTATATGGGAGGTGGGCGTGGTTATTGGCCGATATGAGCCATTTTCAATACCAACCTACCCTGTCCAAAGAGCATTCGATTTATTAAATTTCATTGCGGGCAGACAGTCAGGCCTAAATCGATTCTTCTTTTCCTTCTGATCATTTTAGTATATATATGTCTATATCTATCTCGATTATTTTTTGCTGTTACAAACAACCGTTATGCGAACAAAGTTATATAACTGTTGTGTACAAGTACGCTCGGTTATAAAAATTCTCTCAAAGGCAGTGTTGAAATGAGGGATTCAGTAAATAATGTTAAAAATTTTACGTTTTTAAGAAATTTTCTTAAAGCTGCATATTCATCAAACAGCAAATCCAAATATACATATGTCTCTAATAAAAAAATTGAGAGAAATTCATTTAATTTTATAATCGAAATACATTAAATTTTTTAATTTGATTACTTTTTTATAATCCCAACTAATTCTGCGCAATTTATTTTCGTATATGAACGATGTGGAATAGAACATTTAAAAATAAAATAGCGCGCCTCTGTGAGCATGAACATGAGTTTTTTTTTGGCGTAGAATACGTCTTACCTTACGGTATGGGCACCCATGTCAGATTGTTATTGTTGTAATCTCTATTTCTTTAATTATAAGGAAACGGCGTGATAAATTTTTTTTTAAATTTTTTTGTAGTCAAATGAAGATGTTAGCTTTCGTTTGACATACATTTCATATTGGTTGATATCTTCCTAATATTTAAATTTCTCAAATGAAAATTTTATAAACACATCCAAACAAATATGTGTGTGGTGTTTGATTGAGTGTGTAGTAGTGGTCAATAGACGTTAATTTTATTGCATAATTTTAGGCGGGAAAATTTAAGTAGAGTAAAGGCAGAGAAGGCGCTGCCAACTACTGCTTATTGGTGGTGATTTTAACACAGAAATCACTTTAAATACTAGATTGGCGAAATTTATGAGCGATACGTTTAATTTGGATTATATTCGAAATGATGCTCCCACAACTATTGATAACACAACCACTGACTTAGTTTTTGCGAGAAATTTAAATGTTAATTTAAAAACATATTTATCCTATTTTTCCTATCATAAGCCTATATTCTCAAAAAGAAATTTTCAAATAAACAAATAGATTTGGGTCTGTTATTTATCATTTATCTTTACTATTGATAACTACCATTGACTTCGTTTTTGCGAGAAATTTAATTGATAATTTAAAAACATTTTTATCCTACTTTCCTATCATAAGCTTATGTACATATATCATCAAAAGTAACTATCAAATAAAGAAATTCATTTGCTTGTATTATTTATCATTATAAATTATCATTATACATATGTTTTCTGTCTTATCGGATGGCGTATTCTACGTTAAACTTAATGGCCGTGTCTCTGACACAGCCTCCTTCTTTTTAATATATGAAATAACTTCAAAAATTTTCGGCTTCGAGTTGAAAATTCAGTACAAATCAGCACAATTTTCCGAAAAATAAGGACATTTCCGTATTGAATTGTGAAGAGAAAAATTTCAGTACATTGAGGGAAAATTTAGCACCGTGCATCCCAAATCAGAACGTCTGTCAACAGTGCCTTTCTTTCTCAGAGAAGACATAACAATGTCAACCATATTGAAATGTTTTTTAGTGCCCGCTGTGATCGAGTGAGTAACGGTTCGGGCTATAACTAGATATGCCACTGAATTCGACCTTCGAATCTCAGCCAGGTGAAATCTTAATCATAGAAACGTTTTTTTCTGCTATTAAATGGCTTCTGATAAATACATCTGCCGTTCGGAGTCGGCACAAAATTGTAGGTCTCTCCATTTGTGGTATAACAAAAAGGCACCTACCACAAACGGCAGAAGAAGCTCGGCCAAACATTGAGCTATATAGTGTAAGCGCCAAGTTATTATTATTATTAACACCACAGCACATGGTGAAGACTGATACAGGGCTCCCCCGCTAGATACGACTTCATTCGAGTAGTTACTGAACGAATACTCCTTTCGCTAGTGGCAAGGAACTAAACACAATATACAGCATAGTCACAACCAACGGAGATACAAAAGAGCTCGTGGTAAAATTCAGGGAAAATAATGCAATTCTAAAAGGAAGACAGAGAGATAGATGAAAAAGCTTTGACAGTAATGACTTATACAAGGAAAATGACATACAAACTTGGAAATTTTTTCAGAAAATACAATATCCACATGGCGTTCAAGACAAGAAACAAAGATACTTAGAAGCAGCACGAATTAAGAAGACTCACTCAACAAACAAGGCGTATATATGCTGAACTGTGAGTGCCAATACAGCTACATAGGACAAACCCGACGTAAAATAAGAACAAGGTTTCATGAACACTCAAGGGACTACTATTTAATTGCAAGCCAATTGGTAAACAAAAAATGTCCACCCGCGAACATTAAGAAAACCGTTCATTTTTTAAATATTTTTTTTTTATTTTTATTATTATTTTTAAATGATTTGTACAATAATAAATTATGCAACAAATACTTAGTTAGCAGCGGTAGCAGCTATGGCCTTCGGCTGTCTCTATGTTAGGTAAAGGTTAAACATTATTTACTTATGTAGGTATAAATATTATAATATATTATATTTACATATATTTTATTTCATGGATATGTATGTTATATTCGTCTAAGCAAGTCAGCAGCTTTCAGAAATTTGTATATCGTGCTGATGTTTTCCGTAGTTGTCTCCTTTAGGGAATCGAGTGGATCTGAGGTGCAGAAGATTTCCTTTCTCGCGAGGTCGATAGTTTGGCATTCTGCTATTATGTGCTTTACTGTCGCAAGCTGATCACAAAATGGGCAGTTGTTAGGAGGTGTACGTTGAAGGATGTGACCATGTGTTACAATGGTATGTCCAAGACGTAGACGAATAAAATGCTTTATCATTGGGAGAGTTATGTCAGCAGAAAGGTTGGTGGTATTCTTGATGGATTGTTGACAGTGTAGTGGTGGTTGTACGTTTTCCAATTATCCATTATAACTTGTTGCCGCTCTTTTGCGATCGCGTTAGATAGTTGTACATAAATGATGGAGTATTTGCAACATTTTTGGCAGCGATGTCAACGTTTTCATTGCCAGTGATTCCCGCGTGCCCGTGAACCCACATCAGTTAAATTTTTCTTGGTGAGGTTATTAGCGTGTTTCGGATGACGATTGTGGCATTGTGATTGTTAGCGTGCGATTCAATAGCGTTAATAAAGGAACTGCTATCCGTGCAAATAGCGAACTTGCCTCTGTTTTGTTTCGTACAAGTAATTACTTCCAGAATGGCCGCCATTTCTGTAGTATAAACAGAGCATATTTCGTGGAGTATACCGTTCAGGTACTGCACGTACATAAAAAAAAGCGGCGCCTGAATGCTATTAAAAACATGGAAATATATAAACGAAAAACATTTGATGGAAGGATAATAAACGAACAAATAAACGAACAACTCTGATGCGATATTTGCATCCTTAAGGCTTGCTTACAAAAAACCAAGCAAAGAGGCAGATACTAAACGGACTAAAGGTACGGACTATTTACCTGTTCTTACCGCGAAGGCAGTCGCGAAATAAAATATACCCAGTTTAGATTCTAACCGCGCGAGACTTCTGGTACCTATACTCAGGACACTTCACATTTGTGTGTTTACTTACTTCAAAGGCTCGATAACCGCCTATGCGAATTTGGCCGAGCTTAGCATAGCAAGCCACTTATTTCTTTCTTTCGCTAACTAGCGTGATTGGAACTATCTAGAGTTCCGAAGCTGCCACCGTAATTGACACTGAGGATGACACACAAGCCGAAAACCGGTTTGTCTCCAAACCAAACTTGACATGAGATGACTCAAAACTGTTCCAAAAAATATCAACATTGCACTCTGTCGGACAAAGGGAAGAAGGAAACAAAATAGTCACTGATGTTGCTGCCGGCATCTCGGCACTTTTGATGGTGGTGCTACCCCATGATGCGCATGAGCTTTCCGAAATTTGCCGATTCGAACTGTCGTCCTAAGTCGGTTGTGATCTGTGCGGTTGTGCACTCCATCCTTCGATTAATGCGCGTGCCAAACTTGTCTGGAATAGGCATCACCGCCGGGCACCGAAAGAAGCGACCTATGCAAGTATTAGCTGTACTTCAATACCGGCAGCGGCCCTATAGTATCCATGTGGATATGTTCAAACCGTCTATCCGCCTCGTTGTAATTGCCTTAAAGGGAACTTTGTATAGCGTTGATTTTTATTTCTCTGGCACTGAATACAGTTTCGCACGAACTGCGTCATCTTTTTGCCATACCCGGCTACACGTAGCGTTCTGATTTTAATTTCTGAGGTGCTTTGTGTCCTGGCAGAGCTAGACTGCTATAGTGTAGGCTGTGCACGGCCGTGGAGCGTATTGCGTACTGAATCCTCGAGCAAGTTGTATTAACGTAGAAAGTATAAGCCGAGTTTAAAATGGATAAGAAATTTCATTGTACGCTGTTTTTGGTTTTGTAAATTTTGAAGGCGGTCGATTTTTAAGGGAATTTGGATGTGCGAGCTAAAGTTTTTCGAGTTGCCGCTTTACTCCCCTTATGTGGATAAATTCGCTAGCGGATTTTACCTGTGTCTCTAATTTCATTGCTATTGAAATGTGCATGATTTTGTCGCCTAATTTGGCAAGTTCAGGTAAGTCGCTGAAGACAAAGCGGTTTGAGAAAGTCGTTGCTAACTCTTTCTAGAACGAGACCACTTAGCGCCTCTAGAAGTTGTGTGGGACGTCGGTCACCTAGGTCGCACTCCGAAAAGAGTTTCTGCGTCATTTTCTCCTCGCTTTCGCCGAACCGGTCGATGATGCAGTTTTTGAGATTTTCGTTCCTGCTATCTGCAAGTGGTGGTAGTACTGCTTCTTTGTGTTGTGCTGGGACTCGATGCATGCGAAAGCCGTATTAAATTTGGTTATATCTGATGATATACCGACCATGCAAATCCGAGCTTTTATTCGTGCGAACCATATTTCTGGTCGCTCCGCCCAAAACGGGGGTATTTTAACGGTGACTTTATTAACGCAAATTGCTGTATTATCCTGGTAGTCACCGTTGGGTGTTTCCAAGTGGACATTGTTCGATTGTGAAATCGGGGCGCTGTCGTTTTCTGCCATACTCAGGAGCGGTGTTGTGTTATGAATTAGTTGCCGGGGCCACCAATTTAGCTACTCTTGCATATAATTACGATTTTCTTACGATGACAAACACGCAAAAGGATAGTTATTTTATTTGTTTCCTTATATATACATATTCGTCTTAGCTTAGGGTTGCATTTTATGCTGCATAGCATGTAGACTCTCGACCTTGCCTACTTTAAATACGCACATACACGTCTGGTGCTTCTATTTCGCACGGCAACCGCACATGCAGTGCTTAAGCTTTCATTGTTCCTTTTGATTTGATTTTGATTTATAAAAGTTTAATGTATTGGTGTGTCGGTTTGCAAAAATCCTCCGCTGCACCATCCGCGAGGGTGCTGACTGGTAATGGGCACCAAAGATTTGGGTGTTCTGTGCGATGTCAGAATGGGTGCCCAGCTAAGATCAGGAATCAGTGTCATGTGCCTAAGCTTCTCAATAGTAAGGTCATATAGAAATGGTTTTTGAATGTGTTATGGGGGTATTTTCAGGGGCTTGATCAAGGCGTTAGGCGACACCGTACTGAGGATCGGCCAGGCTGGGGGCCCCTAAATAGCACAGTCGCGAACTGAGCCCACTGGACCGCGGCCGCAACCAGTGTGTAACTGAGGCCTTACCCTGGGTATCGCGGTAATGACTGTGCAGTAGTTGGCGGCAGGGCTACGGTAAGGAGGCCGTCTTGGGATACTCCCGGCGCCGGTAGAAGTCAACCTGGGAAGCAGATTGCAGCCAATTGGAGGGCAAAAATTGGTACGAGGGCCCCGAGTGGTCCACCCCCGACACCCACTGCCCTTACGAGGCCGGAAAAAAGGATTGATCCAGCCAAGGTTGGAGACACAATACCATGCCAGATCTCTACACTCTAGCGGAAGCAGAGCACGTAAATCTAATCAAGGCAGAAGTTAAATGGGCGATGGCCGTTCTTCCCAACTACTAGCCGAGGGATCATATAGAGACGTCGGCTGCAACAGCAAGCCCAATAGGTCGGTGGACGTTGCGTAAAGTCAAGCAAAAAGTAGCAGGGGAGCAAATTCTGCTTGGGGTCCTGGATGAGAACCACGAGGATGAAATGTCGAGTATCCGCCGACCTGCAAGGGGGCGGGTTGGGTTCAAATCAATATCCGCGTCATCGCGTGCGAGGACACAAGATCATCTGCCCATACGTATTTAAGAATTTGTGTTTGCGTGTGGACGTGTTTTCGCAGTGTCGTGGGGTGCGTGATTTGCATTTACGTTTTCCAACGCTTACATTCTATTTTGCCCGATTTGTAACGGCAAAGTCGATCGCGCAGATGTGGCTAAATTTGCATGGGTAGATTGTGGTGCCTACTACCATGCATTGTGCGCCAAGATTACCTTGATTGGCTTGGACTATATGAAGCCAAACAATGTAAAGCATCGCTGTGACGATTGTAGACTTTCGCGCCGTAAATTGCTGCATCAGCAACCATTGCCAGGTGCTGCGGCTGTTATTTTGTTGTCGAATATGGGCGCTCGAATTCCTCCAGGTGTGAGTATTGGCTCACAATCTGGCAGTAAATCTTTGCCGGCAGTTTGCAATAAGCAAATGACCACCACCAACAACAGCCAGAAACAACAAGCACTAAAATCAGCAAACAACAACATCACTCACAAAAATAAAAGTGCTGACTGGAATGCTTCGATCAGCATAACAAATTTCGTTCCACGTCATCAACCGGACAAAGAGCATATCCATACTGAAAACGGTACAATACCAAAGCAGATTACACTGCAGTTACTGTATGACGAAATTATTTGACTAACGAAGTTCATCGCCGATTTCTTCAGCACAGTGAATCAGCTCAAAGAAGAAAATGCGAAACTGAGCAAAAGAGTTCACAAGCTTGAAAGTATATTAAATTGGAGAGAACAGCAGCAACTGGACAATGCTGTCGATATTGTTGGTATACCACAGCTTACAAATGATAATGCGAATGAGTGCACTAAACAAATTCTGGAAACTGGTTTGGGTGCCTGCGTCCGGAACAAATTCGTAGATGCTTTGTAAAAAATTAAAGCAAAAACGAGGGTCCTCTCCCGCTAGGAATGTGCTTTGCATTTATTTTGCTTCCAATGAGCTGAAAAGGAAAATTATGTCAACGAAAAGAAGTGCCAAGGGTAAACAGACAACTGAGTTTTTTGGTGAGGTGGGCAAGAAAAAGATCTACATAAACGATAGTCTCACCAGCTACAAAAGAGCTTTGTATGCAGCTGCGATAAAAGCTAGAAAGAAAAAATTTATTAGTTTATTTGGTTTAATAATGGTAAAATTCTTATGAAAAAGACTGATAAAGGCGAGGTTGTTATTTTAAGGGATTTTGATGATTTGTTAAAAATCGTCTAACTTTACCTAACAATGACTTTTTGCAATTTTCTTAACAGAAGCAACCATGCTATTAACAGTCCTATTAACAATTTGAATTTTCTATGTAATGATACTAATACCTTTATTGTAACTCATCAAAATATTCGCAGTCTCCGGCAAAATTTCGATTTATTACTTTGTAATCTTGAAGTATTTAAAAAACCTCCTGATTTTTTTTTATTTCGGAAATCTGGATATATTCGCATGAAATTGAAAACTTTAAAATACGCGATTATAAATTTTTTGCGAACTCTGATGACACGTATTCTGCAGGTGGTGTTGGAGCATTTGTGCGCAATACTTACCAACGCGAAAGTTTTTGTTTTAATTTGACTAGCGCAGATATCTTGAAGCTTACCTTGAATATTGCTGGCAGAGTTTTTAGCTTTATCTGTGTCTACAGACTTCATTCGGTTTCCATACCGCTCTTTTTAGACGAGCTCTCACAAATTTTAAGCAATGAAAAGTCAGCCAATGTCATTATTTTAGGTGACTTTAATCTAGATCTTCTCCAACCTAGCTTAGTAGTAGATAACTGCCAAACACTTATGGCAAGTCAAGGTTTCACCTCCTATCTAAATGAGCAAACCCGTAAAAGTTCAGGTAGCTGTCTTGACCATGTCTTCTGTCGTTCTAGCTCTTTTTAAAGTAATTTGTTCACCAGCCTGAGTCATGACCTTCAGATCACCGACCATACTATGACTGGCATAAAGATAGACAAAGTTTCACACATAAATGACACAATAAAAAAGAAGGATCGCAATGTAACAATATTTGATTTTGCTTTGCTAAACAAAAAACTGCGCTTTGAGTCTTGGAACGATGTTTATGCTAAAGATAATATCTGTGTAGCATGCACTACTTTCTTAAGTATTTTACAAAGTCATATTAGGAATGCCAGTACTTCATTTGCCCCATGTAGATCGGACACAAAATTAAAGCCTTGCATTAATAAGAAACTCATCAAGATAATAAGATTAAAAAATAAACTGGGAAGGAAATGAAGTAAACATCCATATAATCATAAGCTTTGTACCCGTTATGCCAATCTATGTAAAAAGTTTTTAGTTGATATTTTAACTCTTCTTTTCAACGCAAGGGTTTTTCTGGGATCTTCACCAATGCTCTTAAATGTGCTACGGTCATTCCTTTATTTAAAAAAGGTAATAAGAAAGATACAAATAATTACCGACCGATCTCGTTGCTCTCCTCGGTTTCGAAAGTTTTCGAGAAACTTATTACAAATAGAATTCTCCCGTTCCTTGAACGCAGAGACTTTTTCAGTTCAATACAATTCGGGTTTAGACCTGGACGGTCAACGGAAGATGCTCTTTTAAATTTTTGCTCTTTTATGTACAGTGAATTAGATTGTTAAAAGAACTGCGCAGGTCTATTCGTGGATATCACCAAAGGCTTTGACATGGTGGATCACCAGCTTTTGTTGGATAAATTACATTGTGCCGGGTTTCGTGGTTGTATGTTCAATTGGTTCAAGTCCTACTTAATCGGTAGAACACAGAAAGTTAAAGTCGGTAGTGGTTTCAGTAACTCACTTGCTATTATTTTAGGAGTTCCACAAGGTTCAGGTTTAGGCCCAATAATATTTTTAATTTATTTGAACTCTATTTTCACGCTACCTTTTATTGGTAAAGTTACCGCTTCTTTTTTTGCCATTGCCTATGGCTCAACAAATCCATTAGATCTGGTGGCCGGTGTTAACCATGACGTTTATATCTTAAGAGCTTGGTTTGCTAAACATAAGCTTATTGTAAGTAGAAAAACCCAGCTGATGTTTTGCAATCTTAATGGTAAAAGTCAACCTGACATGGATATTTTATTTCATTCTACCGAATGTAAACGTTTCACCCTGCACAGTCCGTTTTGTTCTAGAAATCAATCATTCAATTCACGTACTAACTGTAGCAACAAATGTTTCCCAATCGACAAAGTCAAAGATTTTCAATACCTAGGTATTTCTGTTGACCACAACCTAAATTGGTTTACACATACTTCGCGCTTAAAGCATTACGTGCAATCCACTGTTCGATATTTTTATATTCTTAGAAAGTTCTATTCAAATGCAACCCTCAAGACTGTCTACTATGCTCTAGTCCATTCTAAGCTTCAGTATGGTATTAGCTGCTGGGGTGGTGCCTCTTTAAACAAAATTCAACCTCTTCTGACTATTCAGAAATGTGTTATCAGGAAAAATTGTAATGTTAATCGATTGCACCAATCCATGGAACTATTTAGAAAGCTCAGAATTCTGTATTATTACAGGGCTTTAAAGACATTTTTTATTCGCTGCGGCTATCTACATAGCCTTATTTCCGATAAGTATGAGGAAAAACAGGGTTAGTCTTGTTGCCGTTCCAACATTTCGTACTACACATTTCAAAAACTATTATATTATAGTTTCCTTTAAGCTGTTTAATGCCCTACCTGTGAGTATTCGTTTCATTAGAAATTTGCACATATTCTCAGTTGAAGTTAAATCTTTTCTTTTAGAGCTATCACATAATGAAATCAATTTGAATTTTCTATGTAATGATACTAATACCTTTATTGTAACTCATCAAAATATTCGCAGTCTCCGGCAAAATTTCGATTCATTACATTGTAATCTTGAAGTATTTAAAAAACCTCCTGATATTGTTTTGTTTCGGAAATCTGGATATATTCGCATGAAATTCAAAACTTTAAAATACGCGATTATAACTTTTTTGCGAACTCTGATGACACGTATTCTGCAGGTGGTGTTGGAGCATTTGTGCGCAATACTTACCAATGCGAAAGTTTTTGTTTTAATTTGACTAGCGCCGATATCTTGAAGCTTACCTTGAATATTGCTGGCAGAGTTTTTAACTTTATCTGTGTCTGCAGACTTCATTCGGTTTTCATACCGCTCTTTTTAGACGAGCTCTCATAAATTTTAAGCAATGAAAAGTCAGCCAATGTCATTATTTTTCTACCACATAATGAAATCAAGGTTTTGCTGGACCCTTGTACTTAAATCTTTCCTTTAAGCCAAATATCAAACTGTTTTTATTTAGTACATATCCTTGAATTCAATGTATGATGGCAATTTACACTATTATAAATTCATTTTAAAAAAATGCCTTACTTTTCTTACATTGTAATTTTAATGTTATAAATCTAAGTTATTCTCATTTATGTAAGAAAACTGAATAAATAATAATAATAATAAGGCGATAGCGGGTTTATGCGAAGCCTACCCTGGTGGAAGCTGAAGGCGGTAGACTTTAAGGACATACTGGTGAGGCCAAGAGCTAGGGCGTGGATCTCGGTCAAACCCTCCGAACCAGACGAAATTATGGAAGTTAATCCTGACACAATGGATGTATACAGCGGTAGTCAGACCCGTACTTCTCTACGGCGTGGCGGTCTGGTGGCCAGCCTAGGAAAAGAAAACAGCAGTTCTTACACTGCAGAAAGTCAAAGAACGGCACTTTTATGCATCAGTGGGGACCTACGTACTACCTGCACGGAGGCTATGAACGCTTTTATAAACATACTACACATAGGATGTAAGGTGGGTCGCCTCCTCGCGGTGCATCCTGGGTAACGCTAAATGACCTGCGGCCTACACGGCCACACCTGAACGGTAACGACCCCTGGCTTTTCTTTCTGGACTTTCGATCTTGTTTTTATATGTGTTTGATCTGTTGATCTGGGCGCTGGTGGTTGCGGCATTCTGCCACCTAAGTATGCAGAGGTGACACGCTGCAGAAATGGCGGGTGGGCTTATGAAGCAATTGGGCCTGGGCCTCCTCCAAAATGTGAAAATGCAAGGTGGCACCATGGCATCAACAAACGAATAGTTTGCGCCGACGAGCGGTAAACGAAAGGGATCTACCCTCATGTCTACGCGTACGGGTCTGGCTACTAGCAGGGCCTTCCACACCAGAGGAAATGGAAGATCTTATCCGATACTGGAACCCGCACCTCCCGGCGCACAACTGGAAGGTGGTCAAGGTAGAGCGGTGCGAGGACCTGAATAGGCAGGCAGTGTTACTGCTGAATGCGGAGTCGCTCGTTCCCCTCAACGAGTGCCAGGGGGTTGTCAACTACGGCTTCGAAAAGGGTGTCCTAAAGGTCTACCATTCTGACGCGTGAAGAGACGAACCCAGGCTTCGTGGTGGTTGTGGCTTCGGGAAGTTGTTGCCGAGGTGAAACAGCTAAATGACGCTATCATCATTGGATCTGATGCAAACTCATGGCACACGTGCTGGGGAAGGTCGGACATAAATAAAAGAGGTGAGTCACTTCTGGTTTTATTATAAGCGAGATTTTAGTTATCTGCAACAAAGGCATTGAGCCTGAGGAAGTGCGTCGGCTCAACAAAAGTTGAACAGGGGTACTCCACAAGGAGGGGTTCTCTCTCCCTTTCTCTGTGTTATTTGTGACAAATTGATCCAAAAGCTGTGGGTTAGTTTTAAATCCCAACAAGACGGAGCTGGTCTTGTTCACAAGGAAGTATAGGGTTCCAGATGCACAATTACCCTCCATCGCTGGCACTCCTCTTGTGCTTTCTGACAGAGTCAGGTACTTGGGGGTTATTCTGGACGGAAAGTTTAACCGGAGGCCTCACATCGAGTATATGGTCAAGAAGGCGTCGGTCGCTTTATACTGTTGTAGGGGAGCCATCGGGAATAGATGGGGTATTTCTCCAAACGTGGTCCAGGGATATATGAAACAGTCATAAAACCAATTATGTTATATGGAGTCTGCATCTGGTGGAACGCACTAGATAGATCTACTCTAGCTAAGAATTTAGAACGTGTGCAGAGAAGCGCCTTGATTGGCATTAGTGGGGCACTACGCACCACCCCAACACTAGCTCTAAATGTGATGCTTGGCATCATCCCTGTGGATTTGGCGGAAAAAGTTGCCGCCGCTTGCCCTGCCATCAGGTTGCGGAGTGCGGTAGGGTTTTCTCCAACCCCAGAGCATGGGCACTCAGCGATCCTAAGACAATTCGAGTTCATCCCGTAGGAGGTAGATCGGTCCGCGCCGAAGATTGCCCCTAGAGGTTCCTTCACCACACACATCCCATCAAGGGAGGGGTGGAAGGGGAATGACCTCTGGTGCAGAGGCGCAGTGAACCTGTTCTCGGATGGATCGAAATGGAGTGTAGAGTTGAAAGGGGTGTATTCTGCGAGGAACTACCGCTCAGTAGTAAGTTCAGGTTACTGGATTTTGCAGCGCTTTTCACGCAGAAGTAGCTGCAATCAAGGAAGCGGTGGACCGCCTGCATTGTAGCACTATAACACAGAATGCGGTGAACATTTACTTCGACGATGAGGCCGCAATCATGGCCCTGGGATCGATGACGGTGAGGTCGAAATTGGTCGGCGAATGCTTGACCTCCTTATCAGCCGCGTCAGAGGACTTCCACATCCGGCGAATCTAGGTCCCACGCCACAGTGACATGGCCGGAAACTGCCATGCTGATGAGCTGGCCCGACAGGGCACAACAGATAAAATGAGCCTTCGGTCGGCTCAGCAAACGCTGGACGGAAACACCGACTTGCAAATTTACAATTTCCTTTTGGCCGGTGCTGGACCACAGGCGGTCTGGGGAATTACTAAGTACAACCAGACCACTGCTCTCGGCTGCTGTGCGGGTGCTACATGGAGGATGATGAGGTGGAATCTTCTCAACACTACCTTCTCAGCTGCCCTGCCTTCGAAAGGCTAACACTTCTTCGATGCTCCAGAGAGGCACTATGGGGTAGCCATAGGTCGGTTGCGGACCTTCATTACGAGCTTCCGGCGCTTCTTCTAACACATATATGTGTCGCACGGTGGGTATCGTCTCTGTTCAGGTAAAAAAGGGTATAAATATATCAGTGGTACCACAATGGGCAAAGGGCTCCCCCGCTAGATACGACTTCATTAGAGTAGTTACTGAACGAATACCTCTTTCGCAACTAGCAAGGAAATAAACACAATATACAGCATAGCCACAACCAACGGAATTACAAAAGAGCTCGTGGTAAAATTCCGAGAAAATAATGCAATTCTAAAAGGAAGACAGCAAGATAGACGAAAAAGCTTTGACAGTAATGACTTATACAGGGAAAATGACATACAAACTTGGAAATTTTTTCAGAAAATACAATATCCACATGGCGTTCAAGACAAGAAACAATCTAGAAGAGATACTTAGAAGCAGCACGAATTAAGAAAACTCACTGTGAGTGTAAATATAGCTATATAGGACAAACCCGACGTAAACTAAGAACAAGGTTTCATGAACACTCAAGGGACTACAATAAAGGATACGAAATTTAATTTGCAAACCACTTGGTAAACGAAAAATGTTCACCTGCGAAAATACAGAAAACCGTTAATTGTTTTAGATATATTTTTTTTTTATTATTATTTTTAAATGATTTGTACAATAATAAATTATGCATCAAATACTTAGTTAGCAGCGCTAGTAGCTGAGGCCTTCGGCTGTCTCTATGTTAGTAAAAGGCTAAACATTATTTACTTATGTAGGTATAAAGATATTATATTTACATATATTTTATTACATGGATATGTATGTTATGTTCGTCTAAGCAAGTCAGCAACTTTCAGAAATTTGTATATCTTGCTGATGTTTTCCGTAGTTGTCTCCTTTAGGGAATCGAGTGGATCTGAGGTGCAGAAGATTTCCTTTCTCGCGAGGTCGATAGTTTGGCATTCTGCTATTATGTGCTTTATTGTCGCAAGCTGATCACAAAATGGGCAGTTGTTAGGAGGTGTACGTTGAAGGATGTGACCATGTGTTACAATGGTATGTCCAAGACGTAGACGGTTGGTGGTATTCTTGATGGATTGTTGACAGTGTAGTGGTGGTTGTACGTTTTCCAATTATCCATTAGAACTTGTTGCCGCTCTTTTCGCACGAATACAGTTTTGCCATACCCGGCTACACGTAGCGTTCTGATTTTAATTTCTGAGGTGCTTTGTGTCCTGGCAGAGCTATACTGCTATAGTGTAGGCTGCTGGGTACAAGAGAATCCGGCCATGTTGTACGTCACAAAACAAGGTGGCGGATATATGTCGTATGTCGGTTGAAAACTGTGAGATGAAGTCTGACTGACTCTTGGAGGCGGTCTATCGTTCGCGGATTGTTTAAAGACGTAAACTAACATCGGTCACTATCGTTAATGCTGCCTCCAGATCCAAGTGACTCATGACAGGCTAGTTGGCCAGCTCGTCTTTGCAGGCCGCGAATGATCTTGTTGCTTCGTCGCTCCATTTGAGTGTCGTTTTGTCGTTTTTAAGGTTGCCCAGTATTAGGTCTTCCTGTTTACGTTGGTTGTTTACGGCGTTGAGCAAAAAAGAGCGATACAAATTGGGCATTCATAGAAATCGTTTGAAATCTTTTGCCAGCGTTGGCTTTGCCTATCCGCGTTAATGGGTTGTCCAAAAAAATATACCTGGATAAATGGTTTTCATGCTTCTATATACGCGAACGCAAAATCAACTCCACGAAATACATATGTCGTATATGTGCCGCAGAAATGTCTGATCTGCGTTCCTCAAAGAGTCCGAATTGTGTAGTAATCGGGTGTTTAGAAACATTACACATTTCTACAGGTATTTTATTGTAAGCACGTTGTAAATCTATTACCAACAAGATTGATTTCCACACGCTGCTTTGCGGCTTGCAAATCGCTCTTTCTAGCATGTATTAAAACTTCGCTGCCTCTAACTTTTCCTATATGAATTGGCGTGGTCATGTGAAAGATGCAGATCCAGTTCTAATGATATTTAGCTCCTTGAACTGCTTTAGCAGAGTAGTATATTTGTCAGGTGCTTTAACTGTTACAACTGATGATATACTTATGTTACAGATAGCACGACCTTTAGCTTCGTTAAGCGTTATTCGGTCGTGGAGCGTATTGCGTACTGAATCCTCGAGCAAGTTGTATTTAAGTAGAAAGTGTAAGCCGAGTTTAAAATATAATAGAAATTTCATTGTACGCTGTTTTCTGGTTTTGTAAATTTTGGAGCCGCTCGATTTTTAAGGGAGTTTGTATGTGCGAGCTAAAGTTTTTCGGGTTGCCTCTTTACTCCCGTTATGAGCATGAATTCGCTTGCGGATTTTACCTGTGTCTCTAACTTCGTTGCTATTGAAATGTGCATGATTTTGTCGCCTAATTTGGCAAGTTCAGGTAAGTCGATGAAGACAAAGCGATTTGAGAAAGTCATTGCTAACTCTATCCAGGGCGAGACTACTTAGCTCTTGCAGAAGTTGTGTGGGACGTCGGTCACCTAGGTCGCACTCCGAAAAGAGTTTCTGCGTCATTTTCTCCTCGCTTTCGCCGAACCGGTCGATGATGCAGTTTTTGAGATTGTCGTTCTTGCTATCTGCAAGTGGTGGTAGTACTGCTTCTTTGTGTTGTGCTGGGACCCGATGCATGCGAAAGCCGTATTAAATTTGGTTATATCTGATGATATACCGACCATGCAAATCCGAGCTTTTATTCGTGCGAACCATATTTCTGGTCGCTCCGCCCAAAACGGGGGTATTTTAACGGTGACTTTATTAACGCAAATTGCTGTATTATCCTGGTAGTCACCGTTGGGTGTTTCCAAGTGGACATTGTTCGATTGTGAAATCGGGGCGCTGTCGTTTTCTGCCATACTCAGGAGCGGTGTTGTGTTATGAATTAGTTGTCGGGGCCACCAATTTAGCTACTCTTGCATATAATTACGATTTTCTTACGATGACAAACACGCAAAAGGATAGTTATTTTATTTGTTTCCTTATATATACATATTCGTCTTAGCTTAGGGTTGCATTTTATGCTGCATAGCATGTAGACTCTCGACCTTGCCTACTTTAAATACGCACATACACGTCTGGTGCTTCTATTTCGCACGGCAACCGCACATGCAGTGCTTAAGCTTTCATTGTTCCTTTTGATTTGATTTTGATTTATAAAAGTTTAATGTATTGGTGTGTCGGTTTGCAAAAATCCTCCGCTGAACCATCCGCGAGGGTGCCGACTGTAATGGGCACCACAGATTTGGGTGTTCTGTGCGATGTCAGAATGGGTCATATGAAAATGGTTTTTGATCGTGGTATGAGGTATTTTCAAGGGCTCGATCAAGGCGTTAGGCGACACCGTACCGAGGATCGGCCAGGCTGGGGGCCCCTAAATAGCCCAGTCGCGAACGGAGCCCACTGGAACGCGGCCGCAACCAGTGTGTAACTGAGGCCTTAGCCTGGGTATCGCGGTAATGACTGTGCATTAGTTGGCGGCAGGGCTACGGTAAGGAGGCCGTCTTGGGATACTCCCGGCGCCGGTAGAAGTCAACCTGGCAAGCAAACCCGATTATTGCACATCAATGTTTGCCTTCAACAATAAGCATCTCATAGAGATACCCAGTCGAGAATTGTGGTCGGAGGGAGTTCCAGGGCACGAAAATTCAATCAGATTCTACACCGACGGATCCAAGCTTGATAACAAAGTAGGAGGAGGAGTACATGCTGACCAACTCGGGCTGGCGTCCTTCTTTCGCCTCTCGGACAACTGTTGTGTCTTCCAAGCCAAATTAGCGGCTATACAAGAAGCTGTAGACAGTATGCGCTTTGTAGTCACTACTACGAACATAGTGTATATCTGCTCCGACAGTCAGTCCGCTAGACGAGCTTGCAAGAAGAGTTACTTCTGTACCATTTGTTACGGCATGGAAGAGGTTATGCATGCCACTCGATTCCTGCAAAGTCAGTATCAGAGATTCCTTCCTGGTCCAAGCACGCCTGTGATGGGAACGCTGTGATGGGTGCAATACCGCAAGGCTCATGTGGCCCGAGTGGAGCATAAGGAAATCGCGAGATCTCCTGTTCTTGAGAAGGTCAGAATTATCTGTGGCTATAGGAATTAATACAGGCCACCTGCTTATAGATAGACACGCAGAGCGACTTTGAGTGCCCTATAATGATTTTTGTAGAATCTGCTTTGACGAGGAGGAGACTGAAACGATTAGGCACCTATTATGTGAATGCCCTGCACTATGCAGGAGACGTTGAAGATTCTTGGGCTCCGGACCGTTTGGAGATCTAAGCGCTGCTGCTGAAAATTTGTCGTTACCACGAACTGGTTCGAGGAGGAATAAAGGATTGAGATATCTGTGGTATCACAATGGGCCCAATATAGTGGCCTTAGTGTGCTGGCGGTATAACGGCAACCACATGAACCTTACCTAACCTAATGTTTTAGTACAATAAGATCTATATACATCTTTTGTAGCACACATCAAAAAGGTATTACAATCAGACCTTAAAAACTAATACTAACAAAAAACAAATTTTACTCAATTTGTTCCAATAAATACTGAAAAACGAAGTTTTTAGCATTTTTCAAAATTACCGATATATGGAAGTGGTCCGATTTCAAAAATTATTGACGGTGATGCTAGTGATATCAAGGACAATATGTTCACCAAATTTTCTGACGATACCTTACATTGTTATTGAGATGCCTACTGACGATTTTTTTTGGGTGGGCGTGGTAACGACCACTTTTCAAAATTTCATAAAAATCAAGTTTCGTAATTAACAATCTCTCTCAATATTAAATGTTAATTAATATGTTCCAATAGATAAAGAAAAAACGAAATTTTTGCATTTTTCAAAATTTCCGTTGTATGGGAGGTGCGAGAGGTTATGGTCCGGTTTCCAAAATTTAACGACGATATCAGCGATATTGAGGAAAATTTTTTCACAAAATTTAGGGACAAGATACAGAGATTTTTTCCTAAGTGGTCGTGGCAACGCCCATTTTTCTAAACTTCATAAATACCTAATTTCTAAGTTCAAAATCGCTCCAAATACCGAATTTCACTCAATTTGTTTTAATAGAAACCGAAAAAATTAAGTTTTTGCATTTTCCAAAACTTTCGTTATATGGGAGGTGAGCGTGGTTATAATCCAATTTCAAAAAGTTTCTACGATAATAATAGCTATATCAAGTAAAATATGTCGACCAAATTTTTAACGATACCTTACACCGTTATTGAGATACAGAAATGTTTTCCTAAGTCGGCGCCCATTTTTTAAATTTCGTAAATACTTAATTTCTTATTTCAAAAGCGAAACTTAAAGTGCAAATTGCACCGCATTGAGCATGCAAAATGATTTATCGAAGATTTTATTTGCATTTCGGCGAGCCATACATTCGGCAACAAATAAATCGCCGGCGATGCTGATGTTTGGTCGACAAATCCAATCACGCTTGGACCTACTTCTGCCGGAAAACAAAATAGCAGACATCGAGAGAAGCATGCCAGTTAAAACGTTTAAAAATGGAGACCGAGATGCTGCGAGAGATTATCTATCAGCAAACAAGTGGCAATTTGGAAAGATCTTCCGAACTGTGGGTGACTTACACTATGACGTTCAGCTGGACGACAATCGTGTATGGAAGAGGCATACCGATCAATTGCGAAAAGTCAGTAGCGACCTACCAAATGTATCGGAAAGGTTTCCGGTAGAGGAGAGAGGTATAGTTTTGGCCAAACCACATATTTCTTTTGATTCTTTTAATAGAGAGACAGGAACAGCAGAAAAATCTACGGTGGGTAAGATGGTGAAAATAAATGAAAACGCTACATAGGTCACGGAAGAACAGTTAGCTCAAGTCCATATCCCGGTAATGGAACCCGTTAGACGATTACAAAGAGCGCGAAAGGAACCTGATCGACTTCAGTACAATTAAAGAAATCCAGAGTTGATAAGTGGGAGTTAGAATAAATTTGAATTATATACTTAAGTTTACGTTCAATTTCGTGTCATTTATAACCGACATAGTTGTTGTGTACGATATGAAATCAAGTATTGAATTGTTGTATTTACCAAACAAAAATTACGTGGTAATATCTTGTTTGTAAATAGGATGAGGTAGATGTCACAGCTCACTTATGTCGTAACTTTAATTATTAATAAATGACAAATGACCAACAGAAACCGAAGGATGTACACGTGTTTCGTCCACTACTAATCATAAGATTGTTTTATACAAATTGGTAACTACTCAAAAATAAGTTGGTTTAATATCAGCTCATAAAAAACTAGATTAAAACACATCATTAAAAAATTAATTTTTAGACATACGTATATAATTATATTCCGTTTTTTATTTTATTTATATATAATTCACTGAGTACTTTTATATATTGGTATTAAAAAGAACAAAATTTCAGTATTTGTAATTTTGTTCTTTGATCTGTTAAAACCATAAAGATTACATTACATACATAAGTATCTATAAGAAGATATATACTTACATAAATTATTCTATTTTCTCCGCAAATTTTTTCATCAATATCTTTCAAATCTTGTAATGTCTTCAAAGGAAAGATTTTTAATACGTCGTCAGAAATTGATTCCTGGTATATTAGGCTCTTGAGTTGAATATTGTGGTCAGCAAAAGTATGCATTATAACTTTATTTTGACTTTGCAGAATACCTGTGTACATACATATGTATACATGGCTCCCACGAATAATGAATTCCGATTAGTAGTGAAAGCCACTGTATTTATGAATATATGTATTATTATTATAAATTTAACTTTAAGTTCGTGTATTTCCACATGCAGTTTGTTTGTTCTTACACAATTTTCGCATGATTTCGTATCTGAAAGAGAACAAAATGTACCTTATTATATAAAGATGTATTTAGTAAATTTATAAAAAAAATTCCAAAAGTTATATAAACTTGCTTCTTAATGGAAGATTTTCATCCACTGCAGCAGCGTTTATTCGAATTAATTTACCCTTTCGGTTCATTTTGAATAAGAAGGCGTATGTAACAAAGTTTCTAAGAGAAATTTGTTGTTATGAGGTAGACACATAAGTTTATAATCAATTTCATGTATACTGAACTTATAAATTGGTTGCGAAGTGTCGTAATCAGCCCCAATAATACCTAGCGATGAGTACGAATCAACTGGCTCTGAAAATAAGCTTCTAACGTTCACTAATTTCTTTGCCAGGATTGTCAAATCTGAATTATTTTCGAACTCCACTATTTTGATTGTTAAATTTTACCTAAAGCAGCAAAAGCTATCTTACACGACACACTGTCTTCTCCAAAAATTATTGGAAAATTTTGGACAAAAAGTTCTAACATAGAGTGAGCTACTGAAATGTTTTTCACTCAGTTCTTTGGGCAAGAAAGCAGTCGACAAGCGATATGTAGTAAAAGAAACTCGTAATAAAAATCATTGCTCATCTTGCATTTTAAAACTAAAATACCAGTATACAGGAAAAATTGCCTGAATTCTGTAGCCTTCCAGTGAAAAAGTTCATCAAATGACCGCGGTTTTCGACCGAGTTCTTTGGGAATATATGCAGCAAGATATTTTAGATGTCTCAAAATGTCTGTTTTTTTGGAATTAGTATCCCTTGAAGAAATTGCATTGTTCATTAATTGTAATAAGACTTTTCTCACTACCCTAAGGTCCAGTAGATGCATCGTATCCAAAGGAACTTGATCAATCATTTTTATGTTCAAATATTCGAAAGTAGTTTTGCTGTGTAAAAATGATTTTTGTGGTCATGGGGTTATTTTCTACATTTAAAGTCAGCGTTTGTTATTTATTTTTAAAGTAACTTTCGCGAAGGCTTATTTTTTATATACCAAGTTTTGATCTTTTCTTTTAAAGATTTGCGTGACGCCGGGAAATTACAATTAATGCTAAAATCAGACTCCGTAGAACTAACCACTGAAGACATAGCCTCGAACACCGCCACTGCATAATTTGGATTTTGCAGTATATTCAAATATATTTATTTTTGATTTTTCACTAACCTACACTGATTTCTTTCACTTGCACCTATTTTAAGCATTTTAACTTAATATACATTTACTTTTATTTTATTTTTTTTGGAACTTTGCAAATTTCGCAACCGCGGCGTAATTTTAATATTTTCGTTTATCGCTTGTTTTCACTCAACAGCGGTTTGTTGTGATTGACATTCGTGATGCCACATAGATATTTTTATGTATCAACAAGTAAAAGTGGTAAGCAATTTTCGGATTTTCTTGCATGACTTATGGACTTACTAGACGTCAGTGTTTATTTGTTTACTAAAAATGCATTACTTTAATGCAATTTACATAAAGAGGTTATTTAGAAGTAAGCTAATCTTGGCAATTGATATTTTTTTACTACAGGGACGTTTGTTCACATGTGGATACATGTATGTATGTACATACGTATGCTTCCGTTTGCAGTCTTTTTTTGTTTTTTTTTTTGAAACAATATGAACTTGAAGAAATTGAAGGATGTTTTTACTTTTTGAGGGAATTAAAAATTTGCCTACTTACAACTTTTACTTTCCTTATTTATTATTATTTTGTTGTCGCCACTAAAGCTTTCGCTGGAGTTGTAGATGAAGCTGTTGCTGCTGCAGATGTGGGACCGCGTGAACTTGTATTGCTGCAAATGCTGCTTGTGATTTGCAATTTTTTTCGCCAACTTTTTGTAAAATATCGGTTTTGTTAAAAAGCACTTTTTTGTTCGTTCAACAACTTTTTAAAATATACATACATATCTTTTGTCAAACAATTTTTCTTTTTTTTTTAATTTTTTGTAGCATTCTTGCACATTTTTCGTTTTGTCACTCTTTGTTTTTGTTGCACTGTATTGTATTATGTTCACACTATATATTTTGCGAACGTTGTATTTTTATTTAAAATCATTATACTTCCCAATAGAGGTTGTGCCAAGGTTGGCTGCGAAGGACCAATAAACAATCGCCTGGTCGCCTTTCGCACTGACCACTTTTCTTGATTAGCCGCTTGAATTTAATAGTTTAGATTTTATAATTTCATAAATAATTCTTTAATACATACAATAGATAAATTTATGTGCTATTATTCCAAATTGATAATATAAATTGAATTGACACTTTTGACTTCTGTGGCGTGCGCGGTTTCCGAGGTTAGTTTTTCAATTGAATTGAACGTTGTCGCGGGCAGGCTGCAGTGATGGACGGCCGGCCGCTGGCATCACGCGAGCAAATCCAAAAAGCCGAGCGTATGTCCCAAACGGGCGCACGGTCGGTTGGTTTAATTGGCAGCGGTTGCTAATTGCAATATCTGAACAGTCGGTCGTTTGGGAGCTATATGTTATATCCCTTGATCTTTATGATTTTCACTTTACAAATATGTCTAGTAATAACTGATATTTGTGCAAAATTTCAAGTGTTTAGCTGATTAAATGAAGGATTTATGGTCAAAAATGCAATATCTGAACTGTCGCTTGTATGGCAGCTACATACTATATGTTATATTTATCCAATATTAATGATTTTCACTGCGGCCGAGTGGGTGGCGGTGCGTTCTATTACTCGATATTCCGCTGGGTTCGAGGTTCTAGTTCCAGCCATTGCATGTAAAATCTTAACCATAGAACAATTTTTTTTCTAATAGCGGCCACACCTCGGCAGGCAATGGCAAACTTCCGAGGGTATTTCTGCCATGAAAAATCTTCGGAGTCGGCACAAATTTGTAGGTCCCTCCATTTGTGGTAAATTATAAAGACGCACACCACAAATGGCAGGAGAAACTCGGCCAAACACTGAGCTATATAGTGTAAGCGCCAAATTATTATTATTATTATTATTATTAATGATTTTCACTATTAAAAGAGTTCTCGTGAAAGCTAGCTATTCTCTGAACAAAATTTCAAGACTTTAGCTGCTTAAATGGATGGGGTTACGTGCTATTTGCGATATCTGAACAATAGATTGTATGGGTGCTAAATGCTATATCTCTTTGATCTTTATGATTTTCACTTAACATATATGCCTAATAATGACTGATATTTGTTCAACATTTCAAGTCCCTAGCTGATTAAATGAAGGGGTTTTCGTGCCAAATGAAATATCTGAAAAATCAGTTGTATGGGAGCTATATGTTATACATTAATTATACATTAACGATATTAGTTCTTATGAGAAGCGGTACTTATACGAGTTTTGCATACTGTATATCTTTGATCTGTATGATTTTCACTGCTCCTATAAAGCTTAGAGTAGCGGACCTTCTTGCAAAAGTTCAAACCTCTAGCTGGTTAAGTGAAGAAGTTATGAATCAAAATATGATATCTGAACAATCGACTCCTATATACCTTATAGTCGTCCGATCTAGCCGGTTCCGAGAAATGTCTAATAAATTATAAAACGGCACCTGATTCAAATAGCTCATAAACTGCAGGACTAGATTGCGTTCAAATTGACGGACAGACGGACAGCCAAGTCTATCTGGCTAAATCGACTCAGCTCGTCACCCTGATAATATCAGACCAAAGTTAATATACCATTTCCTTGAAAGGTATAAATATAAAAATCGTAGCAAGTAAAATCATTGCCTAAGAGCGTCCATATATGCACCAATTCATCATACATATATTATACCCGAAAAAGGTGAACATAGGATTCAACTACAATTATACCCGATTGAGACTTGTTTGCGACTTATTAATACCCAATTGTACCCGAATGAGCCTTATCCCGGAATACTCTCTTTATAGATTTGTCGTACAAGTTTTTGCAGGGAATAAACAAATGTACAAAAATTACTAATCACATTCCAACAATAACATTTGTACACCATATGAATATATGTACTAGCATAACCAACGCATTGGTGTATTATATTACATGCACCGGCTTGGCAGCACAAGCGATGATATGGGTTATCCATCGGCAATAGTAAAATTGGTTTGATCATCAATTGAATTGCAGGTTATTTTTGTGAATGTGTATTTGCCTTCACTTGTTCATTTAGCAAGTAAGCATACTTTTTTTTATAAACTGAATGATATTTAAAAATAAATCAAGTTGAATCCAAACGTAAGACAAACATCTTGCATTTATTTTTAAACAATATCGGCATTCCTGCCTTTTTTGTTGTGTGTTATGTATTGTATAGCAAAAGTACTATCGCACCACACCTTAAAAAATATATTTTAACATTTATTAACATTACATGGCGAAACTGCAAAACTCCTGTTTGTATAGGTAGGACCAAAATATATTTTGAAATTGAAAGCAAACCACAACCGCAACAAAATATTAAATAATCCAACAAAAACCAATTTCTAATATAATAAAAAACTTACAAGAATTTGAAACAAAAATGACCGGTACTAAGAACAGTGTTCGAAAATCAACAGGTGGAAAAGCTCCACGAAAAGAACTTGCTACAAAAGCAGTGCGTAAATCTGCTACTTTAAGAGACTGTGTAAAAAACCAACATTTCTATCATCTCGGTACAGTCGTTTTTGATGAAATCCGTCGTTATTCCATCGCATTGTATGTAAAATTGGTCAAGATTTCAAAACCAATTTGCATACCTCGTTAGTGTTTTAGAAAATACCAATTTTTATTCAATTCAAACTAAAGTGTAACTATTATGCCCAAATAATAATAATAATAATCCCAACAGTTTTATCCCTTCATTCCCGCCCGACCGACGCGAGGGCGCAGCCGTATGACACACGGATATATAAAAAAAAAAATTTGTTTCATATATCCTGCGCCGAGTATTGAAAGGCAGAAGTTTGTTAAGTGTCGAGATCTAAATCTGTTCAGCTACAGAACAAATGCTCATCAGCTGATCGAATAGTAATATGTATGTATGTATGTATCAATCAAGATTTATAAATTAGAAGATTGCGACACTTTCGTCCCGTTTCCCGACAATTTTTCTGACCAGCACTTTCTTATTTTTTTTTACACATTACATTAGAAATAACGAGAAACTCCAACACAAACGCTACCGTGCACTCCAATTGTTAATTTAATCTTATTCCACCTGCTGCCCATGTGTATGTCCCCGCAGCGACTGTGACCCCAACGATAATAGTCTTAAGCATCCAATCGGAGAGTCAAACAGACAGACGGGATGCAAAACTTATTGACATCGTGCCATTAAAAATATAAATAATAATAATAATAATAATAATGAAGGAATTATTATCAGCAAAAGTAAAAGTTTAGTATATTTCAGTTATTATGAACAGCAGCCGAATTGCCGGCATAACTCAATTTTATCCATTCTAGTTTACATATACTTATGAATATAGTTGCATGTTTTATCGCCGGAGCATATTTTAATGTGTATTGAGTATTATTACATATTTAAGAGTTATATTTTATTAAATTTACCTAAATAAATATATGGAATACAAAGTAAACAAATGCTTTCGGTTTTCACGCGTGTGTGCACGAGTTGGTTTTCAATTTCGTTGTATTACTGTCATTCTATCATTCGTGCTTCCCACTCTTATCCTGTATGCTATGACGGTAGAAATGTCGCAATCTTCTAATTTATCATTCTTGTGTATCAGTTACTGAGAGCATTGAGTATAGTTTTCTTTACGTAAAAAAGTGAGTCTGAAATATTAAAAGAACCGGAGTGATTGTTAAAATCCTGACACAAGATACTGAGAGGCTCATTTAACTCAAAATTACTTTTACATGGCTTCAGAAAAAGAGGCCGGAAATGTCTTGAAATTTGGGAGGGAACGTTTAGTTTTATTTCGCCAAGAAGAGAGGGGCTATAGATCGAGCGAGTTAGTAACTTGACCAAAAATAATATGCCTAGCATTTCTCTGCGACTAGCAAGTGTAGGAAGACTAATGAGTTTTAAACGACTTATATATGGCGGCAGGTTGTACTGAGAATCCCAACGAAAATTTCTTAAAGCAAAAAGCAGAAATTGTTTTTGAATTGACTCTATTCGGCCGGAATGAACTTGATAGCGTGTAACGACAGCTGTTTGCCGGGAACTTAATTATGAGTGTGTGAGTGTGCGATCAAACATTCATATCAAGCATACAACCCGATCGGACTAATGTCAACTACATGATGCCCAACAGTGAAGGCATTTGAGTGAGAAAGTTTACTGAAGCCACTGTTCGGTAAAGCAAACCGGTGGGTGTTTGTATGTTAACTTACCACAGTATGCGTGTGTTTAGATGTTAAGTTGGTACAGTGTTCTAGTTTGAGTATCTTTTTCCGCGGGTACATAGTTCAAATGAGCTGTCTGGTAAGAAAAAGGGTATAAAAGGACCTGCTACACGACAAACGGGGCGAATAGCGAAAATTGCGGTTTGTTGAGAAACAAAGTAGTGCGGTGCAAAGTGCAAAAAAAAATATTAGTGCAAAGTGCAAAAAAAAAAAAAAAAAAAATTAAATAAAATAAAATAAAATACTATTTTTGAAGTGCTAAAGTGCTGGTGCATAAAAACCGGAGGGGATCACAAAAGTCCCACACGGAATCCAGACCAGCCAGCGATTGTAAAATTATTGCCTGGAACTGGAGGTAAGTTTGAGCTTAGCAACTCAAAGATGCGCGCAGAAGAAGCATATGCCCAGACATGCATGCATATACATGCGTACGTATATAAAACCTACGTTTGGTTGCACTTGAGTACACATGAATATGCCAGGTTAGCATGTATGTGCACTAATGCAATGTTATTTAATTTTATAAACACTAATACCTAGCTTAACTAATATCATTATGATTACAGGTCGCCTGCTAACCCAGCCGAAGGACCTCCCCCTTTCAGTTTACCAAGGCACCTGGAGCCCGCAAATCCTGTGCTGATATCAGCAGATTTCACATGAACACCTACATACATACACATACTAGCCTACTTGCTGGCAACAAATACAAAAATATCTTCATCAGCTGTTTCTGTAAAGCTAGCCGGAGTAGGTCAACGGCCACTGGACAGCAGTAACAGTGGACTATAAGGGGACATAAAAATCATCGTATGTAAAGCATAATCGGGAGCATAGCAGTGGAGCGGATCAGAGTCTCAACAGCTTCAGGGTCTGCAAAACGGAGACTGAGAGAGGAGAGACTAGTCTCCACCACTGATCGCCAGCAGCGGACCCTGAAGCGTTCAGCAGCCGACGTCGCCGACAGCAGCAGCACAGCAGAACAACAGCAGAGCAGCAGAGCAGCATTTGGTTTTATTTTTGTTTTTAGACATACATATGTATTTATTTTACTTTTTTTTATTTAACTTACCGGTAGAATCCTTCCTGTTCATAATTTTTTTTTGGTTAATCAATATCCCAGATTTCGTTATTTAAATTCGCATTATTCATGGATTTATAACCCTGATTACATTTCTCGCACGTGGCTCATTTCATTTCTTTATGCACTTCGTATATTTCATTCTCTCACTATATATATGTATATACATATATATATTTATATTTGCTCATTTTTGCAATTCTGAAATTTTTTCTGTTATATATATGTATATATCTTTAAATAACTCTTGTAACTCCTGATTTTATTATAATAGTTATCTTCACTTACTATATTTACTTTTTCTGAAGGCCACTTAATTTTTTTAGTAATTTATCCGAACATCAATTATAATAGCTTAGAGTCAGTAGTTCTATAGTACGTAGTGAATACGACCCACTCGGCGCCCGCTACCGCGAGTGAGTGATCATCACATAATTTTAAAATTACATTTACTTAATAGAACAGGCAATGTAGGTATGCTATGTATATGTATATGTATATTTTTCAGTTTTTTTTGTTGTCACAGGCTCTCAAATACATGTTGGTACCATCATCGTTGGAGACCAAGGTGAGTACGCAAATCTTATTCACTCTTTTGCCATGCTATACATATATATACATACATATCAACATATATATTATATACCTTTTTTATAGATAGTTAAAACAATTGATTACAAACTAGAATTTCTTTGTTACTGAATGATAGGTAGAAAATTGCAATCCGAAAAGTTGAAAGAAATTGGGCTAGTTTTGTCTGTTAAAAATTTTAATTCGAGAACTTTACCCTTATCGTAAATGATAATATTTGATAATAAATAAAGTAGAGTCATAATATGAAATGAAAGAAGAGTTTCTGTCATTATAAGTGGAATTGCAATGAAGTGCTAAGCACGGGTTTTTGGTGTGGGTGTTGCACTTGTGCAACAGAGGGGAAGTAGGAGCGGACATATAATGACGTGAGGACAACTGACGAACAAATAGACGGACGAATGTCAGGAAAGGGGGCATTGTAAGATAGCAGAGGAGTCGCTACAATGCCCAAGGCTTCGCGTGTAGTCAGCGTTGAAGAGGGGTGGGATGACTCCACCTGACAGGACTGGACGAGACTTCTTCTATCTGCTACTTTCCATTATTTTCTTTGCTCTCCTTCTCAACTTTCCTTTCAATATAGTCGGGCATGATTCTCTTTTTTTGTTTATGTGGCTTAGCAAGGTAGGAGGTAATGGACCCACCCCAACGACGAGCTAGCTTGGGATGCAAGCATGCCTGCATGTCACCCCACCTGACCCAAAGGAAACAGCTACATAACAATGGCGCCCAACGGCAGGCTCGACTAAATATTAGTTTCTCATAATTTTTCTAGTACTTTTTCATAATTTACTTCTGTTCTTTATTTATATTAGCTATCTTCTTTTTTTCTAAGTACCTTTTTTTCTATCGGACGTATTAGGGCCAATAGGGTATCATCACCTACGGCTTCCGTGAGTGGTTTGTGCCCAATTGCAAAGTGACAAGGGGATGCCGGTTTCATCTTCAGAGTGCTTCTGGGGACCTCGCGTTCTCAGAAGTGGGAACTGAAGATTAGTAAATTGGAAGATGAGACTGACCATTGCAAGCTGCTGAGTGTGTGGTCCGGCACCGCACACCTATGAGGCTTATGGGAATTTTTTTGTAGGGGTCATTTATAATTTTGGGGGATTGAGGGAAGTGTGACAGCCGTGTTTAGAGTAGTACTTTCAAAGACGATGTGCCACACTAGTTGAAATAATAGAACATAGTTGACTTCGACGTTTGGACAGCGGACATACGAACCATCACTCCTACAATGACCTCGCCACACCAAAACAAATTTCAATAATAAATAAAATATAAAAGTCTTATTATTAAAACTGCAATAAACCAAATTGTTTTGTTTTATGTTGTAATGAAATAATATTATTATAGCAACCTATTGTTATTAAAAGTACTTTATTTTATTTTGCCATTATTTAATTTTCATTAATTTGGATTTGAATTATATAGGCTTAGAATTAATTTATATATGTATTGATTTTAAACTTTATATTGCGTTTAATTTTTTTGTAAGTTTTGAAGAGTTGAATTCCTAGATTGTTATTTTTATTTATCTTTTTTTTTTGTAATATTTTTATTTAGTCTCCTTAAATCCAATGCCATTGGTTTTTTTTTTTTTTTCATTTCTTCTTTATTTTATCATAGACGAGTATTTCGGAATTTTATAAGTTCATTTAGAAGAGGTTTAATTTTGAAGGATTTCATTAAGCTGCCCCTCAAATGCTTTGAATTTTTTTTATAAAGATTTTTTTTTTACTATTGTTTATTTTCTTTACATTTTGCTGTTCAGATTACAAGACACTATTCAATATTTTGTAATATTTTTGCTTAGTTTTTATTGTCTAATTTATTAGTATTTATTTTGAGGCTATAAAGGTCAATTTTAAGTTTCTGATTTTGAATTTTTTTAAACCATCTTTTTTTTTTTTTAACGTGTAAGTTTCTTTTTAATTTAAAAATACATTGTTGAATTCTGAAAGACAAACATCTTGCATTTATTTTTAAACAATATCGGCATTCCTGCCTTTTTTGTTGTGTGTTATGTATTGTATAGCAAAAGTACTATCGCACCACACCTTAAAAAATATATTTTAACATTTATTAACATTACATGGCGAAACTGCAAAACTCCTGTTTGTATAGGTAGGACCAAAATATATTTTGAAATTGAAAGCAAACCACAACCGCAACAAAATATTAAATAATCCAACAAAAACCAATTTCAAACTGAAGAACAAAAACAACTTCAAAGAGCACTTTCTAATATGAAACATTCTAATATAATAAAAAACTTACAAGAATTTGAAACAAAAATGACCGGTACTAAGCGTAAATCTGCTACTTTAAGAGACTGTGTAAAAAACCAACATTTCTATCATCTCGGTACAGTCGTTTTTGATGAAATCCGTCGTTATCAAAAATCTACTGAATCGTTGTTCCATCGCATGGTATGTAAAATTGGTCAAGATTTCAAAACCAATTTGCATACCTAGTTAGTGTTTTAGAAAATACCAATTTTTATTCAATTCAAACTAAACGTGTAACTATTATGCCCGAATAATAATAATAATAATCCCAACAGTTTTATCCCTTCATTCCCGCCCGACCGACGCGAGGGCGCAGCCGTATGACACACGGATATATAAAAAAAAAATTTTGTTTCATATATCCTGCGCCGAGTATTGAAAGGCAGAAGTTTGTTAAGTGTCGAGATCTAAATCTGTTCAGCTACAGAACAAATGCTCATCAGCTGATCGAATAGTAATATGTATGTATGTATGTATCAATCAAGAATTATAAATTAGAAGATTGCGACACTTTCGTCCCGTTATCTTTTTTGTTTCGGCTTGACAGCTGTGTGACGTCATAGCATACGAGAATATCGAGTTAAAAGGGAAAACGAACAGAATTATACATTCGCGCGCAAAACTTTAAATTTAGTGAGTTTAAATAATACAAAGTGATTAAAAAAATGAAGTGTGCAGTGGCTAATTGCAACATTTTAAGGTAGAAAAATGCATACTGAGTAATGCATCGAAAAAATTATCATCCACCAAGAGTTGGACAAATTTAACTATGAAATGAAAGACAATTTTTCTGACCAGCACTTTCTTATTTTTTTTTACACATTACATTAGAAATAACGAGAAACTCCAACACAAACGCTACCGTGCACTCCAATTGTTAATTTAATCTTATTCCACCTGCTGCCCATGTGTATGTCCCCGCAGCGACTGTGACCCCAACGATAATAGTCTTAAGCATCCAATCGGAGAGTCAAACAGACAGACGGGATGCAAAACTTATTGACATCGTGCCATTAAAAATATAAATGAAGGAATTATTATCAGCAAAAGTAAAAGTTTAGTATATTTCAGTTATTATGAACAGCAGCCGAATTGCCGGCATAACTCAATTTTATCCATTCTAGTTTACATATACTTATGAATATAGTTGCATGTTTTATCGCCGGAGCATATTTTAATGTGTATTGAGTATTATTACATATTTAATAGTTATATTTTATTAAATTTACCTAAATAAATATATGGAATACAAAGTAAACAAATGCTTTCGGTTTTCACGCGTGTGTGCACGAGTTGGTTTTCAATTTCGTTGTATTACTGTCATTCTATCATTTGTGCTTCCCACTCTTATCCTGTATGCTATGACGGTAGAAATGTCGCAATCTTCTAATTTATCATTCTTGTGTATCAGTTACTGAGAGCATTGAGTATAGTTTTCTTTACGTAAAAAAGTGAGTCTGAAATATTAAAAGAACCGGAGTGATTGTTAAAATCCTGACACAAGAAACTGAGATGCTCATTTAACTCAAAATTACTTTTACATGGCTTCAGAAAAAGAGGCCGGAAATGTCTTGAAATTTGGGAGGGAACGTTTAGTTTTATTTCGCCAAGAAGAGAGGGGCTATAGATCGAGCGAGTTAGTAACTTGACCAAAAATAATATGCCTAGCATTTCTCTGCGACTAGCAAGTGTAGGAAGACTAATGAGTTTTAAACGACTTATATATGGCGGCAGGTTGTACTGAGAATCCCAACGAAAATTTCTTAAAGCAAAAAGCAGAAATTGTTTTTGAATTGACTCTATTCGGCCGGAATGAACTTGATAGCGTGTAACGACAGCTGTTTGCCGGGAACTTAATTATGAGTGTGTGAGTGTGCGATCAAACATTCATATCAAGCATACAACCCGATCGGACTAATGTCAACTACATGATGCCCAACAGTGAAGGCATTTGAGTGAGAAAGTTTACTGAAGCCACTGTTCGGTAAAGCAAACCGGTGGGTGTTTGTATGTTAACTTACCACAGTATGCGTGTGTTTAGATGTTAAGTTGGTACAGTGTTCTAGTTTGAGTATCTTTTTCCGCGGGTACATAGTTCAAATGAGCTGTCTGGTAAGAAAAAGGGTATAAAAGGACCTGCTACACGACAAACGGGGCGAATAGCGAAAATTGCGGTTTGTTGAGAAACAAAGTAGTGCGGTGCAAAGTGCAAAAAAAAATATTAGTGCAAAGTGCAAAAAAAAAAAAAATAAGAAATAAATAAAATAAAATAAAATACTATTTTTGAAGTGCTAAAGTGCTGGTGCATAAAAACCGGAGGGGATCACAAAAGTCCCACACGGAATCCAGACCAGCCAGCGATTGTAAAATTATTGCCTGGAACTGGAGGTAAGTTTGAGCTTAGCAACTCAAAGATGCGCGCAGAAGAAGCATATGCCCAGACATGCATGCATATACATGCGTACGTATATAAAACCTACGTTTGGTTGCACTTGAGTACACATGAATATGCCAGGTTAGCATGTATGTGCACTAATGCAATGTTATTTAATTTTATAAACACTAATACCTAGCTTAACTAATATCATTATGATTACAGGTTGCCTGCTAACCCAGCCGAAGGACCTCCCCCTTTCAGTTTACCAAGGCACCTGGAGCCCGCAAATCCTGTGCTGATATCAGCAGATTTCACATGAACACCTACATACATACACATACTAGCCTACTTGCTGGCAACAAATACAAAAATATCTTCATCAGCTGTTTCTGTAAAGCTAGCCGGAGTAGGTCAACGGCCACTGGACAGCAGTAACAGTGGACTATAAGGGGACATAAAAATCATCGTATGTAAAGCATAATCGGGAGCATAGCAGTGGAGCGGATCAGAGTCTCAACAGCTTCAGGGTCTGCAAAACGGAGACTGAGAGAGGAGAGACTAGTCTCCACCACTGATCGCCAGCAGCGGACCCTGAAGCGTTCAGCAGCCGACGTCGCCGACAGCAGCAGCACAGCAGAACAACAGCAGAGCAGCATTTAGTTTTATTTTTGTTTTTAGACATACATATGTATTTATTTTCCTTTTTTTTATTTAACTTACCGGTAGAATCCTTCCTGTTCATAATTTTTTTTTGGTTAATCAATATCCCAGATTTCGTTATTTAAATTCGCATTATTCATGGATTTATAACCCTGATTACATTTCTCGCACGTGGCTCATTTCATTTCTTTATGCACTTCGTATATTTCATTCTCTCACTATATATATGTATATACATATATATATTTATATTTGCTCATTTTTGCAATTCTGAAATTTTTTCTGTTATATATATGTATATATCTTTAAATAACTCTTGTAACTCCTGATTTTATTATAATAGTTATCTTCACTTACTATATTTACTTTTTCTGAAGGCCACTTAATTTTTTTAGTAATTTATCCGAACATCAATTATAATAGCTTAGAGTCAGTGATCATCACATAATTTTAAAATTACATTTACTTAATAGAACAGGCAATGTAGGTATGCTATGTATATGTATATGTATATTTTTCAGTTTTTTTTGTTGTCACAGGCTCTCAAATACATGTTGGTACCATCATCGTTGGAGACCAAGGTGAGTACGCAAATCTTATTCACTCTTTTGCCATGCTATACATATATATACATACATATCAACATATACATATATTATATACCTTTTTTATAGATAGTTAAAACAATTGATTACAAACTAGAATTTCTTTGTTACTGAATGATAGGTAGAAAATTGCAATCCGAAAAGTTGAAAGAAATTGGGCTAGTTTTGTCTGTTAAAAATTTTAATTTGAGAACTTTACCCTTATCGTAAATGATAATATTTGATAATAAATAAAGTAGAGTCATAATATGAAATGAAAGAAGAGTTTCTGTCATTATAAGTGGAATTGCAATGAAGTGCTAAGCACGGGTTTTTGGTGTGGGTGTTGCACTTGTGCAACAGAGGGGAAGTAGGAGCGGACATATAATGACGTGAGGACAACTGACGAACAAATAGACGGACGAATGTCAGGAAAAGGGGCATTGTAAGATAGCAGAGGAGTCGCTACAATGCCCAAGGCTTCGCGTGTAGTCAGCGTTGAAGAGGGGTGGGATGACTCCACCTGACAGGACTGGACGAGACTTCTTCTATCTGCTACTTTCCATTATTTTCTTTGCTCTCCTTCTCAACTTTCCTTTCAATATAGTCGGGCATGATTCTCTTTTTTTGTTTATGTGGCTTAGCAAGGTAGGAGGTAATGACCCACCCCAACGACGAGCTAGCTTGGGATGCAAGCATGCCTGCATGTCACCCCACCTGACCCAAAGGAAACAGCTACATAACAATGGCGCCCAACGGCAGGCTCGACTAAATATTAGTTTCTCATAATTTTTCTAGTACTTTTTCATAATTTACTTCTGTTCTTTATTTATATTAGCTATCTTCTTTTTTTCTAAGTACCTTTTTTTCTATCGGACGTATTAGGGCCAATAGGGTATCATCACCTACGGCTTCCGTGAGTGGTTTGTGCCCAATTGCAAAGTGACAAGGGGATGCCGGTTTCATCTTCAGAGTGCTTCTGGGGACCTCGCGTTCTCAGAAGTGGGAACTGAAGATTAGTAAATTGGAAGATGAGACTGACCATTGCAAGCTGCTGAGTGTGTGGTCCGGCACCGCACACCTATGAGGCTTATGGGAATTTTTTTGTAGGGGTCATTTATAATTTTGGGGGATTAAGGGAAGTGTGACAGCCGTGTTTAGAGTAGTACTTTCAAAGACGATGTGCCACACTAGTTGAAATAATAGAACATAGTTGACTTCGACGTTTGGACAGCGGACATACGAACCATCACTCCTACAATGACCTCGCCAAGACAACACCAACACACACCAAAACAAATTTCAATAATAAATAAAATATAAAAGTCTTATTATTAAAACTGCAATAAACCAAATTGTTTTTTTTTATGTTGTAATGAAATAATATCATTATAGCAACCTATTGTTATTAAAAGTACTTTATTTTATTTTGCCATTATTTAATTTTCATTAATTTGGATTTGAATTATATAGGCTTAGAATTAATTTATATATGTATTGATTTTAAACTTTATATTGCGTTTAATTTTTTTGTAAGTTTTGAAGAGTTGAATTCCTAGATTGTTATTTTTATTTATCTTTTTTTTTTGTAATATTTTTATTTAGGCTCCTTAAATCCAATGCCATTGGTTTTTTTTTTTTTTCATTTCTTTTTTATTTTATCATAGACGAGTATTTCGGAATTTTATAAGTTCATTTAGAAGAGGTTTAATTTTGAAGGATTTCATTAAGCTGCCCCTCAAATGCTTTGAATTTTTTTTATAAAGATTTTTTTTTTACTATTGTTTATTTTCTTTACATTTTGCTGTTCAGATTACAAGACACTATTCAATATTTTGTAATATTTTTGCTTAGTTTTTATTGTCTATTTTATTAGTATTTATTTTGAGGCTATAAAGGTCAATTTTAAGTTTCTGATTTTGAATTTTTTTTGAACCATCTTTTTTTTTTTTTTAACGTGTAAGTTTCTTTTTAATTTAAAAATACATTGTTGAATTCTGAAAGAAAAAGCAAATTGAATTGTATATTGGTAATTTCTTTATAGTTATCTTTAAAAATAAACCATTCTTTAAAGTTTTTTTAAATATTTTTTTTTTATCTTGAACGCTGTAGTTTTAATTTGCTTCTTTATATTTTTTTGATATTATGTTTTTTTTTTTATATCGTATTCAAATTCAAGAGATTTCGTTTAAATTTATATTTATATTTTATTTAATTATTTTTACAGTCTTATAGTTTTATTATTTTTTTATTATTATTATGCTTGTGGTCCATATTCCAGAACACCATCCATTACTTTTGAATTTCTGATTTCAATTTATTTTTTTTATATTTTTGTTTTGGAAGATTGAATTTTATATATTTATTTTTTTTGTGAAATATTTTTATTTACGTTTTCAAAATCTGAAATCTTGATTTTCATATGTCGGTTTTGTGAATTTCAATTAGAAATTTTCTGATGGTGAATTGTGTTAATGAATTTTGAATTTTTCTTCTAAAATAAGGTTTACCGATTAGGATCTAATAAAAATATACATATATGTACGTATTGAATTGAATAGCCTTTTAAAATATTTTGAATATAGACTTAAGTTTACTTTAAATTTTTATTTTTGCGCTATTTTGAATTTGATAGCTACATTTAAATTTTAATTTTTTTTGTTCCTTTATAATTGCTTTATTTTTTTTGCGTTGTTGTTATTCTGATTACAGAACATTATTCGCATATACATTTTATTTTTTTTTGAAGTTTTGATTTATTCTTGAGTTCGTCTGAGTTTAGAAAGTTTTGAAGTCCCAGCTTTTGGGGTATCAGATTGCAAGAATAAGGATCTTTGAGAATGTTGGTTTAAGGTGAATGGAAAACCGAGACGAACCAGAAAGTGATGAAGTAGTGCCTGGTGGATTTGAATTGTTAAACACGAATCGTATGCTCACACGAAGCGTAGCAAGGGCACTAGGTAACCAAGCTGTAGGATCCATATTTACCCAGATCAATACTGGTATTTCTCATCCACTGGACATTGAGCCCACCTTTTACATCAACCAGTGCACAGCTAGGGCGTTCGAAACTTTAGGCATTGAAAATAGTAGTGGCCCCATTCAGATTACTGACGAATTCTCTAATAATTCCACGAACGACAGTGTTAGCTTTTCTCGAAAATTGGACAAAATCCTCGAGATGTCAGAAGGAGACCAAGGGAACCCGACTTCTAATATCGCAGCCGCCGGACTTGCAAAACACACAGATGGTGGACCGCGTCCATCAGAAATAACCGGTGAACAGCTGAGCCGATTGATGGCAATGATGGCACAAAATGGAGACATGATGTCACAATGCATGAACGAGGTCCGCCACTTGCGTGGTAACATGGCGAGTTTGAATGAACGAGTAACTGGAGTGGAAGCAACCACTCATACGACGACAAATCGACCTAACCAGGAATCCACACCAGAGACTCGGAATGAAAGAATGAATGCGAGGCAGCACAGAGGTGAAGATGGTGCCGAAGGTGGAAGCTACTCTCGCGATGGGAATGAGTCAATATCGTGGAAAAAAGTCAATTTGGATAAGTGGCACATAAAATTTGACGGGTCAGCGAAAGGTATGACAGTAGAGAGCTTTATTTTTAGGGTAGAGAAAATGCGGGAACAATATGGTATTTCTTATCCTAACTTGTTCCGAGAGTTTCATTGTTTGGTTACTGGCAATGCTTTGAAGTGGTATTGGCAGATACTTGCAGACAATGCAGATGACTCAAGCTTCGGTTATTTCGAACTTAAGTCTGAACTGCTAAGCCAATTCAAGACGGCCAAATCAGACTACGAAATTATTAAAGAAATAATGGAAAGAAAGCAGCAGGCTCAAGAATCTTTTGAAGATTTTTATGGAGACGTACACAATCTCACTTTCCGCCTTCGCAAAAAGATACCTGAGAAGGAGTTGGTTGGCATCATTAGGGGCAACGTAAAGCCGTTTTTAGCCAATTTAACTTTTGCATCTAAAATAGAAACGCTAGCTGAGCTAAAAAGCGTGTGTAAGAGAGCTGAAAAAGTAATACGTGAGAACAGGAGTAGGCCGAAGCAAGTTAGCGAGTTAGACTTTCCGTTACCTGAATTATGTGAGAGCATAGAAGATAGGAATATAGAAGAAATAGGCCTGAAGAAACGCGGTAAACCACAAACGTCCATGTCTGTCCAACAAACTATGTCTCCATTGAATCGTCCTGATGTTCCTTCGTCCACAATTAATTCCTTTTGTCCTTCTCCGTTTCACCTCATGTTGTGTTTCAAGTGTGGTATGCCCGTTGACTATTTTTCAAAGAATCCCAGTGAAGCCCAGAAAGAAAATAAGTGTCAGTCTTCGTTACATAGTATGATTTGTTTTTCCTGTGGAAGTGATTCGTCCTATTGTGTGTTCAAATCTGGGCAGGGAAACCTGAAACTGGCGGAGATATCCGGAACTCTCGCCAAATACAGGAAAACCCGGAAACCAAGAAATCTTAATCCTAAAAAGACGTAATAAGGCCAGTGAAATCAAAGAAAACAAGCAAGAAAATAAAGAAGAAGATAATCAGAATAGTAGAAAATCTTTACACCAAAGGAAGATAGCGTATGATGAAGCGCGTAGACGGATATTCTTTGAGGAAATAATAGAAAAGAAAAAAAATAGGAATTTTATAAAAATTCAGAAAATGAGGGAGAAGAAGAAAAATTTCAGAAGAATCCAAAACAAAATCATATCGACCATAGTCACTCTGAAGGGAGATAATAAATTCTTTGCGAAGGTCAAAATAGGTGGTAATGAAGTGTTAGCTCTACTAGATTCTGGGGCAGGAGCGAGCTGTCTAGGTAAAAACGCGAGTACGTTGCTCCAAGGAAAAGAGAAATTGGTAATGCCAATCAAGCATCAGAATATTAGGACAGCGAACGGTGGTGAAACCGTCGTCACCGGTGTAGTAACTCTCCAAGTGGAGTGGGATGATATGACGAAAGACATGGAATTTTTGATTGTGCCTGGTTTGCAACAGGAAGTTTATTTAGGAGTAGATTTTTGGCAAGTATTTGGTATGAATGTGGTAAGCAGAGGTGTGAGTATAAGTCCTGGCGGTGCTGTCGTTGCAGGCTTAATGCCTACTGAGGGTGACTTGTCATTTGAAGCGGTGCAACATCAACTGACCTCGGAGCAGAGCCTGTCATTGGAGCGCGTAAAAGCCCAATTCCCTTCGTTCGCAGTTTTAGGGTTGGGAAAAACCGACGTCGAAGAACATGTGATACAAGTGAATGACGAAGATTTGCCCGTTAAACAAAGGTTCTATCCCATATCTCCGCCAATTCAAAAGCTTATCTATGACGAGCTCGACCGAATGCTGGGGATGGGAGTGATCGAAGAGAGCAACAGCAGCTGGAGCTCTCCAGTTTCATTAGTCATTAAGGGGACCAAGAATAGATTATGTCTCGACGCGAGGAAAGTGAATGAGCGCACCGTAAAGGACGCGTACCCTTTGCTTCATATTGATGGCATTTTGAGTCGGCTGCAAAACACGAGGTACATATCAGCAATAGACCTCAAAGACGCGTTCTGGCAAATTCCTCTCGGAAAAAAATCGCGAGAAAAGACTGCCTTCACTGTTCCAGGCAGACCGTTGTACCATTTCACGGTGATGCCTTTCAGTTTGTGCAACGCGGCGCAACGAATGTGCAGATTAATGGACAAGGTCATTCCCGCTTCTCTTCGTGAATCTGTGTTTGTGTACTTAGATGACTTACTTGTTTGTTCGGTAGATTTTTTGTCACATTTGTGTTTGCTCGAAAGGGTCGCTAAATGTTTACGTGAAGCCAAGCTTACTATAAACGTGGAAAAAAGCAAATTTTGTTTTAAGAAAGTCAGATACTTGGGCTACGTGGTGGGAGATGGCTGTATCCGTACCGATACCAGTAAAATCGCCGCAATGAGGGATTTTCCCGGACCGAAAACTCCTAAACAGCTCAGGAGGTTTCTAGGAATGACAGGGTGGTACCGTAGATTCATACGGGATTACGCGACGATTGCAGCTCCGCTGCACGACTGCCTCACAAAGGAAAAGATAAAAAAATTTACAATGACGAATGACGCAAAGATAGCTTTTGATTGCTTAAAGCGCAGCCTAATATCAGCCCCAGTGTTAACTCATCCGGATTTTAATAAACACTTTTACGTACAGTGTGACGCATCGATGGACGGAGTGGGCGGGGTGCTTTTCCAACTTGACGAGGACGGTAACGAACGACCAATTGCCTACGTCTCAGCGAAACTCAATAAAGCTCAACGCAATTATAGCATTACCGAGTTGGAGTGCTACGCGGCTGTGTTAAGTATTAAACGTTTTAGACCATATGTGGAAGGATTACCCTTCACCGTTATAACGGATCACGCCAGTTTAAAATGGTTAATGAAACAAAAAGATCTTTCTGGACGACTAGCGAGATGGAGCCTTAAGTTACAGGCATTCAACTTTGACATACAACACCGAAAGGGAACACAGAACATAGTACCGGACGCACTTTCTAGAGCAGACATGGACGAGTAAGCAGTAAACGACAGGAATTTAGACATATGTTTAAATTCTCCATATTTTGAGTCTAAAGAATACGAAGAATTAAAGAAGACCATAGCGGAAAATGGAGAAAAGTTGCCAGACTTGTGCGTATCGGACGGATACGTTTATAAACGGACACAGTTTAACAGGGGGGACAGACTTCAAGAGGACCACTCCTGGAAACTCTGGGTTCCAACTGAGCTGCGGCAGGGTCTCGTTGAATTCTGCCATGATTCACCTTCCGCGGGACATGGGGGAGTTCATAAAACTTTAGCAAGAATAAGAGAAAAATACTTCTGGCCGGGTGTGGTGTCTGATGTTCAATGTTACATAAAAAAATGTGATATTTGCAAAAGCAACAAGACCCAAAACTCCTTCCAAAAACAACTTATGGGCAGGCAACACGTGACAGAGCGTCCCTTTCAGCGTTTGTATATTGATTTCATGGGTCCGTATCCTCGTACGTCTAGTGGTAATTCTTATGTGTTTGTATGTCTTGATCACTTCTCGAAATTCGTTTTCCTTAAACCCATGAGAAAGGCTACTTCAGCAGAAGTTGGTAAATACTTAGAAAAGGAAGTTTTCCATGTATTTGGAGTACCCGAATATATTCATTCCGACAATGGGAAACAATTCGTGTCAGAAACGTTTCGATCATTCTTGGGAAAATATGGAACAACACACGTGAAAACTGCATTTTATTCTCCTCAGGCCAACGCTGCAGAAAGGGTAAACCGATCTGTTCTACAAATTATTAGGTCATATGTAAAGGACAACCAACGGAGTTGGGACAGCCATGTGAGCGACGCAGCTTTCGCTCTTCGAAGTGTTTTGCATTCCGCGATCGGTACTTCACCATATTCCGCCCTCTTTGGCATACCAATGGTGCAGCATGCCGGCGCGTATGAAGTGTATCGAAAATTGGGTGGATTAAGGGAAGCAGACTGCGAAATCATCACAGAAAAGGATAACCTCCAACTGATAAGAGAAAAAATTATTAGAGAGCTGTAGTTAGCCCATGAACGAAGCGAAAAGGTGTATAATACGAGAAGTAGAGAAGTGAAATTCCAAATAGGACAAGTGGTATATCGTCGTAATTTTAAGCAAAGTTCACAGATCGAGAATTATAATGTCAAACTAGCGTCTAAACAGGTTAAGTGCATTATTTTTAAGACCATACTCGGTGTATGAACTTGGAGATGTTAGTGGAAAGAAGATCGGGGTATACCACGCTAAGGATATTTTTGCGATGTAAATCCTTGTTAGACGTTGTATTCGTGTTTGATGTTACATTACTACCTACCTTTTTGTTTTGACTCATCATTATGAAATTATTGTTGCGATTTACAGACTTGACTATGTATATGTATTTCTTTAATTAGTTACTTATTTATTTATTTTACTACATGACTTACATTTAAAATTTCTGTGATAATTATCTTAATACTGACAATGGTTATTTACCCACCTATTGATCTTACTACTTGACTACGTATTCATATTAGCTGTGATATTTTCATTTTATTTATTGACCTTTTGTAATACTATTACAATTATTTTAATTCACAGTGAAGATAATGTGCGATTATTTGTTTATTTATGTATTTATGTATTTATTTAGTTACATTTATATTTGATCATTTATGTATTTATTCAGTTATTTAATTACTTATTAATTTAGCCATTAAGTTAGTTACCCACGCACCTTACCTCTGTGACCAAGTATGTAGAAATATACCTGTGATATCGTACTGTGAGTGTATGTGTAGTTACCGTGCTGTAAACAAAAAAGAGGAAACTGAACTGAACGGAAACATGAGTAAGCCCGGCTCTAGGTCGTGGGTCCAGGCCACACGTTGAACGGAAACAAGACCTTGCAACCAGCCGCATTCGGAATCTTTTTACGCACACGCTCCATGATGCGGGCACCATCGGCGGATGCGAGCCTGTAACGACAGCTGTTTGCCGGGAACTTAATTATGAGTGTGTGAGTGTGCGATCAAACATTCATATCAAGCATACAACCCGATCGGACTAATGTCAACTACATGATGCCCAACAGTGAAGGCATTTGAGTGAGAAAGTTTACTGAAGCTACTGTTCGGTAAAGCAAACCGGTGGGTGTTTGTATGTTAACTTACCACAGTATACGTGTGTTTAGATGTTAAGTTGGTACAGTGTTGTAGTTTGAGTATCTTTTTCCGCGGGTACATAGTTCAAATGAGCTGTCTGGTAAGAAAAAGGGTATAAAAGGACCTGCTACACGACAAGCGGGGCGAATAGCGAAAATTGCGGTTTGTTGAGAAACAAAGTAGTGCGGTGCAAAGTGCAAAAAAAATATTAGTGCAAAGTGCAAAAAAAAAAAAAAATAAGAAATAAATAAAATAAAATAAAATACTATTTTTGAAGTGCTAAAGTGCTGGTGCATAAAAACCGGAGGGGATCACAAAAGTCCCACACGGAATCCAGACCAGCCAGCGATTGTAAAATTATTGCCTGGAACTGGAGGTAAGTTTGAGCTTAGCAACTCAAAGATGCGCGCAGAAGAAGCATATGCCCAGACATGCATGCATATACATGCGTACGTATATAAAACCTACGTTTGGTTGCACTTGAGTACACATGAATATGCCAGGTTAGCATGTATGTGCACTAATGCAATGTTATTTAATTTTATAAACACTAATACCTAGCTTAACTAATATCATTATGATTACAGGTCGCCTGCTAACCCAGCCGAAGGACCTCCCCCTTTCAGTTTACCAAGGCACCTGGAGCCCGCAAATCCTGTGCTGATATCAGCAGATTTCACATGAACACCTACATACATACACATACTAGCCTACTTGCTGGCAACAAATACAAAAATATCTTCATCAGCTGTTTCTGTAAAGCTAGCCGGAGTAGGTCAACGGCCACTGGACAGCAGTAACAGTGGACTATAAGGGGACATAAAAATCATCGTATGTAAAGCATAATCGGGAGCATAGCAGTGGAGCGGATCAGAGTCTCAACAGCTTCAGGGTCTGCAAAACGGAGACTGAGAGAGGAGAGACTAGTCTCCACCACTGATCGCCAGCAGCGGACCCTGAAGCGTTCAGCAGCCGACGTCGCCGACAGCAGCAGCACAGCAGAACAACAGCAGAGCAGCAGAGCAGCATTTAGTTTTATTTTTGTTTTTAGACATACATATGTATTTATTTTCCTTTTTTTTATTTAACTTACCGGTAGAATCCTTCCTGTTCATAATTTTTTTTTTGTTAATCAATATCCCAGATTTCGTTATTTAAATTCGCATTATTCATGGATTTATAACCCTGATTACATTTCTCGCACGTGGCTCATTTCATTTCTTTATGCACTTCGTATATTTCATTCTCTCACTATATATATGTATATACATATATATATTTATATTTGCTCATTTTTGCAATTCTGATATTTTTTCTGTTATATATATATATATATCTTTAAATAACTCTTGTAACTCCTGATTTTATTATAATAGTTATCTTCACTTACTATATTTACTTTTTCTGAAGGCCACTTAATTTTTTTAGTAATTTATCCGAACATCAATTATAATAGCTTAGAGTCAGTAGTTCTATAGTACGTAGTGAATACGACCCACTCGGCGCCCGCTACCGCGAGTGAGTGATCATCACATAATTTTAAAATTACATTTACTTAATAGAACAGGCAATGTAGGTATGCTATGTATATGTATATGTATATTTTTCAGTTTTTTTTGTTGTCACAGGCTCTCAAATACATGTTGGTACCATCATCGTTGGAGACCAAGGTGAGTACGCAAATCTTATTCACTCTTTTGCCATGCTATACATATATATACATACATATCAACATATATATTATATACCTTTTTTATAGATAGTTAAAACAATTGATTACAAACTAGAATTTCTTTGTTACTGAATGATAGGTAGAAAATTGCAATCCGAAAAGTTGAAAGAAATTGGGCTAGTTTTGTCTGTTAAAAATTTTAATTTGAGAACTTTACCCTTATCGTAAATGATAATATTTGATAATAAATAAAGTAGAGTCATAATATGAAATGAAAGAAGAGTTTCTGTCATTATAAGTGGAATTGCAATGAAGTGCTAAGCACGGGTTTTTGGTGTGGGTGTTGCACTTGTGCAACAGAGGGGAAGTAGGAGCGGACATATAATGACGTGAGGACAACTGACGAACAAATAGACGGACGAATGTCAGGAAAGGGGGCATTGTAAGATAGCAGAGGAGTCGCTACAATGCCCAAGGCTTCGCGTGTAGTCAGCGTTGAAGAGGGGTGGGATGACTCCACCTGACAGGACTGGACGAGACTTCTTCTATCTGCTACTTTCCATTATTTTCTTTGCTCTCCTTCTCAACTTTCCTTTCAATATAGTCGGGCATGATTCTCTTTTTTTGTTTATGTGGCTTAGCAAGGTAGGAGGTAATGACCCACCCCAACGACGAGCTAGCTTGGGATGCAAGCATGCCTGCATGTCACCCCACCTGACCCAAAGGAAACAGCTACAAAACAAGCGCGGGTTCCAAACAACAGATCCATATTCCAGTATTAGCCTCACTAACGTTGTGAAAAGACCCTTCGTAATGTAATTAACTTCACACCAGTTAGCCTTGCTATTTAAATTCGCTTGTAGTAAGGATCTTTTCACATCAGAATGATACGATCTAAAAAGTTTTACATACAATAAAATTTTTTAATAATTTATTACAGAAGGTATGTCATTTATAAAAAGTAAAAACAGAATCGGTCCAAGATGACTTCCTTGTGGGACCTCTGAAGATACATGAATAATGTTTAAGGAACTCTTTTTAAAAAGAACTCGTTGTGTTCTGTTTATGAGGTAAGAAGATATCCAATGAAGGAGATGAGGTTGAAAACCTAGAAGATCGAGTTTATGGATCATTAAAGAGTGACTTACTCTGTCGAATGCTTTACTAAAATCGGTGCATATAACATCAGTGTGCATAAATTCTCTGAATCCATTTGAAACATGAGTTGTGAACTCAAGCAAGTTTGTAACGGTAGAATTACCCTTAGAGAACCCGTGTTGTGTGCTAGAAATTGTAGACGATATGGAATACGTTAAAGGGTCAACAATCCGAGGTGAAGGCTCTGAAAACAACGTCTTTAATCATAAACACAGTTTATAATTTTTCTGAATTATACCTAACACAGTAGCGGATACAGGATTTGGAGAAGGGGGCTCCAAAATTGTTGACTATTTTCGACCAAGAAATTATTCCTGTAAACATGCAAGACATATTTAAATAGTTCTATATCGAATAATTAATAAGTACAAACGAACCGGAAATCGATTTTGCTATTTATCTATATAAAGAAAGTATAAAAATAATGGATCCGCCACTGGCCTATCATGAAAGTAATAAAAATATAAATGTAATATATTTAAAATTGTTTAAAAATATATGTAAATTACAAGTTCCTGCTCATTAAATTTCTATAAAATTGACAAACAAAATTACAAATCTAATTTCTAAATTATTATTTAAATCTACTTTGTTATAAGTTACATGTCTTATATCATTAAAATTTCTAATTGATATAAGTTCAATTGTTTGTAATCGCCCATATATGTTTATGAAAAGAACGTAAGTATATGTTTAGACATAGAAACTCACAATAATAATTTAGTCTGAGCGTATTAGCGAAAACAACCTCAAACTAAACGCAGAAGAATGTTATTTTCTAAAAACAGAAGTTGTATATCTTGGTAATTTAAAGACTTCACAAGTGTATTTTGATTTTCTTCTGATTTTCCGACAGGGTGGAAAGTTGATGTATATGGAACGATTTTCCGTCATCCCTTGTCAAATTTGGTTTTGTAACATACCGCGTTGTGCGATCTTCAGTTTCGTTCAGAGTAATAAGTGTTGGTTGTGCTGTATTTATTGCTGTCCATTAATTGTCAAGTATTGGACTCAGTTTTGCGAAATGTTTGCAATTTTGGTGTTTTATGCTTTTGGTACCTGAATTTTCGTCTGCATAAAATTCTGTTGAGTAAGCTTTTTAATCTTCGGTTCTCTTCGGGTTTCCTTTATAAAGGTAGAGGTCGGTAATTTTATTTTTGTGCAAAATTGTGTTTCGGTTCTTTGAGTTGTTGTCTATTTTTTCACCTATGCTAATGTTCTGTCTTTTGTATACCACCTTAAGCGGTTCGAATAATGCGACGGAATAGGTATGTGTTTGCTGGTTGATTACTCTTCTATCAAAGGTTTTTGTTTATAGATCTCCATGTTTTCGAGTACGTTCAGGCGGCGACCTTTCTGTTGCACATGAAGTAGTTTCGCTGTTTTCTTATTATTTGCTGGCGGACATTTATTGCTGAACATGTGGTTAGCAATGTTCGACTCAGGTACAGTGGTCGGCGTACGAAACCTTTTTGTTGTAGTCCGCTATATGTTCACAAGCGATAAGAAACTATTAGTACCAAAAATGGAGAGGAAATGCGTAGGTGTGTAGCATTTTGCAATTATTACACGCGTTTCATTATAATCTTCGCGCAAATTGCAAGATCATTTAATGAATTGCTTTCTTAAAGCAAAATTTTCGATTAGGACACAAACTGAAATAATAGTTTTGAAAGTCTTAGGCGTAAATTTGCGTCACCGCCAGTACTAAGATATCTAGATTCTGACTACAGATGCATCAGCACATGCCCTTGGAGCAGCCATTTTAGATTGCATCTAAATGCAAATAAATTAAAAGACTTTTTCATTCAAATAAAGAGAAATGCAAATCCACAAAATACTAAAAAAAGTCAGCAAGCTAGACCCGCATATGCGCCTCACAAACACAATATTTAGAACTCAGTATCACAGTCCAAAATTTCTAGAGTGCGGAAATTAAGATTTAGAGAAGTAAACAAAACCAATAATGATATTATTGTACTAGAAGATAAATCTAGAAAAACAACAATTGTCGAATTCAGAATTTACCCGCCTAAAGAAATCATTTAAGAATTACAATATACAACCCTCCTCAGCAAATTAAAAATATATAAGGACATAATGAATTAATAAAAGTATTCCATGACACAGAATATGTAGTCATTGCGGAGTTAAAAGATGTACTAATAATTAAAACAAATGTACTTGTGAGAAAGATATTTCAATATATATAAACATAACTCGATATACCGATGGGTTCGAGGTTCGAATCTCAGCCAGGGCAAGTAAAATCTAAATCATCGAAACGTTTTTTTCTAAAAGCGGTCACCCCCCGGCAAGCAATGGCAAACCTTCGAGGGTATTTCTGCCATGAAAACTTACTTACTTAATAGGCGCATTAAACACCTAAGCGATTTTGGCCGAGGTCAACAAAGCTCGCCAGCTGTCCCTATCTCGAGCTAACTGGCGCCAATTGGAAATCCCAAGTATAGCCAAGTCTTTTTCCACTTGGTCTTTCCAACGCAAAAGAGGTCCCCCTTTTCCTCTGCTACCTCTGAAGCTATTTCATCCATTCGAACGACGTGACCTAGCCAGCGGAGCCGCTGATTCTTAATCCACTGTACTCTATATACGTCCTTGCACAGCTCGTACATCTCATCGTTCCATCGTACGCAGTATTCGCCGTCGCAAAGACGCAAAGGTCCATAAATCTTTCTCTCGAACCCTCCAAGAGCTCTCTCATCTGTAGTGCGTTTCTGTAAGGAATCGACAATATACTCGATTATAGTGACGTCATTTCGATTCGATCCAAATTAGTCGATTGATCGAGAACGAGTGTTTCTGTAAGCATAAGTCGACAACATATGAAACAGTGAGAGAAATGGAACGCCAATCGACAAGAAATCAATCGAATCGGACTGACAACTTCATATTTGAGAATCTATTATTGAGAAAAGTAAGCATTATAGAAATGTGTGCACAAATATTTAATTCTTATTAATAAATAAATCGTCTGGCGAACGCTCTGTGGACATTGTGCAGCTTCTTGACTGCCGATTTCCAGTCTATCCAACACTAAAAAAAACCAACACACATATGTAAATTGTAATGCTATACACAAGAATATTTTAGTTTTACCTTTTTCCACTGATTAGGGGACTTGTGGGACCCTCCCAATGCATTTAATTCAGCAGCGACGGCAGCCCAAACCTCTTCGTGCTCCTTCCTCGCGTTTGGTTTCATAAATTGGCCCCTTCCAACGCTGCGGTGCTGCTGCATTAAGTGCAGTAACCGCCTCTTTTGGCCATTCGTAACACGCCCCGACGTACTTCTCTTTAAAGAAAATGCATCAAATCTTTTTTAACTATTCATATATAATATATTAACAAAAATATACTTACATTTGCTTTAAATTCAATTAATTTCATTTTGAATTTAACGAAAATTTTTTTTGTCATCACCTCAAATGGAAGTGAGAAAACCAATCGACAGTATTTCATTCAATTTGGTTACAGAAACACATTCAATCGAGCATTCCTACTGAAATGGAATGGAACATATCAGCTGACTATCGATTGAATCGATTAATTATTTTACAGAAACACATTGAGTGAGAGTGACGTCAAATCGAGAATTTGAGTCGAGAACATCGATCGAAATAGGTTACAGAAACGCACTACTGATGTTGTCATCGTCCATGCTTCTGCGCCATACAATAGAGAATAGTTTTTGTCCGTCGAGAGAGGACTTTACTGTGCAATTGCCTACTCAGTCCGAAGTAGGACTTGTTGGCAAGAGAGATTCTGCATTGGCTTTCAAGACTGATGCTGTTATTGGTGTTAATGCTGGTTCCTAAGTAAACGAAGGCCGCTACTGTTTCAAAGTTATAACTGTTAACAGTATTGTTTCATCCTAGTAGTGAGTGTGCTGACAGGAGATACTTTGTCTTGACCTCGTTCACCTCCAGACCCGTTCGCTTTGCTTCTCTATCCAGTTTGGAGAAGGCAGGACTAACTGCGCGGTTGCTAAAGCCAATGATGTCAATGTCAACGACGTACGCTCTTATAAAAGATGGTACCTGACCGATTTAGTTCAGCGGCTCGAATTATCTTCTCCAGCATCAGGTTAAAGAAATCGCACGACAAAGAGTCACCCTGTCTGAAACCTCGTTTTGTATCAAATGCCTCGGAGAGGTTCTTCCCAATTCTGACGGAGCTGGTGGTGTTGCTCAACGTCATTTTACATAGCCTTATAAGTTTTGCCGGGATACCAAATTCAAACATTGCGGCATATAGGGAACTTTTTTACGTGCTGTCGAAGGCGGCTTTGAAGTCGACAAAAATATGGTGTGTGTCGATTTTCTTTTTCGGGTCTTTTTCAAGATCTCGCGTATTGTAAATATCTGGTCGGTGGTAGATTTACCAGGTCTAAAGCCACACTGATAAGGTAATATCAGTTCATTGACGGTGGGCTTAAGTCTTTCACACAATACACTTGACAGAACCTTATACGCGATATTAAGAAGGCGAATCCCACGATAATTGGCGCAAACTGCAGGGTCACCCTTTTAGTGGATTGGGCAGAGCACACTTAAGTTCCAATCAGCAGGCATGCGTTCTTCCGACCATATTCTAGAAATGAGCTCGTGCATGCACTTAACCAGCTCTTCTCCGGCGTACTTAAATAACTCAGCTGGTAACCCGTCGGCCCCGGGGGCTTTGTTGTTCTTCAGCCGTGCTATCACTTGCCGAATTTCGCCATAGTTGGGTGATGGAGCATCACGTCCATCATCATTGATTGGGGATTCGGGATTAACATCTTCTCCAACGTTGATAAGCTGCTGTATGCTGTGGACATCAGTCACCAGGTCGCCGTTGTCATTCTTATAGGAATTAGCCCTGGTTTTGGAACCCTCTGTTAGCCGACGTACTTTTTGAAAAAATTTCCGGGCGCTTTCCTGCTTTCCTGCTTTCCTTTCGGCCAGCAACTCAAGCTCTTTGCACTCACGCACTTTGGCCTCTCTTTTTTTCTCACGAAAAATGCGTCTTCCTTCCTTCTTCAACTCACGGTAACGCTCCCGCGTTGCGCCCGATCGCAGTGTAGTTCAGTAGGCAGCGTCTTTACGTTCCGTAGCGGCACGGCATTCCTCGTCATACCAGTTGTTCTTTCGGGCTCACTGTACTCCGATGGATTCTTCAGTGGCGGTATGTAGACGGTGAGAAATATGGTTCCACTGCTCGGATATATCGTTCTATTGATTATTGCCCTCAGGGAGAAGGAGTGCAAGTCGAGTGGCGAAGTGGGTGGCTGTCTGTTGCGATTGCAGCATTTCGACGTCGAGCTTTCCTTGTGTCCATTTGCGTGCGCTTTTTGCTGCACAGAGGCGCGTGCGGATTTTAGCTGCCACAAGAAAATGATCCGAGTCGATGTTGGCTCCTCGGATCGTGCGCACATTTAGGACACTGGAAGCACGCCTTCCGTATATCATAACGTGGTCGATTTGCTTTCGTGTCTTACCATCTGTAGACAGCCATGTAGCTTGATGAATCTCTTTATGCTGGAACCTGGTACTACAGACTACCATGTTTCGGGCCCCGATGAAGTCGATCGGTCTCAGTTCGTTATCGGACGATTCGTCGTGGAGACTGAATTTTCCGACTGTGGAACCAAAGATTTCCTCCTTGCCCACCTTGGCATTGAAATCACTAAGCACGATTTTTATATCGTGGTGGGGGCACCGCTCAAATGTGCGGCCAAGGAGATCGTAGAAGCGATCTTTGGTCCTATCGTCCTTTTCTTTCGTCGGGGCGTGGGCACAAATCAGGGAGATGTTGAAGAATATCCCCTTGATGCGGATTGTGGCGAGACGTTCATCCACCGGAGTGAACGACAGTACTTTACGGCGCAGTCTCTCTCCCACCACAAATCCGACACCATATTTGCGCTCCTTTACATGGCAGCTGTAGTAGATGTCGCAAGGACCTATCGATTTTTTCCCTTGCCCCGTCCATCGCATCTCTTGGATGGCGGTGATTGCAGCCTTCGCTCTGCTGAGACATCAACCAGCCGAGCAGAGGCACGTTACCAATTAAGAGTCCGGACATTCCAGGTGCATGCCCTCAAATCATTGTTCTTAATACATTTCCCGTGGTTGTCATCAAAAAAGGGGGGTCTCATCCGAGGCTTTGTCTTCATTTTCATTGGAAGTTGTTTTTTCCTTGGCGGGTTCCAAGCACTGCGCACAACCCATTGCTGGGGGTGAAAATTTTAAGTTCGTTTATATAGAGAGTGAGTTCTGCGAAACCGCACTGATTTTCTAAAAACGTACACATGTAACATAAATTATGCGAACGATCGACTTTCATTTTGGATAAATAACAAAAAACTAGAGATTCCAATTTTACATGGTACAAACAGCGATACATGCATCGTACCACCCAGGTGTGAGGTATATCGTATCTTCATCTTAGGGAAACTGCACCAACAGCTATTCATAGAATCGCAAGAAATTTGCGAAGGTGTTTTCACAGCACGGTGTATTGTCAATAGTAGCAATCCCATTTTAAAAAGTATTAATACAACAGCTGAAGTAAAGCATGTTAACAACAGCCATATCCAGACAGAAATGCTAAATAATTACAATGTCTTTTCAATCATTAAAACCTCGGAAGACAAAAAACGCATTAACGTACTTTCGACTATACTCAGACAACAAATACCTAGCACTGCAAAACAAAATTTATTAAACTTATGCATTCAATACGCAGATATATTTTCATTAAAAAATGACCTAATCACTGTAATTATCTTCTACGAACAAAAACTTAGAGTCAAGGATACAACACCAGTTTACAAAAAAAAGAGAAGAAATTGATAGACAAGTAAAAAATCTTTAAAAAAATAATCTGGTCTTCTAATTTTGGTACCAAAGAAAAGTAGCACAGGCCAAGAAGCCTATAGAATGTGTGTTGATTACCGTGCTATTAACAAAAATTTATAGCTGATAAATTTCCCTTACCTCGCGTTGATGATATACTACACAATCTAGAAAGAGCAAAATTTTTTTCCACTTTGTACCTTTTCTCTGGTTTCCATCAAATTCCACTACATGTCGACTCCATAGATATCACGTCGTTTAGTACAGACCGAGGAGCTTTCAGATGGAAGCTTCTACCCTTTGGATTAAATGTTGTGCCTAATTAATTTTCTCGGATGATGTCCATAGCGTTTTCCGGAGTTTTACCGAAAGAAACATTTTTATATATAGACGACATTATAGTCATTGGGTGTAGCGAAGCACATCATCTAAATAATCTTTCGAAAGTATTTGATACTTGTCGATCATTTGCTCTTAAACTTAACCCACATAAATGTATCTTCCTGAGATCCGAAGATACCTTTCTGGGTCATAAATGTTCTTCAGATGGAATTTTACCGTATAACTCCAAAATTCACAACATCCAAAACTATCCAACACCGGCAGATAAAGATTCTTGTAAACGATTTGTTGCTTTCGCTACCTATTATCGTAGATTTATACCCCAATTTGCTTCGTTTCGCAAATCCGAGTAAAACAAACTCATCATAGAGCTAGCAATTTTAGCGATTTACTTCGCTATTAAGCAATTTAGACCATATATCTATGGCATCCATTTAACGGTTAGGTCAGATCACAGACCACTTGTTTACCTTTTTAATATGAAAGATCCAGCATCGAAACTTGCTAGAATTAGTTTTAAATATTTTTGAGCTTTAAGGCCGATTGCTTTATTGGAAAATTATTACTCAAAGCGGTAGAAGTTATACTATTTCGGAAATCACCACATTTCCTCATCAGACTTCTTTCTTTTTGGCTTTGGAGTCGAACCCGCAACAATATGCGCAATACTTAAGCCGGCAGCTAAACACATTCAGCTAAGCTCACGCAGTGTGAGCTGTTGTTATTTTCCTTGCTTTCCCTTCACAACTTACTTCACTTGAGGCTGTACTGTCGCTATTTCTACCTGACTGTGTAGTTGTTGTTTGTACAATTTCTAGTTTGTTAGAATTTGTTTGTATAAGGCTGGCTCTTTCTTTTTTATACATTGTATTTGTTATTGTTTGGCCATTTCACTATTTATTTTTAAATATTTTTGAACTTTAAGGCCGATAGGTTTATTGGAAATATATTAGGAAAAAAACAACAATACTCAAAGCGGTAGAAGTTATAGTACTATTTCGGAAATCACCACATTTCCTCATCAAACTTCTTTCTTCATAAATGCCTAATTTCTGAGTTCACAATTGCTCCAAATACCAAATTTCACTCAATTTGCTGTAATAGATACTGAGAAAACGGAGTTTTTGCATTTTTCAAAAACTTCCGTTATATGGGAGGTGGGCGTGGTTATTGACCGATCTTGACCATTTTCAATACCAACCTACCCTGTCCAAAGGGCAATCTATATACCAAATTTCATTGAGATATCTCAATTATTACTCAAGTTATTGTAACCACGGACAGATGGACGGAGGGACAGACAGTCAGGGCTAAATCGATTCCTCTTTTCATACTGATCATTTTAGTATATATATGTCTATATCTATCTCGATTATTTCTTGCTGTTACAAACAACCGTTATGCGAACAAAGTTATAATACCCTTGTGTACAAGTACGCTCGGGTATAAAAATAAAACTATGGTTAATAACTAAACATCGGTACCAACTGTAGGTGGTACGCTTGACGAACTTAATTTGTTTTGTAAATAACTAGCTGCGATGTCGTGAGTGTCTTCTTTTTTGTTAACTGTCCTGTCTCTATTTTGCATAATGCGGAGACTTTCTATGGTGTATCGTATTTTTTCTCTCTTCTCTATGTCTAATATATTAGCATTGCTAAGATCAGCTTTGTGACCGCTTGTTAGTATGTGTTGTGCTAGTGCCGTGTTGCTTTTCTTCTCCGTATGTCCGCTTCGTGCTCATATAATCTTGTGCCTAGTGAACGCTTTGTTGTTCCTATGTATATTTTGTTGCAGTCTTCGTTCTGATTACCTTTGCAAGTGATTTGGTATACAACGTTGCTTAGTTGTTGTGGTTGGATTGGATTTTTGGTATTTGTAAAAACAGAGGACAAAGTGCAATTTGATTTATATGCCGGAATTATTAGATAGTTGGTTATTGTTAGTTGTGAAGCGGGAAAATTTCCCATTAAGTGTGGGTACATATGTAACACCATAGAAGCGTTTTGTTTCATTTTCAGTTTTTGTTTCTGCTTCCGCGGTGATGTGGTTATGGTGTTGGTTGTTTATTTTCATGAGCGCTTGGTCGATTATATTATTTGTCAAGTGAGTCGGATTTGTCAAGTCAGTATCTTATGTATCCTTTTCATATTTTCTGTTCTAAATTTGTGGTGGCTTTAAGTTAATATATTTGAGATTAAATTCTTTGCGGTGTTAATTTTATATTTATGTGGTTGAGTTGAAAGAAAATTTATCAGGCGCCCAGATGAAATAGGTTTTGAATAGCAGTCAAGTAATAATTCTGTTGTGAATTTTAATTTTTCATGATACTGGTTAAGCGTCTGTAAAATTGTGTCAAGTTCGTTTCGTCTAATAATAGCAAAGATATCGTCAACGTACTTAACTATAAATTTAATTTCGATGTTATGCAGCTTTTTTAGATCCGATACAGTTTTGTCAAGCAGGTCATCCATGATTATGTCAGCGATAGTTGGAGATAGGGGGTTGCCGATTGGCATTCCAAATGTTTGTGTGTAAACTTTATTGTTATATATGAAGTAATTGTTATCTTTTAAGCAGAAGTTCATTATATTGTGGAAGATATTTCTGGGTATGTTAATGTTTTGTTGTATTTCGTCAAACCTATTCATCATAATTTTTGTTGCTAAATGGGTTGGTATGTTTGTGAAGAGAGACACCACATCAAACGACACCAACAATTCTTCGTCGCTTATGCGTACTCACGACATCGCAGCTAGTTATTTACTTTGTTTACAAAACAAATTTAGGTCGGCAAGAGTACCATCTACAGTTGGTACCGATGTTTAATTATTAAGCATAGTTTTATTTTTATTTAAATGTTTCATGTAAGTTCTTTTTGGTTGTTGTGGTTTCCGACAGGGTAATTATACGCTGTATTTTGGAACGAATTTCCGTCATCCCTTGTCAAGTTTAGTTTGGAAACCGGTTTGTCTCCAAACCAAACTTGACAAGGGATGACGGAAATTCGTTCCAAAATACAGCGTATTTCATGTAAGTGTTTGTTGATTAATGTTTACTAATGTTTTACAACAGCTGTGATTGTTATTTTATGTCTTGATCATTGTTGATGTGTGAAAAAATGCTTCTGTTTTTGTTTTAATAAAGGTTGTCGCCCCTGAGGAAGCTAAGGCAATTACCGAAACGTTGGGCAGAAGAAATTTTGTTTCTTTTGCACTCAATAACGTTAGATCAAAAAGCCTATTTGCAACTACATAAATATAAAATTGATCAGCACCAAACAATTATTTACGAAACAGTTTTAGTTTTAATCCCGCAAAATCACGCCAGAAATTAAAGTAGGCTACGCACCGTGAAATGTGCGTATGTACATCCAACCAAACAAAGGCAATAAAACAGAAGTAACATAATTAAACAGCGGTAATACACATATGTATGTACATAGCCATACATTACGTCTCCGCAAGGTAATGTGCAAAGCAGCAGAAACCACGATACAAGCATCGCAGTTCTAACAACTAAGCGCCAACGTCGCAGCGACACCGAGAGGAGCATCCATGCATCAACCGAGCAGCGTCCAAATACATAGCAGCATTACACGAGCAGAGAGAGCAGCAGACAGAGCCGTGATGAGAAGAACTACAGTGGTACAGTTAAGCTATACTTACTTACTTACTTAATTGGCGCATTAACCGCCTAAGCGATTTTGCCCGAGGTCAACAAAGCACGCCAGCTGTCCATATATCGTGCTAACTGGCGCCAATTGGAAATCCCAAGTACATATAGCCCAGTCTTCTTCCACTTGGTCTTTCCAACGCAGAGGAGGTCGTCCTTTTCCTCTGCTACGACCTGCGATTACCGCGTCAAAAACTTTCAGGGCTGGAGCTATTTCATCCATTCTAACGACGTGACCTATCCAGCGGAGCCGCTGATTCTTAATCCGCTGCACTCTATCTACGTCCTTGTACAGCTCGTACATCTCACCGTTCCATTGTACGCTGTATTCGCCTTCTCGAATACTCCAAGAGCCCTCTCATCTGATGTTGTCATCGTCCATGCTTCTGCGCCATACAATAGGACGTGCATGATGAGAGATATTTAGAGTATGGATTTTTTCCGTCGAGAGAGGACTTTACTATGAAACTGCCCACTCTGTCCGAAGAAGCACTTGTTGGCATGAACGATTCTCCTTTGGATTTCGAGGCTGACATTATTACTTATGTCAATGCTGGTTCCTTAGTAAACGAGACCATTTCAAAGTTATAACTATTAACAGTGATGTTTGATACCAGTCGTGAATGTGCCGACTGTCTATTTGATGACAGGAGATACTTCGTCTTGACCTCGTTCACCTCCAGACCCATTCGCTTCGCTTCTCTATCCAGTTTGGAGAAGGCAGGAATAACTGCGCGGTTGTTAAGACCAATGATGTCAATGTCATCAACGTACACTCTTATAAAATATGGTACCTGACCGATTTAGTTCTGCGGCTCGAACTATCTTCTCCAGCATCAGGTTAAAGAAATCGGGCAACAAAGAGTCACCCTGTCTGAAACCTCGTTTGGTATCAAACGGCTCGGAGAGGTTCTTCCCAATTCTGACGGAGCTGGTGGTGTTGCTAAACGTCATTTTACATAGCCGTATAAATTTTGCCGGGATACCAAATTCAAACATTGCGGCATATAGGAAACTTCTTCTCGTGCTGTCGAAGGCGGCTTTGAAGTCGACAAAAATATGGTGTGTGTCGATTTTTCTTTTTCGGGTCTTTTTCAAGATCTCGCGTATTGTAAATATCTGGTCGGTGGTAGATTTACCAGGTCTAAAGCCACACTGATAAGGTCCAATCAGTTCATTTACGGTGGGCTGAAGTGTTTCACACAATACTCTTTTTGTGGATTGGGCAGAGCACACTTAAGTTTAAATCAGCAGGCATGCGTTCTTCCGACTATATTCTAGAAATGAGCTCGTGCATGCACTTAACCAGATCCTCTTCGCCGTACTTAAATAACTCAGCTGTTAACCCGTCGGCCCAGGGGGCTTTGCTGTTCTTCGGCCGTGCTATCGCTTTCCGAATTTCGTCATAGTCGGGTGATGGTACATCATCCATCATACGTCCTTCATCATTGATTGGGAATTCGTGTTCAAGATCTTCTCCAACGTTGTTGCAGCTGCTTCCATTAAGCAGTGTGAAGAAGAGCTCCCTCCATAAACTAAGTATGCAGTGGACATCAGTCACCAGGTCGCCGTTGTCATTCTTACAGGAATTCGCCCCGGTATTGAAACCTTCTGTTAGCCGATGGATTCTTCAGTGGCGGTATGTACATAGACTGCTCGGATATATCGTTCTGTTAATTATTGCTCTCAGGGAGCAGGAGTGCAAGTCGAGTGGCGAAGTGGGTGGCTGTCTGTTGCGATTGCAGCATTTCGAAGTCGAGCTTTCCTTGTGTCCATTTGCGTGCGCTTTTTGCTGCACAGAGGCGCGTGCGGATTTTAGCTGCCACAAGAAAATGATCCGAGTCGACGTTGGCTCCTCGGATCGTGCGCACATTTAGGACACGGGAAGCACGCCTTCCGTCTATCACATTGTGGTCGATTTGCTTTCGTGTCTTACCATCTGGAGACAGCCACGTAGCTTGATGAATTTCTCGGCGAAGTCGATCAGTCTCAGTTCGTTATCGGACGTTTCGTCGTGGAGACTGAATTTTCCGACTGTGGAACCAAAGATGTCCTCCTTGCCCACCTTGGCATTGAAATCACCAAGCACGATCTTTATAACGTGGTGGGGGCACCGCTCAAATGTGCGGCCAAAAAAATCGTAGAAGCGATCTTTCGTCCCATCGTCATTTTCTTCCGTCGGAGCGGGGGTACAAATCAGGGAGATATTGAAGAATCTCCCCTTGATGCGGATTGTGGCGAGACGTTCATCCACCGGAGCGAACGACAGTACTTTACGACACAGTCTCTCTCCCACCACAAATCCGACACCAAATTTGCGCTCCTTTACATGGCAGCTGTAGTAGATGTCGAAAGGGCCTATAGATTTTTTGCCTTGCCCCGTCCATCGCATCTCTTGGATGGCGGTGATTGCAGCCTTCGCTCTGCTGAGACATCAACCAGCCGAGCAGAGCCACGTTTCCAATTAAGAGTCCGGACATTCCAGGTGCATGCCCTCAAATCATTGTCCTTAATACATTTGCCGTGGTCGTCATCAATAAAGGGGAGTCTCATCCGAGGCTTTGTCTTCATTTTCATTGGAAGTTGTTTTTTCCTTGGCGGATTCCAAGCCCTGCGCACAACCCATTGCTGGGGGTGAAAATTTTAAGTTCGTTTATATAGAGAGCCGCTTGCAGCCGCGCCTCCTGGTGAACAGACGCTGCGGTCTTAAGTGGAGCCTTAAACGGAATATGTCGAAGTGGCTCCACTAAAGCTGAATCTCTATTAGCCATGACCCATGGCTCCACACGGGTTGGTTACCGTATCTCGCACATGGGTTGCTCACGTTGTCCAGGGTGCACAAACGTGGACGTAAGAGTAGGGATTGAGTACAGCCGTGCAACTGTAACCGCATACCCAGAAGCACCACTGTACCCCATTCCATCCCTCAGTTAAGCTATAAACTCGCTTAAATACATTTTTACTTCACATGAAATACAAAGTAGATGTAGACATACATACATTTAACTTTTACATTCGCATACACATATGTAACTTTATTTAGTGAGCTCTGCGAAACCGCACTGTGTTTAGGTATAATAAAGTGATGTACAAAATTGAGTTGGCACAATCATCTTTTGAACTAGTTGCAATAGAAACCTTTTTTCGCGGAAAATTAATAAATTGCTATGAGTGATATCGAAGTAAAGGCTAAAGATGTTTGAGAGTTATTTTTAAAAATAACTAAAAGAATTTTCCAAAATCGGCCATTGTCTTCAAATGAAGAAAAATTAATTGAATACAAAAAACTACTTATTGAATCGTATAATTCCATTATATATTTAAATCTAGAATTCCTTCCAAATACTAATAAAAAACCAATTAATGACATAAATGTGCGTTGTAGAGAGCAATTTATCACATGCTTTGCTAGGCTAAACTGCAAAATAAAAGTTTCACAATATTTTTTTTCATTATTGCGTGAAGATATTCTTAAAGACTACGAATCGGGTGATGAGTTCTTATATGACACGTAACATATTCCAGGAGAAAATATTAAACAATACTCTTCATTAACCACGTTAGATTATTTAGTTATTTTTGATGATAAGCAAGGTAAAACATCAAATTCACTAACCACAATTTTTAAAAAAACATCAATTATCGCTACCGCCAAGCAAAAAAACTCGAAGGTTGGTTGGTTGGTTGGTTTAAGTGGATTGCCACCCTGGGGGCAAGCATGCCATTTTGATTCCACATCTCGCGCAACCTATAGCCATTTGGAGGTTTTTATGAATCCCAGTATCTCATACAATGAGCGGCGGCTGCACTCTAAAAAACTCTGAAGGAATGGTTTGCCAAGGGTCTTTAACACTATTCTAGCAAGGGCTGGGCACTCGCACATAAAATGCTCAACCTTCTCCTTTGAGCCTGGGTCTTCACAGCTGCAGCAGATCATATGACACCCAAACCTGCAGGGTAGTCCTGTACGATCCTGTATTACTCCACCTGTGCTAAGCTTTTCGGTGGTAGATATCGGCGATTCTGCCCTTTATTTCTCTAAGCGAGACGCCCATATTCACCGCGTTGGACCTATCCAGTGCAAAACCACACCTCGGTAGTTCATCCGCAGTTTCGTTTCCATAAATGTCCCTATGCCCCGGGACCCATATCAGGGTAATTTCGTATTCGCTGGAGCTTGAAGCCATCTCTTGCCTACATTCATCTACGAGTTGAGAGCCGACCGAGGTAGAAGAGAGTGCTGGAATAGCAGCTTGGCTGTCTGTGAAAATGTTCACTGGCGTACCTGCTGTTGCATTCCTCTCAACATACCTAATCGCCTCATTTGTTGCAAACGTTTCAGCCTGGAATACTCTTGCATAGTCTGGTAGACGGTATGATAACTTCAGGTTATGCTGCTCAATGAAAACCCCCGCACCTACCCAGCACTCCATCTTTGATCCGTCCGTGTAGACTGCCAGACCACCGAAGGTAGTTGCAGGCAAAATAGCAGCGTTATATGTACACAATAACAATTATGCAGATTTTTCAAAACGAGTAAAAGAACTATCCGAGGCCCTTGAGCGCTCTTTAATCATAGAAGGTGGAACACAAGCAAAATCTCATGAAATGACAGTCCAGCAAACTGCCAATGTTTGCCGACTAACCGCAAAATCAAGCTTAGTTAAATCAATTCTTGCCTCAACGGTATTTAAAGATCCAAAAGATGTTGTAGCAAAATTAATAATCGAGCAAAACAATGAAGTACAAGAACGTCAAGTCCTGGCATTCCGAGCTCGTACTGGTAATAACACAATAACTGGTAACAACTCAAGGTCATTCCGTGGTAATCACAGAGGATCTTTTGGACATAATTTTAGCCATGGTCATAACGGTAGTCGATATTATAGGCAAAATTTCTCCGGAAACACAAATTCTACAAACACAAACGGAAGACAAAATGAAAGATTTCAAAGCACCAGGAACAACACCACATAAACGTATAAAAATACTTCACGACACACTAATAACGGCAGACATCCCAATGTTCGCACTTTAAACGCGCAAGCCCCTCAGGGGCGAACACTGGGGGAGCAAAACGAGTAAAGGTGCCTGACAAGCAAAAATAAATATAAATTTATTGTCTAAACTTAAACTAAACAGATTTTATTGAGTTAGAGCGTTCTGATTCCGACAAACTGTGTACATTCCTTGTGACTTACTAGCAGATATATCTTTGATTAAACTGTCATCCATAACTACCAATACGAACATTGACTGTGTTCGCAGCAGCACTAACTTTTCATTTCGAGATTAGCAACATTAAATCGCGTGATCATTATCGTAGCTGTAACTCTCTTTTGCATTGTATTAAAATGTTCTATCTCCTTCTCCTCTGCATTCCATTACATGTATGTACATATGAGCATAAGCGTAGCTTAAGTTTATAGTGGTAAATTACTTTGGCTTCACTTCAGCTGCGATCACAGACAAATAAAGTTGAACCACATTAAAGCGCTCTATATGTCTTTGGTTTTGGAAACAGGTGGGGCAAATCAACTCCTCCTCGAAACATTTGGTGACCCCGACGTGATCGGGTTAGAAGTCATTTATTGTCAAACTAATTCGAGTTTAATCAAAACAAATTTTTCGTAAAATTTGCGTCAAAGCAAATATCGTGTGCGTTAAACTGTTGTGCCAATACATAATTGCATAGGGGAGGCCAACATGCCAAAAGGCAGCAAATCGAAAAAGGGCAATGACGTATCATCAGCCTCTTTTAATAAAAGAAAAGGTGCTTCGATTAAGCATCAGCTAATAGCACTTAATAAAACTTAAACGACTCAGCGCCTTATTGAGCTCGATGAAGCTGAGCTATCCGTCCATATAGAGTATGTCGATAGCATGCACGAGCGCTTTGACCACGTGCAGTCGACCCTCGAAGAAGCTGATCTACGAGAACTGGATGGAACAGCTCGATCAGAATTTTTCGAAATGTACCTAGAAGTTAAAGCAAAGCTGTCTCGCGAACTCAATTTACATCGGAAGACGAACGTAAGACACTCATCTACCGTGAGGCACTTTGCATTGGAAGAATCGCCGTCAACATCGTCTTCATCGCTTCGAAAATCTCGCCTTCCTGAGCTGAAAATACCGAAATTTAGTGGAGCATACGCTGATTGGCCTAATTTCTTCGCGATGTTCAGCAGCTTGATTGACAAAGACTTAGAGTTGAGTAAAGTGGAAAAACTTCAACATCTGCGCGCTAGTTTGCAAGGAGCCGCTTTGGAAACCATTTGCTCGCTTGAGCCTGTTGAGGAGAATTATGATAAAGCCGTGGGTCTACTAAAAAACCGATTTGACAACAAATTACTTGTTTTTCAGGCACATGTTAAGGCGATCTTCGGGCTTAAGACTGTTGACAAAGGTTCTGCCAGTGACTTGCGGGAATTGAGCGACAAATTTAACGCACATCTTCGTGCGCTCAACACTTTAGCATAACCAGAACAAATTTCGGATGGACTACTCATACATCTTGTTACCAGAAAGTGCGATCAGAAGACGCATGAGAAGTGGGAAGAGGACTTGTCGTCACAGACATTGCCAGCCTTGAGCTCAATGACCTCGTTTTTGGACAAGCGGTGCCGAATGGCAGAAAATCTGGAAAGTGCTAAGGTAGGACAAACACCTGGCAACCAGGTGGGCAAAATTTCGAATTACAATAAAGGCGTTAGAAACGTGTTGGTAGCATCTTCAAACACTTGCAATCTTTGCATATTTTGCGATGCTAAAGAACATTACATTAACAATTGTATAAAATTTTTAAATTTATCGCCAAATTTGCGCTACACAGAAGTCAAGCGCCTTCAACTTTGCTTAAATTGCCTACGTAAGGGCCATAGTCTACAGCGGTGTAAATCTGGCCATTGTCGTCATTGTTCAGCCAAACACAACTCGCTTCTCCACATGAGCCCACTTTCGTCGTCTTCAAATCCACTAAATATTGAAGCTACATCCCCATCACAGCAAGTACTCATTTCATCGCTAACTTCAAGTTCATATCCTCAGGCTCCGCAGTATCTTGGCAACAGCAATGTGTTGCTGGCTACAGCAATAATTTCAGTAAAAAACCGTTCAGGCAATTTCGTTCCATGCCGTGCTATTCTTGACTCGGCCTTTCAAATAAATTTCGTAACTACTCGCTTGGCAAATCTTTTGCAACTTCCATTCAAAAAATCAACAATTTTGATATCCGGCATCGGTGAATCCAACTTCGTGGTTGACAAAGAGATCGACGTTTTCGCACAGTCGCAAGATAAAGGCTACAGCACTTCGTTCGCTGCGGTAGTCACACCCAGCATAATAGATTATCAGCCTAACTTTAACCTCTCTTCGGATTGGAAACTACCTTCAAATATCATGCTAGCAGATCCACTATTCTTTAAACCACAGCGCATTGACCTGCTTATTGGCGCTGGTTTATTTTTTGATTTGATGTGCGTTGGCCAAATTCGCATTGCTAATAATTTGCCAATATTGCAAAAAACTCGACTGGGTTGGATTGTCTCTGGTGGTGTTTCATATACCAACAAACAAGCATCGTCGCTCGCTGCTTGCAGTAAAAATGTGCCTGAACAACAACAAACCAACAACTCATTGAACGAAATTGTAAAAAGGTTCTGGGAAATAGAGAATTGCTTCGACTCTGCTCCTCCACCATCTGAAGAAGATAATTGGTGTGAGCAGCATTTCAAAGAAAATTTCTCTCGGCTACCGTCGGGAGAGTATTCAGTACGTCTGCCTGCAAAAATAAGTTTTAGCGCTTTTGACGATTCACATAATCTTGCAATTCGCAGATTTAAAAACTTAGAGCGTAAATTGGAAAAAAATCATGAATTAAAATCTCAGTACATAACCTTTATGAATGAGTATGTGTCTCTTAACCATATGTCATTGGCAATGTCACAACCAACAACTACATATTTTCTTCCTCACCATTGCGTACAAAAGCCAGACAGCACAACGACAAAGCTTCGCGTCGTATTCGATGGCTCCGCAAAAACAACAACGGGTTACTCGCTAAATGACCTTTTGCTATCGGGTCCAACTATTCAGCCAAAGCTGTTCAAAACTCTTTTACAATTTCGCTTTCGCAAATTCGCCTTGTGCGGAGACATATGCAAAATGTACCGATGTGTACGTATAACATCTCCAGATGAATATCTTCAATGCATTTTGTGGCGCGAGCATCCACTTGATGATATAAGGGAATATAAATTAGAAACTGTCACATATGTTACAAAATCTGGCGCCTTCTTGGCAATACGCGCTATGCATCAACTTTCGTACGATGAAGAACAGTCATTTCCAATAGGCGCAAAAATCGTGAGAAGAGACTTTTATATTGACGATCTCATTTCAGGCGGTGATACAATAGAAGAGGTTGTTGAGATTAGACGTCAGGTAAAAGGTTTACTTCAGTGTGGAGGATTCAACATACGAAAGTGGTGCTCAACTGAGGCTGATACGCTGCAAGGTATTGCCCACTCTGATCGTGAAAGTATGCTAAAATTCCATGATGGAACTGATGTAACGAAGACTCTTGGTCTCGTCTGGGACCCTAGGAAAGATGAATTTTTATTCTCCTTTTCGCCTATCGTATATAACGCACGCACGACAAAACGTACGATACTATCATATATTGCTAAGTTTTATGATCCGCTTGGCCTTGTTTCGCCAGTAATTACGAAAGCGAAAATTTTCTTGCAAATGCTACGGAAGGAAAAGATACAGTGGGATGAAAGTTTGCCGCAGTCGCTGCATACTATATGGATTGACATTTGTGCCCAGTTTGGTTTAGTGAGCAGTTTTAAATTTCCGCGCTTTGTATTGACGCCTCATTCCATATGGGAAATTCACGAATTCTGTGACGCAAGCTTGACAGCATTTGGAGCATGCGTGTACATTCGTTCAGACTGTGATGGTTTTTTAAAATCATGCATACTTTGTGCAAAGTCGAGAGTCTCGCCTCTGAAGGGTTTAACTATCCCTTAACGGGAATTGTCTGCAGCCTTACTGCTTGCGGAACTGGTAGCATCCATATCGGAAGATTTTTCACATCCTCATACTGTTCACTGCTGGTCGGACTCAATGATCACTCTATCTTGGCTTCACGAACAACCATCAAATTTCAACATTTTTGTTTCAAACAGAGTGAGTCAGATACAAACGCTTACTAAAGGTATGACTTGGCATCACGTGCCAACTGCCTGGAACCCGGCAGACATCCTTTCGAGGGGATGCAGTCCCAATGAATTACTAAATTCTAAACTTTGGAGCAATGGTCCATCATTTTTGTCAAAGGAGCGCTCAGAATGGCCACATAGCATGGATTTTTTAACTGAATTACCTGAACGGCGACGTAAAGTGTTAGTTACTTCTCATCTGCGAGACATAACACTCGAATGCAAATACCACAACTCCTTTGACAAGTTGCAACGCATCTTTGCATATGTTTACTATTTTTGCCAACCACGCAGTACTCACGTTGATAATCCACCGCTGATTCCGCTAAACATTAAAATGGGTACCCACTTACTAATTCGTCATATTCAACAAATTCATGTAGGAGGACGGTTGCAAAACTCATCGCTGGACTTTGAAGCAAAACATCCACCTTTCTTGCCAAAGCATCATCCGGTCACTAATGCAATAATTGACTACTTTCATCGTAAATATTAAAGCACAAATAACTAATAAAATAATCATTTAATAACTCATAATAAGAATAACGGAAAATGAATTTAACAAAATTAAACGCAATAACAGATTAATAACTAAAAATAATATTAACAAAATTAAACGCAAAATCAAATTAAAAGACTAAACGCGTGTTATCAACATAAATTAAAGTAACCCAATAAATTAAATTGCAACAATATTTATTTATACATTAATAAATTAAAACACAACATATAATAACTAACTTCATCAATAATAAAAGAAATAGCAAAAACAAATTAATAAACCCAAATATATAAATTATATTAAACTACACAAAATAAAACCCAAATACCATAATAAAAATTTAAAAAATAAATAAATAAATAAAAAAACACAATAATCAATAATCATAATAACAAATCTAATCGATAATAACAATAACTAATAACATAGATATATATAATTAGGATAGAAATAAATAAATAAGATACCCCAACGAGAACCCAAACTATGAGTGTTACCAGATCGCCCCCTCCAGGGCGAAATATCGGGGAATCCGGAGGTCCCAGTACATCGGACATTACTCACAATGACAGCGTGTCGTTAATAAATCCTTTCGCGAAGCTTCCCCGGTTAATGCTAAAGAAACCAGAAGACGCCCCACAGGGGGCCCCAAGAGGTCTTAAAGCCACACTGAGCGCCGAAAAGATGGTCGGAAATACGCGGTCGCATTCCTCTCCGCCGGACATTAGCCGCGTGGAGTCACGCATCGTAAACATTCCAATAGATGCAAAAACCCTATGAAGGAGTTGGGCGCAAAAATTAACTTGCTATTAAACATGATCGGCGGGGGTAGAAGAACTATCCACCAACCAATGCGAGACCTTGTTGGAGAAATCGCCAAACTGCACAGCCAGCCAGCGAACCAGCCCAACAAACGCAGCCAAGGTAACACCAGCACAAGAGACCAGCAAGTGCAAACAGAGAAAGAGGTGAAAAAGAGGGTTTTGAACGAAGCCGGCGCAGATGCAAAAAGCTCCAGCAAAGCACCGAAAGTGACCGAGACACGGGATAAAAACGAGCAATGGACGTTGGTGAAAAATACAAGAAAACTTAACAAGACGGCAAAGAAACTGTCCAGGCCTGACGCGGTTATCATTTGGAAAACTAGCGAAATGACGTATGCCGACATTATCCGGCAAATGAAGCTACAACCAGATATGAGAGAACTAGGCGCGAGTGTAAACCGAATCACAACAACAGCGAAAGGAGATTTACTTGTCCAACTCCGTGATAAATCTGGTCATATGGCGAATGAATTCAAAGAACGAGCGTCAGCAGTGCTTAAAGATGCCGAAAGTATTAGGATCTTGAGCCACACAGTGAATGTTGAAATCCGCGATATGGATGTTGCCACAACAGAAGAAGATATTGCCAACCCTATAAAACAACAACTTCCAGAAGTGAATTACGGAAAACTGGTTGCAGTAAAGTCCTTGAAGCCGACAATGTCTCGACTTTGGACACTTCGCAAGGCACTGTATGTAAATCAACAGAGGACCGTAGTGGCTCATGTTTGCGCTGCGGACAGAAAGGCCACCTGGCCAAGCAGTGCACGGCAGAACCCAAATGTGGCATCTGCAAATCAGGGACAGGCGTTTCACAGAGTCATCCCACTGGAAGCTTCAGATGTCCGGCGTATAAAAAAGCAGTAAACCAAATGAAGAAATGATGAAATGCCTGCAAATAAATCTTAACCACTGCGAAGCGGCACAAGACCTCCTGAAACAGTTAGTCTTCGAGCAAAACATTGACGTCGCACTCATCAGCGAGCAATATAGAGCGCCGGTCACTGAAGGAAATTGGCTGCAGGACAAAAGAAAGAAAGCTGCAGTCTGGGCATGCGGGGCTCTCCCCTTCGAAGCAATTGTCAATAACCAAGAGGAGGGATTCATCTATGCAAAAATGGGGGGAATTCGCCTCTATAGCTGCTACGCGCCCCCAAGCGAATTGCTCGAAAGCTATAAGAATATGCTAAGGCGCCTGGCATCCGATGCTGCCGGCAAAACAGCAGTAATCTTCGCCGGGGATTTCAACGCATGGGCAGTGGAATATGGAAGCTTAAAAACAACCCCCAGAGGCAAGACTCTACTTGAAGTCCTCACAAATCTAGACATCATACTGTTAAATAATGGAAGCAAAATCACTTACCAGAAAGGAATCGCGGGATCGATTATCGACCTAACGTTTTGCAGCACGTCGTTATTCAACAGAATTAAATGGAAAGTTTCTGAGAGCTACACCTATAGTGACCACTTTGCGATATCCATCGAAATTAATCTACCGAGAAGCAACGCGCGAATAACGAAAACTCTGAAAGTACAGAGCATCGGATGGAGAAGGAAATTGTTGGACAACAGTATGATTAAATATATCACAGAGCTGCTGCCAGCGCTCTCGACGGTAGAAATGAGAATGCCAACAAATGTACAATATCTGCGACGCATCGATGCCACGGAAAAGAAGTGGAAACAGAAGAGCCCCAGTCTACTGGTGGAATGAAGAAATCGCAAAACTGCGCTCTGAGTCTCTTAAACTGCGGCGACAACATCAAACGCAAAGAGCCAGGAATTCCCCTGAATACCTACGCCTCCAAACCGCATATAAGAGCAAGCGACGGGCTCTACGAAAAGCTATATAGCAAAGGAAACGTCAGGCCTTCCTAGAATTAATAAAGGACGTTGACGACAACCCCTGGGACAGTGGCTATAACATTGTGCTAATCAAATTGAAAGGGAGCAAGGCCAAGCCACCCGTGTGTCCTACAATAATGAAGCGCATAGTTTTTGGGCTCTGTCCACAGCAAGGCGTAGACCAAGCGCCGCAAGCATTCGCGTTAGAAATTGCTGAAATCCCGCCAGTAACCAAGGAAGAACTGCTCGCTGCTACTGCAAAAATAAAAAGAGAAAAGTCACCATGCATGGACGGCATTCCAAATGGGATTCTGAAATACATTATTAAGAAGAAAACAGTACTCTTTTGTGGATTATACATGAAGTGCATCCAAGAAGGTATTTTCCCAAATAAATGGAAGCGACAACGGCTAGTCTTACTGCCCAAAGGCAACAAGCCACCGGAAGAACCATCGCATGCTGGACAGTGCAGGCAAAATACTCGAAGCAATAATCTGCGCGCGGATTCAAAAAATCACGGAAGGTGATCAGGGCCTCTCAAGATGGCAATATGGCTTCCGGAAGAAGCGTTCAACTGTCGATGCAATATCGGCCGTGTGTGAGATAGCGCGAAAAGCCCTCGAAGGCAGGAGATGGTTTGAAGGAGCAAAGCAGTACTGTGCTGTAATCACGTTGGACGTAAAAAAATGCTTTTAATTCTGCCAACTGGAGCCGAATAATAACTGCGATGATGGAAATGAACATTTCGCACTATTTAGTTCGAATAATTATTAACTAATTCATTGAAAGAGAGCTCTTCTACGACACCTACGAAGGACCAAAAAAGTACCATGTTACTGGAGGTGTGCCCCAAGGGTTAGTCCTTGGACCACTTCTTTGGAATATTATGTATGATGACATCCTGAGAATAGAAAAAGCAGAAAGAGTGTCAATTATAGGATACGCTGATGATATCGCGATCGTAGTTGTCGCAAAACACTTAGTAGAAGTGTCAGGCATGTGCACCGACACCATAGCCTCTGTCAAAACTTAGCTTCAAACAGCAGGACTGGAGTTAGCGGAACATAAGACCGAAGCGCTGCTTATGACCAGCCGGAAAAGAGTTGAAAACATCCAAATAAGAACAGGAGGCCACACTGTAGATTTCAGCCCAACCATCAAATATCTCAGTGTCATACTCGACCGTCGTCTGAGCTTCAAGGATCATCTTAATTATGCCAGCAAGAAGGCGAGCAAAATCAGCACAGCACTAGCAAGACTCGTGCCAAATATAGGAGGTTCAAAACAACATAGAAGAAAACTGCTTGGGTCGGTCAATTCGTCCATCCTGACGTACGCAGCCCCAGTATAGGAAACCGCTACCTCTGTAACCTCATATATGAGAGCACCAGCTTCAGTGCACATACTATCGTCTTTAAGGGTATGCTGCGCGTTCGGGACAGCGTCAGAAGAAGCAGCAAATTTGCTAGCTGGAAGATGTCCGATGGACATATGCGCCAGGGCTGCAGCAGAGATCAAGCGCAGTCCAGGCGAACGCAGCAAAATAATACAACAGAGCATCGACGAGTGGCAAAACAGGTGGGACTCGTCCTCGAAAGGTCGATGGACAACGAAGTTAATCCCAAATGTAGGTGAATGGATCAAAAGAAAACATGGAGATACTGATTTCTACCTAACGCAGTTCCTCACTGGGCAGAATACGCAGAGCACATACTAATGGAATGCCACAGATTTGATAATAAACGCTACCACCTGGAACAATGTATAGGCGTGGCCGTGACCCCCGAGGGCTTGCTGAAAGCAATGTTGACTGAAGAAAACGTATGGAAAAATGTGCAGATATTATCACGGCGGTAATGAAACGGTTAAGAACAGACGAGCGCAACGCGAATCGCGCAAACTAAGAACGCACGCTGAGTGAAGACGAGGAATAACGTCCAGTGCCTGCGCTGCGAAGTAATATCGGAAATGATAGTCCCGCGGGGTGCCACAGGCCCAGCATACGAATGAGGTTGGGTTTAGTCCGTAGGTGCCAGGAGGCAAATCGGGCATGCGGGCAGTACGGGCTGCTCGTATCTATGAAGATTCCTCCCCCCTGGTCGTAACCGAAAAAAAACCTCTTTGGATTAAATGTTGCGCCTAATTCATTTTCTCGGATGATGTCCATAGCGTGTTCCGGAGTCTCACCGAAAGAAACATTTTTATATATAGACGACATTATAGTCGTTGGGTGTAGCGAAGCACATCACCTAAAAATGCTTTCGAAAGTATTTGAGCAAATGCTCTAAATCTTAACCCACATAAATGCAACTTCCTGCGATCCGAAGTAACCTTTCTGGGTCATAAATGTTCTTCAGATGGAATTTTACCGTATAATTCCAAAATTCACCACATCCAAAACTATTCAACACCGGTAGATATAGACTCTTGTAGACGATTCGTTGCTTTCGCTACCTATTATCGTAGATTTATACCCAAATTTGCTTCGCTAGCAGCACCACTAAATGCACTTAGTCGGAAGAAAGAAAAACTTTTCTGTAGTGATGAATGCAAATATTCATTTCAATGCTTAAAAGAAGCCTTAACCTCACCGAAAATACTACAATATCCCGATTTTACAAAGAGTTTATCGTGACAGTTGATGCATCCAAGACCGGTTTAGCTTGCACTTCATTTCTAAATCGTTTAGCAAATCCGAGCAAAACAAACCCATCATAGAGCTAGCAATTTTAGCGATTTACTTCGCTATTAAACAATTTAGACCATAAATCTATGGCATCCATTTAACGGTTAGGTCAGACCACAGACCACTTGTTTACCTTTTTAATATGAAAGATCCAACATCGAAACTTGCTAGAATCAGATTGGAACTTGCGGAGTTTGATTTTACCATAGAATATATTAAAGGTAAAACTAACGTAGAAGCTGACGCCCTTGCGCGCATGTCGCTTTTCGACTTGAAACAAGAAAATAAACACATATTGGCAATGAAAACTCGATCAATGACCAAAAACTACCAAACAAATACAAACAATCAAAATTACAAATTAACAGGAAAAGTAAGGGTGTATGACAAATTTGCATTCAATTTAAAAAAAAAAACCAAGAATTAGATCTCAAATATTTTATGACAAAAATCATATTACATTAAATTAAAACGTATTTTTTTTTACTAATGTTTCCGACAATCAGCACGTTACGAAAATATAATGGCCAAAAGACGATATAACTTTATACATTCTAATAAACGAACTTAAAACTAAGGAAATACCATACTGAAGTCACTAGAAATAATACTAACGAACACAATAGAAACAGTGACTGACAACGACAATTAATGGCCATTCAGCACACCGACCCAATATCAGGCGGACACTGTGGAACAAAAAAATTATACGTGAAATTAAGGGCCAAATATTACTGGAAAAACATGACAAGAGATATTTCAAAATTTGTTAAACTTTGCGCGGATTGCTCACTTATTGTTTTATACTTATCTATGGGGTAATTAATGCCAGAGTACCTTCACGCATACTTAAATAAAACATCTTCTGATTGGAATACGTACTTAAAATATTTCATATTTCATCATAACGTAACCGTTAATTCCGCTTTTGATAATAAGCTAACGCCATACGAATTAGTTTTTGGCAAAAATGCCACATTACCGCAAGAAGTGCAAACCGTGGCAATCGACTCTATTTATAATATCGATAACTATGCCAAAGAAATGAAGTATAGGTTGCAAAAGTCGCATAACTTTGCAAGTTCAAAAAGTTGACGGTGTTAACGTCTCAATTCTAGATGAAATTAAAAACAAATTGAAAACAATACACAAAAATATATTGAGAAAATTTAATTAAAATTACCATAATTAAAATTAGTGTACATATGTAAAACACTAACATTAAGTCATTTAGTACGGCCTATGTACATTTGTACAAACATATACATGCTAATATATATATAATACACAAAAAAATATTTTTGAATAACATAAATATCTTTAAAATTATAAGGAAACTTACAAATTTATTAAATTGAACGAAGAAAGGGCGAAGGAAAAGAAAAAGTAATAGTTCATCAATTTAAAATTTGTTCGTCCAGTTTTTTCAATTACTTTGCAGTCTAGACAAAGGGACGATGATTGTAACAAGCCTGATCAACTTGATGCAGCTTTTTTTTTTTTTGGAATGATGGTGTAATAGCACCTTATATAAACTAGAGTATACCAAAACATTCATAGTGTGTAGATACTTTAATCACATAAGTATAACATATTTATAATGTACCGCTAATCCTTTTATGTAAGTACTTGCTAAATTAATAAATATACGGTCCAAGCAGAACTGTTAATAAGCAAACGTCGTGTGTTTTAATTATTGCTTGTGTCGGTCGGCGACCGTAACAGCGTGTGACATTTGTTATAACTTACCATGGAAGTATCGAAAAATTACAGACTAAAACCTAAGTATGAAACGACAAAAACCTAAAGTGATTTGTGTATAAAGGAAAATAATTAAATAAGAACTAAGTACGTACATACATAAAAATTATTGAACAAAAATAAAAATCGAAAAGGAATCAATAATACAGCATAAGCAAAAACTATAAACTGAATTAAAATTTTTAAATGTGGAAAAACGACATATTAATCGTTTTTAGAAATGATATTTATTTAATAAAGTTTTACAAAAATGGACCAGAAACCAAAAAGCTAAAATGAAATTCAACACTACGATTGTAAAACAACGAATGAACAGTTTGAAGTTTAAAACATCGTAAAATAATGCCGAAAACTAAAATAAAGTAAGCTGTGTACAACGGTAAATACATACTTTTATACATATACATATATAAACAAAAAAATCGGTTATATATGTACTATGTACATATGTATATCCAAAAAAAAAAAACACCGAAACAGTTTAAGTAGTTGCAAATAGGCTTTTTGATATAACGTTATTGAGTGCATAAGAAAGAAAAATGTTGTTCTTTTCACTTTCTGCCCAACGTTTCGCTAATTTCCTTAGCTTCCTCAGGGCAACAACCTTTATTAAAACAAGTAAGAAAAGCTAAATTCGGGCGAAACCGAATTTTATATACCCTCGCGTTGTGTTAAAGCCAATATAAAACAATTTTGGTATTAGTGTTACTGAAATATTGCATTTTCAGATTATATGAAATCTTATGAGAGGTAGACGTCGTTTATATTCATTGCTTGAACGGAGTTTGATAGAGTTTCATTACAATTGGAAACATAAGTGGGTATACTGATACCAAAAAACATTTTTAAAAACTTTCGTTATATGGAAGGTGGGCGTGATTTTAATCCGATTTCAAATTTTTTTGGCGGTAATGCTATTGATATCAAGGGCAATATGTTCAGCAAATTTAGTAATGATACCTAGCACTATTATTGAAAATACAGATATTTTAGCATAAGTGGGAATTTTTCGAAACTTCCGTTATACGGAAGGTTCGTGTGGTTATGGTCCGATTTCAAAAATATTTGACCATAGTAAGACTGCTGTCAAGGAAAATATGTATACCAAGTTTTGTGGCGATAACTAACACCGTTATTGAGATACAGACATTTCTTTACAAGTGGGCGTGGCAACGCCTTTTTATCAAAATTTTATAAATTTTATTTGGGGTTATTTTAATTAAGGAAACTTAATTAAAATCACCCCAAATACCAAATTTCACTCAGTTTGCTTTAGTGGATAAAGAAAACACGGAGTTTTTGCATTTCTCAAATTTTCCGTTAAATAAGAGGTGGGCGTGATTATGGTCTGATTTCAAAAATTTTTGACGGTGATGTTAGCGATATCAAGGACAATATGCTCACGAAATTTAGTGACGATACCTTACGCCGTTATTGAGATACTGAAATTTTTTCATAAGTGGGCGTGGCAACGTCCATTTTTCAAAATTTCATAAATACCTATTTTCTTAGTTCAAAATCGCTCCAAATACCGAATTTCACACAATTTCTTTTAATAGATACCGAAAAAACTAAGTTTTAGCATTTTCTAAAACTTCCGTTATATGGGAGGTGGGCGTGGTTATGATCCGATTTCAAAAATTTTCTACGATATCAAGGAAAATATGCCCACCAAATTTTGTGACGATACCTTACACTGTTATTGAGATACGGAAACTTTTTAATAAGAGGGCGTGGCAACGCTCATTTTTCAAAATTTCATAAATGCCTAATTTCTGAGTTCAAAATTGCTCCAAATACCAAATTTCACTGAGAAAACGGAGTTTTTGCATTTTTCAAAAACTTCCGTTATATGGGAGGTGGGCGTGGTTATTGACTGATCTTGACCATTTTCAATACCAACCTACCCTGTCCAAAGGGCAATCTATATACCAAATTTCATTGAGATATCTTTTTTTAGATATTTTTATTCAAGTTATTGTAACCACGGACAGACGGACGGACGGACAGACAGTCAGGGCTAAATCGAGGGTCTCTATCTATCTCGATTATTTCTTGCTGTTACAAACAACCGTTATGCGAACAAAGTTATAATACCCTTGTGTACAAGTACGCTCGGGTATAAAAATAAAACTATGCTTAATAACTAAACATCGGTACCAACTGTAGGTGGTACGCTTGTCGAACTTAATTTGTTTTGTAAATAACTAGCTGCGATGTCGTGAGTGCCTTCTTTTTTGTTAACTGTACTGTCTGACTTTCTATGGTGTATCGTATTTTTTCTCTCTTCTCTATGTCTAATATATTATCTAGTGCCGTGTTGCTTTTCTTCTCCGTATGTCCGCTTCGTGCTCATATAATCTTGTGCCTAGTGAACGCTTTGTTGTTCCTATGTATATTTTGTTGCAGTCTTCGTTCTGATTACCTTTGCAAGTGATTTGGTATACAACGTTGCTTAGTTGTTGTGGTTGGATTGGATTTTTGGTATTTGTAAAAACAGAGGACAAAGTGCAATTTGATTTATATGCCGGAATTATTAGTTGGTTATTGTTAGTTGTGAAGCGCGAGAATTTCCCGTTAAGTGTGGGTACATATGTAACACCATAGAAGCGTTTTGTTTCATTTTCTGTTTTTGTTTCTGCTTCCGCGGTGATGTGGTTATGGTGTTGGTTGTTTATTTTCATGAGCGCTTGGTCGATTATATTATTTGTCAAGTGAGTCGGATTTGTCAAGTCAGTATCTTATGTATCCTTTTCATATTTTCTGTTCTAAATTTGTGGTGGCTTTAAGTTAATATATTTGAGATTAAATTCTTTGCGGTGTTAATTTTATATTTATGTGGTTGAGTTGAAAGAAAATGTATCAGGCGCCCAGATGAAATAGGTTTTGAATAGCAGTCAAGTAATAATTCTGTTGTGAATTTTAATTTTTCATGATACTGGTTAAGCGTCTGTAAAATTGTGTCAAGTTCGTTTCGTCTAATAATAGCAAAGATATCGTCACCATACTTAACTATAAATTTAATTTCGATGTTATGCAGCTTTTTTAGATCCGATACAGTTTTGTCAAGCAGGTCATCCATGATTATGTCAGCGATAGTTGGAGATAGGGGGTTGCCCATTGGCATTCCAAATGTTTGTGTGTAAACTTTATTGTTATATATGCAGTAATTGTTATCTTTTAAGTAGAAGTTCATTATATTGTGGAAGATATTTCTGGGTATGTTAATGTTTTGTTGTATTTCGTCAAACCTATTCATCATAATTTTTGTTGCTAAATGGGTTGGTATGTTTGTGAAGAGAGACACCACATCAAACGACACCAACAATTCTTCGTCGCTTATGCGTACTCACGACATCGCAGCTAGTTATTTACTTTGTTTACAAAACAAATTTAGGTCGGCAAGAGTACCATCTACAGTTGGTACCGATGTTTAATTATTAAGCATAGTTTTATTTTTATTTAAATGTTTCATGTAAGTTCTTTTTGGTTGTTGTGGTTTCCGACAGGGTAATTATACGCTGTATTTTGGAACGAATTTCCGTCATCCCTTGTCAAGTTTGGTTTGGAAACCGGTTTGTCTCCAAACCAAACTTGACAAGGGATGACGGAAATTCGTTCCAAAATACAGCGTATTTCATGTAAGTGTTTGTTGATTAATGTTTACTAATGTTTTACAACAGCTGTGATTGTTATTTTATGTCTTGATCATTGTTGATGTGTGAAAAAATGCTTCTGTTTTTGTTTTAATAAAGGTTGTCGCCCCTGAGGAAGCTAAGGCAATTACCGAAACGTTGGGCAGAAGAAATTTTGTTTCTTTTGCACTCAATAACGTTAGATCAAAAAGCCTATTTGCAACTACATAAATATAAAATTGATCAGCACCAAACAATTATTTACGAAACAGTTTTAGTTTTAATCCCGCAAAATCACGCCAGAAATTAAAGTAGGCTACGCACCGTGAAATGTGCGTATGTACATCCAACCAAACAAAGGCAATAAAACAGAAGTAACATAATTAAACAGCGGTAATACACATATGTATGTACATAGCCATACATTACGTCTCCGCAAGGTAATGTGCAAAGCAGCAGAAACCACGATACAAGCATCGCAGTTCTAACAACTAAGCGCCAACGTCGCAGCGACACCGAGAGGAGCATCCATGCATCAACCGAGCAGCGTCCAAATACATAGCAGCATTACACGAGCAGAGAGAGCAGCAGACAGAGCCGTGATGAGAAGAACTACAGTGGTACAGTTAAGCTATACTTACTTACTTACTTAATTGGCGCATTAACCGCCTAAGCGATTTTGGCCGAGGTCAACAAAGCACGCCAGCTGTCCATATATCGTGCTAACTGGCGCCAATTGGAAATCCCAAGTACATATAGCCCAGTCTTCTTCCACTTGGTCTTTCCAACGCAGAGGAGGTCTTCCTTTTCCTCTGCCACCACCTGCGATTACCGCGTCAAAAACTTTCAGGGCTGGAGCTATTTCATCCATTCTAACGACGTGACCTATCCAGCGGAGCCGCTGATTCTTAATCCGCTGCACTCTATCTACGTCCTTGTACAGCTCGTACATCTCACCGTTCCATTGTACGCTGTATTCGCCTTCTCGAATACTCCAAGAGCCCTCTCATCTGATGTTGTCATCGTCCATGCTTCTGCGCCATACAATAGGACGTGCATGATGAGAGATATTTAGAGTATGGATTTTTTCCGTCGAGAGAGGACTTTACTATGAAACTGCCCACTCTGTCCGAAGAAGCACTTGTTGGCATGAACGATCCTCCTTTGGATTTCGAGGCTGACATTATTATTGATGTCAATGCTGGATCCTAAGTAAACGAGACCATTTCAAAGTTATAACTATTAACAGTGATGTTGGATCCCAGTCGTGAATGTGCCGACTGTCTATTTGATGACAGGAGATACTTCGTCTTGACCTCGTTCACCTCCAGACCCACTCGCTTCGCTTCTCTATCCAGTTTGGAGAAGGCAGGAATAACTGCGCGGTTGTTAAGGCCGATGATGTCAATGTCATCAACTTACGCTCTTATAAAAGATGGTACCTGACCGATTTAGTTCCCGTCGGCCCAGGGGGCTTTGCTGTTCTTCGGCCGTGCTATCGCTTTCCGAATTTCGTCATAGTCGGGTGATGGTACATCATCCATCATACGTCCATCATCATTGATTGGGAATTCGGGTTCAAGATCTCCTCCAACGTTGTTGCAGCTGCTTCCATTAAGCAGTGTGAAGAAGAGCTCCCTCCATAATTTAAGTATGCAGTGGACATCAGTCACCAGGTCGATGTTGTCATTCTTACAGGAATTCGCCCCGGTCTTGAAACCTTCTGTTAGCCGATGGATTCTTAAGTGGCGGTATGTAGACGGCGAGAAATATGGTTCCACTGCTCGGATATATCGTTCTGTTGATTATTGCTCTCAGGGAGCAGGAGTGCAAGTCGAGTGGCGAAGTGGGTGGCTGTCTGTTGCGATTGCAGCATTTCGACGTCGAGTTTTCCTTGTGTCCATTTGCGTGCGCTTTTTGCTGCACAGAGGCGCGTGCGGATTTTAGCTGCCACAAAAAATGATCCGAGTCGATGTTGGCTCCTCGGATCGTGCGCACATTTAGGACACTGGAAGCACGCCTTCCGTACATCATAGCGTGGTCGATTTGCTTTCGTGTCTTACCATCTGTAGACAGCCATGTAGCTTGATGAATCTCTTTATGCTGGAACCTGGTACTACAGACTACCATGTTTCGGGCCCCGACGAAGTCGATCAGTCTCAGTTCGTTATCGGACGACTCGTCGTGGAGACTGAATTTTCCGACTGTTGAACCAAAGATGCCCTCCTTGCCCACCTTGGCATTGAAATCACTAAGCACGATTTTTATATCGTGGTGGGGGCACCGCTCAAATGTGCGGCCAAGGAGATCGTAGAAGCGATCTTTGGTCCTATCGTCCTTTTCTTTCGTCGGGGCGTGGGCACAAATCGGGGAGATGTTGAAGAATTTCCCCTTGATGCGGATTATGGCGAGACGTTCATCCACCGGAGTGAACGACAGTACTTTACGGCGCAGTCTCTCTCCCACCACAAATCCGACACCAAATTTGCGCTCCTTTACATGGCAGCTGTAGTAGATGTCGCAAGGGCCTATCGATTTTTTCCCTTGCCCCGTCCATCGCATCTCTTGGATGGCGGTGATGGCAGCCTTCGCTCTGCTGAGGACATCAACCAGCCGAGCAGAGCCACGTTCCCAATTAAGGGTCCGGACATTCCAGGTGCATGCCCTCAAATCATTGTTCTTAATACATTTCCCGTGGTTGTCATCAAAAAAGGGGGGTCTCATCCGAGGCTTTGTCTTCATTTTCATTGGAAGTTGTTTTTTCCTTGGCGGGTTCCAAGCACTGCGCACAACCCATTGCTGGGGGTGAAAATTTTAAGTTCGTTCATATAGAGAGTGAGTTCTGCGAAACCGCACTGATTTTCTAAAAACGTACACATGTAACATAAATTATGCGAACGATCGACTTTCATTTTGGATAAATAACAAAAAACTAGAGATTCCAATTTTACATGGTACAAACAGCGATACATGCATCGTACCACCCAGGTGTGAGGTATATCGTATCTTCATCTTAGGGAAACTGCACCAACACCTATTCATAGAATCGCAAGAAATTTGCGAAGGTGTTTTCACAGCACGGTGTATTGTCAAAAGTAGCATTCCCATTTAAAAAATTTTTAATACAAAAGATGAAGTAAAGCTAGTTAACAACAGCCATATCCAGACAGAAATGCTACATAATTAAAATGTCTTTTCAATCAACAAAACCTCAGAAGACGAAAAACGCATACAGAAAATTTATTAAACTTATGCATTCAATACGCAGATATATTTGCATTAAAAAACGACCTAATCACAGTAAATAACTTCTACGAACAAAGACTTAGAGCCAAGGATACAACACCAGTTTACAAAAAAAGAGAGAAGAAAACGATAAACAAGTAAAAACTGTTTTAAAAAATAATCTGGTCCTCTAATTTTGGTACCAAAGAAAAGTAGCACAGGCCAAGAAGCCTATAGAATGTGTGTTTATATTTATAGCTGATAAATTTCCCTTACCTCGCGTTGATGATATACTAGACAATCTAGAAAGAGCAAAATTTTTCTCCACTTTGTACCTTTTCTCTGGTTTCCATCAAATTCCACTACATGCCGACTCCATAGATATCACGTCGTTTAGTACAGACCGAGGAGCTTTCAGATGGAAGCTTCTACCCTTTGGATTAAATGTTGTGCCTAATTAATTTTCTCGGATGATGTCCATAGCGTTTTCCGGAGTTTTACCGAAAGAAACATTTTTATATATAGACGACATTATAGTCATTGGGTGTAGTGAAGCACATCATCTAAATAATCTTTCGAAAGTATTTGATACTTGTCGATCATTTGCTCTTAAACTTAACCCACATAAATGTATCTTCCTGAGATCCGAAGATACCTTTCTGGGTCATAAATGTTCTTCAGATGGAATTTTACCGTATAACTCCAAAATTAACAACATCCAAAACTATCCAACACCGGCAGATAAAGATTCTTGTAAACGATTTGTTGCTTTCACTACCTATTATCGTAGATTTATACCCCAATTTGCTTCGTTTCGCAAATCCGAGTAAAACAAACTCATCACAGAGCTAGCAATTTTAGCGATTTACTTCGCTATTAAGCAATTTAGACCATATATCTATGGCATCCATTTAACGGTTAGGTCAGACCACAGACCACTTGTTTACCTTTTTAATATGAAAGATCCAACATCGGAACTTGCTAGAATTAGTTTTAAATATTTTTGAGCTTTAAGGCCGATTGCTTTCTTGGAAAATTATAAGGAAAAAAACAACAATACTCAAAGCGGTAGAAGTTATAGTACTATTTCGGAAATCACCACATTTCCTCATCAGACTTCTTTCTTCTTGGCTTCTGCGGGAGTCGAACCCGCAACAATATGCACAATACTTAAGCCGGCAGCTAAACGCATTCAGCTAAGCTTACGCAGTGTGAGCTGTTGTTATTTTTCTTGCTTTCCCTTCACAACTTACTTCAATCAAGTGCGGCTGTACTGTCGCTATTTCTACTTGACTGTGTAGTTGTTGTTTGTACAACTTCTAGTTTGTTAGAATTTGTTTGTATAAGGCTGGCTCTTTCTTTTTTATACATTTTATTTGTTATTGTTTGGCCATTTCACTATTTATTTTTAAATATTTTTGAACTTTAAGGCCGATAGGTTTATTGGAAATATATTAGGAAAAAAACAACAATACTCAAAGCGGTAGAAGTTATAGTACTATTTCGGAAATCACCACATTTCCTCCGCAGACTTCTTTCTTCTTGGCTTCTGCGGGAGTCGAACCCGCAACAATTAGATTGGAGCTAGCGGAGTATGATTTTACCATAGAATATATTAAGGGTAAAGTTAACGTAGCAGCTGACGCACTGTCGCGCATGTCGTTCTCCGACTTGAAACAAGAAAATAAACACATATTGGCAATGAAAACTCGATCATTGACCAAAAACAACCAAACAAATACAAACAATCAAAATTACAAATTAACAGGAAAAGTAAGGGTGTATGACACATTTTCATTCAATTTTCAAAAAAACACCAAGAATTAGATCTCAAATATTTTATGATATTATTAAATTAAAACGTATTTTTTTTACTAATGTTGCTATTAACGAAACTCTGAATTTAGATGATATGCTTTCGAGACTGCAAAACGCAGCCGACAATCAGCACGTTACGAGAATATAATGGCCAAAAGACGATATAATTTTTAAATACATTCTAAAAAACGAACTTAAAACTAAAGGAAATACCATACTGAACTCACTAGAAATAATACTAACTAACACAATAGAAACAGTGACTGACAACGATAAAAAGCAACAATTAATGACCATTCACCACACCGACCCAATATCAGGCGGACACTGTGGAACAAAAAAATTATACGCGAAATTAAGGACCAAATACTACTGAAAAAACATGACAAGAGATATTTCAAAATTTGTTAAACTTTGCGCGGAATGCTCACGCAAGAAAAATTAATTATTACTCCACCGCCAATAAAACCATTCGACGTGGTTGTAGTAGACACAATAGGGCCATTACCCACATCCGATATACATAGGTAACAAGTTCGCTGTTACATTGATATGTGATTTAACTAAGTACAATCTTGTGACCAAAGCAATACCAGACAAATCGTCCAGTACTGTTGCCAGAGCTATTTTCGAAGGTTTTATACTTATCTATGGGGTAATGAATACCATTAGATCGGATCTAGGTACAGAATATAAAAATCTAATTTTTGACGAATCATGCAATATTTTAAAAATAAAACATGACTTCTCTACGGCCCATCACCACGAAACAGTCGGTACAATAGAACGCAACCATAGAGTTTCAATGAGTACCTTCACCCATACTTAAATGAAACGTACTTAAAATATTTCACATTTCATCATAACGTAACCGTTAATTCCGCTTTTGATAATAAGCTAACGCCATACGAATTAGTTTTTGGCAAAAATGCTACATTACCGCAAGAAGTGCAAACCGTGGCAATCGACTCTATTTATAATATCGATAACTATGCCAAAGAAATGAAGTATAGGTTGCAAAAATCGCATAACTTTGCAAGTTCAAAAAGTTGACGGTGTTAACGTCTCAATTCTAGATGAAATTAAAAACAAATTGAAAACAATACACAAAAATATATTGAGAAAATTGAATTAAAATTACCATAATTAAAATTAGTGTACATATGTAAAACACTAACATTAAGTAATTTAGTACGGCCTATGTACACATATTCAGAAGTCTTATTAGCTTATTCTCATATGTGTAAAAACATATACATACTATTATATATATAATACCCAAAAAAATATATTTGAATAACTTAAATATCTTTAAAATTATAAGGAAACTCACAAATTTATTTAACTGAGCGAAGAAAGGGCGAAGAAAAAGTAAAAGTAATATGTACTCAATTTAAAATTTGTTCGTCCAGTTTTTTTCAATTACTTTGCAGTCTAGACAAAGGGACGATGATTGTAACAAGCCTGATCAGCTTGATGCAGTCTTTTGTTTTTTAATCACATAAGTATAACATATTTATAATGTACCGCTAATCCTTTTTATTCACCTCAACCTTTACTTTACACAACCGCTCTGTAAGTACTTGCTAAATTAATAAATATACAGTCCAAGTAGAACTGTTAATACGCAAACGTCGTGTCTTTTACTTATTGCTTATGTCGGTCGATGTCGTTAACCATGCTTACGTTACAATTGTAAACAAACTGGCTACTCGTTTTAAACCCCACAGTAGGCCTAGTATGTTAAATTTGTTCTGTTTTTCTGAAACAACAAGAGCATCACTTTTTGAAAAACTTTCCGTTAGCGGTGTAAAACTGTTGCTTAATCCTATTTTGAAATATCTCACAGACAAAAGTCACAGGCGAAAAAGCTTTGACAGTAATGACTTTTACAGGGAAAATGACATACAAACTTGCAAATTTTTCAGTTAATACAATATCCTCGCGGTGTTTAAGACAAGAAACAATCTAGGAAAGATACTTAGAAGCAGCACGAATTAAGAAGACCCACTGAACAAACAAGGCGTATATAAGCTAACTGTGAGTGCCAATATGGCTATATAGGACAAATCCGACTAAGAATAAGAACAAGGTTTCGTAAATACACAAGGGACTACAATAAAGATTACGAAATCTAATTTGCAAACCACTTGGTAAACGTAAAATTTTCACCCGCAAACATAAGGAAAACCGTTCAGGTACTGCACGTACATAAAAAAACGGCGCCTGAATGCTCTTGAAAAAATATATAAACGAAAAACATTTGATGGAAAGATAATAAGCGAAGAAATAAACGAACAACTCTGATGCGATATTTGCAATATTAAGGCTTGTTCACAAAAACCAAGCAAAGACGGAGATACCAGCATTCAAAACATACCTGCAAATACCACAAATACGGACCAAAGTTAGGGACTATTTACCTGTTCTTACCGCGGAGGCAGTCGCGAAATAATATATAACCATTTTGGATTCTAACCGCGCGAGACTTCAGGTACCTATACTCAGGACACTTTACATTTGTTTGTTTACTTACTTCATTGGCTCGATAACCGCCTATGCGATTTTGGCCGAGCTTATCATAGCACGCAACTTATTTCTTTCTTTCGCCAACTGGCGTCATTTGGAAATACCTAGAGTACCGAAGCTACCACCAAGGGGTACCGCTTCGAATACTTTCAGAGCTGGAGCGCTTTCATCCATGCGAATGACATGACCTATGTCTATGTCGTTATAAAACTCGTACAGCTCATTGTTCCATCTTCAACGGTATTCGTAAAGTAAACGAGACCTTTTCAAAGTTATAACTGTCAACAGTGATGTTTGATCCCAGTCGTGAATGTGCCGACTGTCTATTTAATGACAGGAGATAGTTCGTCTTGCCCTCCAGACCCATTCGCTTCTCTATTCAGTTTGGAGAAGGCAGAACTAACAGTGCGGTTGTTAATCTCGCTAATGTCAAATGTCAGCTGCCTACGCCAGTAATAGCATCAGGTTAAAAATGTCGCATGACAAAGAGCGACCCTGTCTAAAACCTCGTTTGGTATCAAACGGCTCGGAGAGGTCCTTCCCAATCCTGGTGGAGCTGGGGGTATTACTTAACGTCCTTTTACATAGCCGTTTAAGTTCTGCGGGGATACCAAATTCAGACATTGCAGCATGAAGGCAACTTATTCCTGTGCTGTCGAAGGCGGTTTTGAAATCTGCAAAAGGGTGGTGCGTGTCGATTCTTCTGTGGCAACCATCGAAATCAGCTGGTTTACTTTCGCTGAATAAGTGCTGAATTTAACTTAAAAAGCAGTGGCAACCACCAAAAACAACCGGCTTATATGCACTGAATAACTGCTGAGAAGAATGGAGATCGTCAAGGAGACAAAAAATATTATTATTGGTTGCTCTCTGGATCTTCGGCATCGACACGTGAAAGACGTAAACTTCGCAACTCAGCGACTATATATAACTTAACCAAACTTTTGTAAATTTGTATACATTAATAAAGTAAGCGTTTTAGTAAGTTACAATCGCATTTTACTTGCACGCTACAACTGGTGACCCCGACGGTGAGAAAGATAAACCGGTGGAGAAGATATTACATCGCGATTCCACTAATTGGTGATCTCACACTTAATTTTTCACGCCCAAGCACCGAAATACATGCAACCTTCACAAATTCCTGAAGATAACACACAAGCAGCGCTCGACAGTTAATCTAACGCCTTGCCCCCTGCCGATGACAGGCAAATAATGTCAACCCGCGTTGTGAAGCTACCACCGTTTTGGAAGGATAACTGCCTTCTTTGGTTCGCTGAGGTCGAGGCCGCACTCGAAATTTCTCAAATTCGTTCAAATGGGGCAAAGTACAAATATGTGCTAGTCCACCTCGATGAGACGGCGCTGCCTTTCGTCGCGGATATAGTTACTTCGCCACCGGACGAAAATAAATACACCGCCCTGAAAGACAGGTTAATAAGCACTTTCGAAGATTCGGAAGATACAAAATTACGGCGCCTACTGCAGGGACTCGACTACGTTGAAGGCAAGCCATCGAGTTATTTGCAGCGACTCAGAAACCTCGTTCCCCGTAAGGTACCTGACGAAATCTTACATACTATTTTCTTGAAAAGGCTACCGTCTAACATACGCTGCGTCTTAGCAATAAGCACAGCACACGACTTAGCCACTTTGGCTCTACTAGAAGATACAATTTTTGGTGCACAGGGCAGCATCATGTCGATTCACAGAGCAGGCATAAGCAACAACGAAACCCGTCGAAACAACCACACAGCAAAACATTATTGACAAACTAAGGGCAGAAGTGCACGCACTTGCAAAGAAAGGAGAAGGTGCAAAGAGCAGACGTAACGCCTCGCCTAACAACAAGCTGTGTTACAATTATCTTCGCTTTGGCAGTCAAGCTAGGAAATGCCGTCAACCATGCGAATTTAAAAGCAACAATAACTCGGGAAACTAGGTAGGCTTTCGGTTATACTGGTAGGCACCGCCGAAGGTCCCTTCACATCCCGCCTACAAATCACCGATAGTAAAAACGACATCACATTCCTCGTTGATACGGGCACGGACATCTCCGTTCCACCCAGAAGAATATTTAGAGACGTCAAACCTGTTCCTGCAAACGCCAAGCTCTTACTGTTCGCAGCAAATGGCTCGCCGATACCCACGTTTCGTTCTAAAACTTTACCAATTGATATCGGACTCGGCCGCGTATTCAACTGGAAGTTTATGGTGGCAAACGTCGCACACCCGATCCTTGGCGCAGACTAGTTGACTTGCGAAATCGCAAACTATTGGAGTCACAAACCGACACAGCCTATTCCACAGAAGGAATTTTAAGTCTTAAGCCTTCGAGTCAAACTGATATTGATGGTTTCTCAGTTCTTTTTTTGAAAACCTGTCCAGCGGTTATTAGCCCTATTAAACTGTTATTTAATAAATCTCTATGCACAGGTACTTTTCTACACGATTGGAAATTGACAACCATTACCCCAACTTTTAAAGCTGGCAAAAAGAATGATATCTGTAACTATCGTCCTATTTCTAAGTTTTCATATGTCTCCAAGCTATTTGAGAGTATAGTAAAACAGAAGATCTATTTTGCGACTAAGAGTTTAATTACACCTAAACAGCATGGCTTTGTTCCCGGTTGTTCCACGGTTACTAATCTGGCAGAGTTCAGTGAATATTCGTTTTATTCATCAATGATATTGGCGAGTGTTTTTCATTTACCAGATACCTGTTATATGCAGATGACTTGAAAATATTTTCAGTAGTAAACAGTGCAACCGATGTGACAAACCTCCAAGCGGATTTGGATAATTTGTCTCTTTGGTGTTAACAGTCACATCTCTCTCTTAATATTAAAAAATGCTTTCATATGACTCTTGCTAAAGCTCGATACATCAGGCACACATCTTACTCTATTTCGAATACAATACTCAAGACTGTTGATGAAATCAAAGATCTTGGAGTTATATTTGATTCCAACTTCTCTTTTAATAATCACAGCAATTTTATTATATCTAGTGCTTACACAGTTTTAGGGTTTGTACGCCAGCACAGTAAAAATTTTACTGACCCATATACTCTAAAACTACTTTTTTCGTCTTATGTTAGATCTCGACTGGAATATGCAGCGTTTATTTGGAGACCTTATTAATAGTTTTTGATAGATAGAATTGAACGTGTGCAAAAGGTTTTTTTTAAATTTGCTCTACGTTCTTTGAAATTTTCGGATCCCTTACCTTCTTACAATTCGCGTTTGCTTCTTATAAGCCTTAAATCGCTCGAGAAGAGAAGGACAGTTCTTTTACTTTCTTTTGTGTATGGTATAATTAATGGCACTGTTGATTGTCCGTCTTTGCTCCAAAGTATTAATTTCCTTGTGCCATTTAGGACTTTACGTAATTTCAATCCATTCTATCCTGATAAACTCAAAACCAATTATGCAAGAAATGCCCCTTTGTCGCGTGCACTTTGCGAATTCAACGAGATCTCGAATACTGTCTTCCTCGATTTTTCTTTATGTAAAGTTGAGTTTCTCTCATTATTATATTCTGCCATGTGAAATGTGTTATTGTTAATTTATTTTCTGTAATCGTTAATTTGTAGCTCTAAGTAGTCAGTAAAAACTTTGTTCATTGACTTATGAAATAAATAAATAAAATACAACAAGGGCAGGCCACACCATTATCTTCACATCAGCATTAAAAAGACGCCACGCTTCACAAAACAGAAATAACACCGATCTCGGCAGATAATCCGGTGTACCACACAATCAAGCAATTAAACGATGTCGCAAAACGCGCCAAACATTAGATCCCTAAACATAACTTCCGACATCACATAAACACACACGGCACACCGGTTGCCGAACGAGCACGAAGATTGGCCGGCGAGAAATTAACAGCAGCCAAAAGGGAATTTAACCATATGCTGCAGCAAAGGATCTGCACTCCCTCCGACAGCAAATGGGCAAGCCCTCTACATTTAGTAAAAAAAAAGATGGAACTTGGCGGGCATGCGGATATTACCGCCGACTTAATAAGGTCACAACGCCTGATCGGTACCCAATACCACATTTACGCGCTTTTACCTTTTTACTTCATGCTTGTTCGGTATTTTCAACACTTGACCTTGATCGTGCGTACTATCAAATTCCAGTCGCACCGGAAGATCAACCAAAAAATGCAGTCATAACACCTTTTGGCCTGTTTCAATTTAAGGTAACGACCTTCGGTTTGTGCAACACCGCACAAACTTTCCAACGGCTCACGGATTCGATTTTTCGAGATCTTGATTTCTGTCACGTCTACATAGACGACATTCAGATCGCGTCACAGTCCATGAAAGAACACAAGAAACATTTAGAGGCTGTTCTCCAACGTTTAAAACGACATGGGCTTTGTATTAAATTGGGGAAGTGCAAATTTGCACAACCCGAAGTTATTTACCTAGGGCATACAATTAATAGCCACGGTATCAAACCAACAGAAGAACGCTCTGAAGCTATTCGTCTTTACCCGAAACCGCAAACAATTTCCGATCTACGAATATTTCTTGGGTCATGGAATTTTTACAGGTTAATTATGCCCGGCGCAGCAGAAGTCCACACGCCACTAGTCGAATTAACCGCAGGCGCGCGCAAAAATGACAAAACAAAGATTGTCTGGGATAAATTAATAACCGAGGAATTCGAAACCTGCAAAAAACTATTGACCAACGCTATACAGCTAGCATACTTAGCACCAGACGTACCACTCATCTTGCGCTGCGACGCATCAGACCATTCAGTCGGCGCTGCACTAGACCAGTACGTGAAAACCAAAAGACAACCACTTGGATTCTATACGAGCAAGCTAAATACAACGGAAAAAAACTATAGCGTGTACGACCGGGAGCTGCTCGCCATATTTAAAGGCATAAAATTCTTCAGGCACCTTGTGGAAGGTAGAGATATCATGATTTTAACCAACCACAGACCCCTCGCTTTCGCATTTTCACAGAGCTCACTCAAGGCATCACCGCGTCAACAACGTCAGCTGCAGTTCATTAGCCAGTTTACGACGCAGACAACGCATATACCGGGAAATAAAAACATTGTCGCTGACGCTTTTTCCAGAGTTAACTCTATCAGTTTGCCAGTCAGGGTGTCTGGCAAAGAGATCGCCGAACAACAGGCCGCAACTGGGACAATCCGGCCATACATACCAAAAAATCTCCGACGCAATATTTTCGACCAGCTGCACGACGCTTCACATCCTTATGCACGTTCCACCCAAAAACTAGCCCAACAACGTTTTGTTTGGCCCCACATGAAGCGAGATATCGCACAATGGGCCCGAAATTGCTGATGCTGCCAACGCAGCAAAGTACATCGGCATGTTAAAAACGCACCACAACACATCGATATACCAAGTGATCGATTCAAACACATTAACATCGACATCGTGGTTATGCCCAAATGCGATGAGTACAGGTACTATCAAACCATCATCGATCGTTATACACGAAGGCCGGAGGCGATACCGCTGAAAGACATAAACGCCGAAACTGTAGCACAAGCATTTTTCTAAGGTTGGGTGAGCCGATTTGGAACACCAGTAACCATAACCAGCGACAGGGGAACCCAATTCGAAACAAAGTTTTTTACAGCGTTCACCAAACTTATCGGCTGTAACCGAATAAGAACGACGGCGTACCATCCAGCCGCAAACGGTATGGTAGAACGGTGGCAACGATCACTTAAATCCGCTCTCAGGTGCCACTCTACACCACACTGGGTCAACACCCTTCCCGTCGTACTGCTGGGCCTACGAACGAGTTATAAAGACGATTTAAAAGAGCCCCGCCGAAATGATATATGGAACAACACTACGTCTACCAGGGGAGTACTTCGTCGACGAAAAAAAAGTGCATCCCGCGCACGTTTTTGTGGAAGAGTTGCGTAAATTCATTACGCTCTGCACCCACTGCTCATCATACCAAATTGCGTAAGTTCGCACATAAAACACTGAATACAGCAACACATGTTTTTGTTAGAGGGGACGAAACCAAAATACCACTCCAACACTCATACAGAGGGCCGTACGAAGTCCTTAAAAGGATAAGTGACTACGTTTTTGTTGTCAATGTAGAAGGACGGCCGAGTACAATCTCCACCGAGCGACTGAAGCCCGCATTCATCGAAAACACAACCGAAACGATAGTACCTGTACGTAAAGCGAAAGCAAAATATCAAGGGCAGCAACCAACATCTAGTAGTGGTCGCCCAATTCGCAAATGTAGGTATAAACACATTCAACAAAATCAGTAACTTGAAGAACATACTACTCCAACCTACTTGGGGGGCTGCTGTGGCAACCATCGAAATCAGCCGGCTTACTCTCGCTGAATAAGTTCTGATTTTAACTTAAAAAGCAGTGGCAACCACCAACAACAACCGGCTTATATGCACTGAATAACTGCTGAGAAGAATGGAGATCGTCAAGGAGACAAAACATATTATTATTGGTTGCTCTCTGGATCTTCGGCATCGACACTTGAAAGACGTAAATTTCGCAACTCAGCGACTATATATAACTTACCCAAACTTTTGTAAATTTTTATACTTTAATAAAGTGAGCGTTTTAGTAAGTTACAATCGCATTTTACTTGCACGCTACACTTCTTTCTTTGTTTACATTGACGATTATGCACTAATACCTGTTTGACCCAAAATATTAAATAAATACGGAACAACAGACCTAGACTGAACAGAACGAAAACTGACACTGAAGATGGTACAACGCCGAAAACCGGTTTGTCTCCAAACCAAACTTGACAAGAGATGACGGAAAATCGTTCCAACAATTATCAACATTGCACTCTGTCGGACAAGAGGAAGAAGGAAAGAAAATAGTCACTGAAGTTGCTGCCAATCTCGGCACGGATTCTGCTGACATATCTGGGATAGGCATCACAGCCAGGGCAAGAAAAATCTGAATCACCTAAAGGTTTTTTTTCTAAAAGCGGTCACGCCCGGCAGGCAATGGCTTCTCGTAAATACATCTGCCGTACGGAGTCGGCGCAAACCTGTAGGGCCCTCCATTTGTGGTACTACATAAAGACACACACCACAAATCGTAGGAGAAGCTCCGCCACTGAGCTATATAGTTGTACACCGGTGCGTTTGGCGGCTTTTCCGAAATGACGTCGGTGTATATTTTTGGAAATGAAAAAAAGAAAATCAAAAACGACTTCAGTGAAGAGTGCAAAAGTGTAGTGCTTCGTTTCATACAACAGCGAGAGCGCTACCTAGGACACAGGACAAAATCTAAGTGTTTAAAATAATAAACAAAAAAAAGCAACAAAAGTGAGCGCCAAATACTTATCGCGCTCCCGCGAATTTTAAGGCCCACAAATCAGCTGTTCTTATTCAGCACAATTGTGAACTACCGCTTTTTTCCTCGGTACGGGTGCGTGTCCATACTGCAAGAAGGTTGGTGTCGTCGATAAATGCAAGGTGTCTCGGATGCAACAAGTCTGCGCTTTAAAAACAGCGCGGCGGAGAAATCTCCGCCACCCACCAGTCTGCAAGTTGCAGAAGGAATCGTCCAAGATCCCTTCGCGCGACGGTCGCGATTGGGACATTCTCCACCCCGTTCAGCTCCTCCGGTAATCGGTGGCAATAACGAGGAAAATGCCTTCTTTTGTCTTGGAATGGTCATTGGCGACCTCAGTAGTAGTTTAATTAACCAAAATTTTAGATATTTGGTTAAGGCGATTGCCATATGTTGCGCTGAAAAAAAGTCTCGCGAACAAGCTGCAAGTGAATCATCTCCTCCATAGGGCCCAGCAAAAATGAAAAAAGGGGTTTTTATAAACACAACAAACCATGTCGTTGCTGCAGAAAGGCCGGTCGCTGGAGGAGCTAGAACAATAGTTGAAAGCAAACAGGTACAAAACGCAAAAATGGACTTAAACTGGCGGAGCAGAAAACAGAGTCAGTGCTCATATCCAGCAGGAAAAAGGTGGAGTCAGTCACAATAAAAGTTGGCGACCACGATATAACAACACTGCGAGCAGTAAAGTACCTGGGAATAATGATAGATTGGAGGCTATCGTTCAAATCGCACCTCGAATACGTCAACGAAAGACCATCAGCCACAGTAACAGCACTATCGCGGATAATGCTAAATGCACGCGGTTCTAAACAACCACGATGCTAGTTAATTGCAGGCACAGTTAAAAGCCAAATATTATTCGGCGCTCCAGTCTGGCACTCGGCATCAAAGTGCGCATCGTACATGCGTGGCATAAAGGCTACATACCGGCTATGCGCGCTCCGCGTGTGCTGCGCTTTTAAAACGGTTTCGATATACTAGTGAACGAAGCGGCAGCCATTGCGGATAACAAAATGGAGCGATCCCTTGCAAGAGAGGCCAGCACGCAAACCTGGCAGAACAGATGGAGTAACGCAGCAAAGGGTCGCTGGACATACCGCTGTATTCCAGATTTAAAAAGCGATGAAAAAAAACAGGTTTATCCTGGTTTCAAATGGCCAATTGAGGGTAGTGCGCAACCACAACGGCCCTGAAAAAACCAAGCACACGCATGTGTGTGTGAGACTACAGTAAGATACTTTGCGCATACATGTGTATGTAAGTGCAACCTTACATTAGGGTGGTGCACCCTTTCTAGAGAAAGCGATTTAGCTTGGAGGCCTAAACATACCGGCCCCTTTGCTATCAGCAACATCTGTTTTCTGACCCAACCACCACAGCATTTTACATGGAATGAACTAAATTTAACAATGTAAGATTTTTAAGTTTTTCGCAATTTGAAAAGAAAACTTCCAAGAAAGTTAATCTCCGAAATCCTCCAGTACACTCTTGGGTGTACATGGCTGTTGGGAGGAATAAATTGTTTGTTAGTAAAAACACACGTGGTTTGACAATTCCTTGCACATTTTTATTGATAATTTCCTGCTAATTAAGGATGTACATAAGTATATATTTATTTGTTTATTATTTTATAGTTCATTAGATGCGCGACGAGCCCGATAATGTCCACCCAAAAATTGCGCTTTGGGCGACGAGCGGGGCGAAGGCGCCAGGTAAGATGCCTGGTAGCATAACATTTTGGTACACGTCAGCGCCGAATACCAATCGAACTGGAGCCGCGGTGTGAAAGTTCGGATCCGCTAGCCGTATATGCGTATAATTTGTCGCGATGGACGGGTCAATGTTGCTGGTGGGACGCACGAAGCGTTGTTTAACCATGGCATGAGTCGCTACTTGCGTGTTTATCCCGAATTTTCCACGCAGACGCAGAGTACACCCACGCTCGTTCCCGACGGTCGTTTCCTCGAAATGAAAATCTCGCGCCAAGTCACCGGAGATGATTGTCGTCGTTGCACAGACGTCGATAACCACGTGAATGAGATGAAGTCGTCCTTTTGCATCTATTTTGACGATCGCGGTAGGGGCGATGGCCGTGGTGGGCTGCAATGCCAAAGTTGCATGGAGCTTCGGAAGGTCGCCGGTAGCTGACGGCGTGATTAGGATTGTGGGCGGAAAGTCCGACATTCCGCTCCGCGTCGATTTTTAATTCTTCGGACTGGGCGGCAAGTCCTCGATTCCGCTCCATGTCGTTCGGCTGGTCGGAGTGGGCGAAAAGACCTAGAGACCGAGGTTTCACCATTTCGCTTTCTTCTGGTTGCGGGCGGGAAGAGCGCGTTTCCATTCCAAAGTCGGAGGCATGGAGTGATAACTCGGTGTCCGAGTTTATCTCGCTCGCAACTTTTTCGCTTCATTGTCTGGTGTCGATTTGCGGATGGCTAACTTCTTCCAGGTGCAGCTGGATATGATGCCTGCCGTTGCACCGGTGACACCGTGAAGGGCTTGTGTACACCTCGGCCTTATGCGCTACTGAAAGGCAGTTGGGACAGCATTTGCCCAAAAGAGACTCGCGTAGCCTCACTTCCACTGGTTTTCCCCTAAATACTGTGCAGATCCTGATTGGGTGCTTGCCCTTGCACGTGTGCCATGGTTGAGGGTAGCGATTAGCCTGTTGTACGGCTCTTTTCAATAACGCGCCGTCATTTTCTAAAAGGTCGTTTCTTAAATGTGTATAATGTTTTGTTTATATATATATATATATATCTGAATGTTTGGGTGGCGAGACGAGTAATTTTGTGACTACTAATTACAATTTTATTAATAGAAATCATTATTTTTTTTTTTTATGTAATTCTTTTGTTACATTATCTTCATATTCACATTGAATCGACATGAAAAAATCTTATCCTGGTGATTTAAAGCAATTTAAGATATTATACTTTCTTCTTCAGGTTATTCCTGTATCACCTAGTGTACTTTGGGTGAGCAATAACACAATATCGTAAAAATGTTTGTGGTGTGTTCTAACACCTAAGCCTCCCACCCTAAAAGCAAAAATTCCTAGTATTATTTAAATGAGTGTTTGCAATACGTCATTATTTGTGGGAACTCAATCTACACAGGTTAGAGGGCGCCTTTATAAAGGTTGAGAACGTTAATTGTTTTACGATCTCTGTTGACAGATCAATGGTGATCAATTGCAGCCCATATGCAAATTTCCTCAATGATCTGTCAATTCTTTTCACGCACATGGAAAAAAACGGGGTGAGTGGTATTCCTTTTTAATATATTTTGTCTTTATTATTGATAATTTTCTTTCTTTGTATAATCATGTATTACAGCAATGCAGAACATCACAAGTTTTCGAAGGAAGGTGAAGACTTTGTTGGAACCGGCCAAACGTTTATGCAGAATCATCTATGTTTGTACATATATGTACGTGGTCAAATATATATGCAAATATATGTAAAAGGTAAAATTGCAAGTTCATCGATTGCGGCGGAGTAGCTTTCCTGCGTAGTATTATAGCTGAAACCTTCTGCAGCGGTTGCAGCAGCGGCTGCATCTTCAACACAACCATTAACTCAAGCGGCAATGTAAGCATTGCAGTACAATCAGCAATAGCACCTCTCTTACCACATACGCCACCAAATATGGCTAGGTCATCGACCGGATCGATCGCCATGAGCATTCAAAACGCCTGCTCTTCGCCCTGATCTTCGCCAACGTCCGTTATATTAGATACTTCGGTACCATTTCAGCAACAGCCACAACTGCGGGTGGTACCTTTGCCAGTCTTGTGGGTTCTTCCACATCAGCTGTCGGTGTAATGGGTGCTGGGGTAAACGCGATTACCAGCAGTGCCGGCTAAGCGATTATCAGAAGAATAATTTAAGTACGAATTTATTTGACTAAAACCTATTGTATCCTTTCTCCCTTATATAAATAAACTAAATTTACACTAAAAATTTAAAAATTGCTGTAGATCGTGAATTACACCCTTTAGGTACCCACAGCTGAAAATTTCCATACACGAAACAGCGCTAGTTGCGTTAGTTGATTGTTGAGTTTGTTTGCATATATGAATTTATGAGCTTTGCAAAGACTTTTTAGTGTTTATGTGGGAACTATCGCTGAATACCGACGTTAAAATTCATCCGTCGTAAAAATGTGCCTGCCCTTATGATGCTGTCCTCCTAGTTCAAATGACCACTGCAAACAGGAGTGAGGGCTGGGCAAGGATTAATCAATACTTGTCAGCGTTAAGCAAACAACAGGCAGACGATAAATAATTGAAAATCAACGACACAAATTACAACAACGAAAGAGCAGAAATATCGGCAATAGAAACAAACAGGACCATGGGCCGGTAAGTTTCTAAAGTATATCATACTTGTGCAGTATTTATAATTGGCTATCAAATAGGTTTGTTGCACAGTTTAAATGCGCTCGGCGAACGACACATTATGGATATCACCATTGAAGGTCTCGACTCTTCTACTACCATTCCTTTTCGTCGGTCATACATTCTAAGCACAAGACAAGACGCACTTATTCAAAGTGTGCGTTCAACCACAAGCTGCAAAACAGCTGGAAATAGTGAAAGTGATAAAGCAGTGACTTTTGTCGATAAACAACCCCCAAGTCCAAGTTTTCCTCCGAATAGCAATTACACAAACCACACGTCGATAAAGGAGTATATACAGCGATCACTCGAAATACAGCGGCGTGCACAAAATTAGCAGCGGGCCAATTCGAAACTCATGGAGAATGGCTGAACCCGCCGAAAACCCATTTAGGCGGAGTTCAGGTATCATGCACTCCCCTCCGAGAGTAAGGGAAAGGAATGAGGCCGAAAAAGCCGAAGTCCAAAAGAGAAGTGCGCTCGCTTTAGAAGACGACGGATGTCAAGAAGCGAAAAAAGCCAAAAAAGCCGATATAAGCGATAAAGCTCCAGCTAAATGTTCTCCTAATGCGGAAAGACCTCACAACATAAATGTTAAGAAGGAAGCAGAAAATTTACGTTCGCGCTCGTCACCACCGGATATCAGCCGCGGGGTAGCCCCTTTGTCCGAAAACTCTTTAGCAAACGTTGAAAGTCCTATGAAAGAGTTGGGCTCCAAGATAAATGAGCTCTTAAGCATGATAGGCGGAGGCAGAAGATCTATTCGTCAACCCATGCGCGATCTAGTCTGGGAAATTGTGAAGTTGCACAATCGGGCAACAGAAGTGCAGAATGCAAGCGTTAGCAACAAAATATATAAGATTACCAAAGAGCAATACACCCAAACTTCAAGCGACCGAAAGGTTAACAAGCCGACAGTAAACGCGAGCCAGGCGCAGGCAGAATCGACTGAAAGAAATACTGATGCAAAGGTTATAAACAAGGCGGCCGCAAGGGCAGAAACCCCAGCTAACAAATTGACCCTTGTGCAAAACCAGAAAAAATTTAGCAAAACCGCAAGGAAAGCGTCAGAGCCTGATGCGGTAATAATCTCAAAAACAGGCTAAACCTCATATGCGGACATCATCAAGCAAATGAAGAAGCAACCCGCACTAAAAGAACTAGGGCAAAGCGTCAACAAAATTGTCACCACAGCTAGGGGAGACTTACTAGTCCAATTACGCGATAAAACCGGCCACGTGGCAAACAAGTTCAGAGAGTGCGCTAACGAGGTACTAAAAAACGTCGCAAATGTAAAAGTCTTGACCCACACACTAAATGTAGAGATTCGCGACATGGATGCTGCAACAACAGAAGAAGAGGTTGGCGATGCAATCAATCACCAATTCCCCGAAGTAAATTATGGGAATCCAGTTCCAGTCAAATCCATAAAACCATTAAGAAATGATACGCAAACTGCGCTCATAAACCTTTCATTACGAGACGCAAAAACTTTGGTAGAGGCGGGACGAATTCGCATAGGCTGGGTCAACTGCCGAACGAACTAATCAGTCCCCTCAGGTGTTATCGGTGCCTCGATTTTGGACACATATCAAGGCATTGCAAGTCCGCCGAAGATCGCAGCGGTACGTGTATTCGTTGTGGAGAGAAAGGACACTTCGCCAAGCAATGCAAAGCAGCACCCAAATGCGCTAATTGCAAGACAGCACAAGACCACCTTACTGGAAGCTACAGATGCCCAGCGTACAAAAAAGCGGTGAACCAGATAAAACAATGATAAAGTGCATACAGATTAATTTAAATCACTGCAAGGCTGCACAAGACCTCCTAAAGTAAGCAGTATACGAACAAAATATTGATATTACGCTCATCAGCGGGCAGTACAAAGAACCCTCAGTGGAAGGAAGTTGGCTGCAAGACAAAGGGAAAAAAACTGCAATATGGGCATGCGGAGACTTCCCCATTGAATCCATGGACAACAACCAACAGCAGGGCTTTATCTACGCAAAAATTGGGAAAATCCACTTTTACAGCTGCTACGCGCCACCAAGTGAACCGTTAGATGCTTATAAAAACATGCTAAGTCGTCTGGTAGAAGACGCGTTGGGAAAAACACCTTTCATAATATCTGGAGACTTCAACGCATGGGCCGTCGAAAGGGGTAGCACAAAACAACTCCACGGGGTCAGGCGGTTCTTGAAGCCTTTGCAAGTCTTAATGTCGGGCTACTCAATAACGGAAGGAAAAACACATTCCAAAAGGGCAACGCGGGTTCAATCATTGACCTGACCTTTAGCAGTCCTACAATATATAATAATATAACATGGGATGTTTCCGATGGATTTACATTCAGCGACCGCTTTGCCATTCAATTTACCATAAACTCGCACCGAAACTCTTCGAACAGGAAAAAAGGGTCGAAAGTTCAGAGAATTGGTTGGAAAACAAAAATGCTTGATAACAGCATGTTGGAATATATGACGGAACTCCTTCCAGACACACTCGATGGAAACAATGAAAGCCCTAATACACAAGTTAAGCAGGTCATCAACATTTGCAATGCATCAATGCCACGTAAAAAGAGCGGAAAGGAGAGAACACCCGCTTACTGGTGGACAAAGGAAATAGCGGAGCTGCGAGGGGAATGTTTAAGACTGCGCCGACGATACCAAAGGCAGAGGGCAAGGAACAATTCCGAGTAGCAATGTTTCCAAGATGCGTATAAAAACGGGCGAGTGAGACTGCGAAAAGAAATACAAAACAGCAAGCGCGAGGCCTTTGTGGAACTTATCAAAGACGTGGACGACAACCCCTGGGGCAGCGGATACCATATCGTCCTGAAAAGACTAAAAGGGCGCAACGCCAAGCCGCTAGTATGCCCATATATAATGAAACGCATTGTCTCAGGGCTTTTCCCGCAGCAAGAAGCATGTAGCGCACCAAGAGAGCTAAAAGTAGAGCCCACCGAGATCCCTCTAGAAACAAAAACCGAAGTGCTCGCCGCTGTAGCAAAAATCAAAAGCAATAAGTCCCCAGGCATGGACGGTATAGCGAATAGCATCCTGAAGTACATTATTAAGAAGAAGACTGAAACCTTTAGCAAACTGTAAACGCAGTGTATACAAGAAGGCACCTTTCCAAAGAAATGGAAGCGTCAACGGCTAGTTTTATTACCCAAGAAGAGCCGTCCTCATATACATAGACCTTTGGCATGTTAGACACAGCAGGAAAAATACTGGAAGGAATTATATACGCGCGACCCCAAGAGATCACGGCGGGTGACAGGGGACTCTCGAATCAACAATACGGCTTCCGAAAAATGCGGTCAACGGTCGATTCCATTGCGTCTGTCTGCGATATAGCGCGAAGAGCACTCGAGGGCAAAAGATGGTTCGAAGGAACAAAACAGTACTAAACTATTTTAGCGAAAGGGAGTTATTTTATGATACAAATGAAGGCCCAAAAAGGTACCATGTCACAGGTGGTGTGCCGCAGGGTTCAGTCCTCGGACCAATCTTTTGGAACATCATGTATGATGGCATCCTTAAGATTGAAAAACCCGAGAGCGTGTCTATAATAGGCTATGCGGATGACATAGCGATCGTAGTAGTGGCGAAATAAGACACAGGCATTGCTCATGACTAGTCGAAAAAAGCTGGAAAAGATTCAAATCCGCATAGGAGAACACACTGTAGCGTCAGCGCAAACTTTAAAATACCTCGGTGTCGTACTCGATCCACGACTGAACTTTAAGGAACACCTGAAATATGCCAGCGAGAAGGCAAGGAAGACCAGTATGGCTCAAAACAGAAACAAAGAACCCTGCTTGCGAGCGTCAGCTCATCAATCTAAATGTACGCGGCACCAATCTGGGCAAGCGCGACCCCTATAACCTCATACATGAGAGCACCAGCCTCGGTGCACAGATTATCATCCCTTAGACTATGCTATACATTTGTGACTGTGTCAGACGAGGCCTCAAACTTACTAGCTGGAAGATGCCCAGTAGACATAGCTGCAAGAACGGCGGCAGCAATAAAGCATAGCCCAAACGAACGCAGCAAGATACTGCAACAAAGCATCGACGAGTGGCAACAAAGGTGGGACTCGTCCCCAAAATGACGTTGGACAAAGAGACTTATCCCAAGGGTAGACGAGTGGATTAAGAGAAAACACGGAGAAACAAACTTCTACCTTACCCAGTTCCTTATCGGGCATGGCTGCTTCCGACAATATTTACATAAATACAAGCACGTTGACCACCCCTTCTGCCTACACTGCGATGGGAAAATTGAAAGCGCCGAACACATACTGATGGACTGCCACAGATTCGACACAGAACGCAACGATCTAAAACGTTATATGGGAAAAGCAGTGTATCCGGAAGGCTTGCTAAGGTTATGCTGTCCGATAAACATATTTGGCACAAATGTGTAGACACCATCACGGGAGTAATGAAAAGACTTCAAATAGACGAGCGACACGCGAACCGCGCATAAATATAATGCACGCTGAGTGAAGACGAAGAATAACGTCCAGTGCCTGCCCTGAGAAGTAATATCGGAATTGATAGTCCCGCAGGGGTGTCACAGGCCCAGCGTCCGAAGGAGGTTGGGTTTAGTCCGTAGGTGCCTGGAGGCAAATCGGGCATGTGGGCAGCACGGGCTGCTCGTATCTATGAAGATTCCTCCTCCCTGTTCGTAACCGAAAAAAAACCCCTTGAACACTCGACAAATTTGTCCATTGAAATTTCTTATATCAAAGGACCTGTAAAGTCAACTCCAGTATTCGTAAATGCGCGTGAAAATGTAGTACGTTCTGTAGGAAGCATGCTGCTCACCTTGCACACGCATGTGTGTGTGAGACTACAGTAAGATATTTTGCGCATGCATGTGCATGTAAGTGCAACTTTACATTAGGGTGGTACACCCTTTCTAGAGAAAGCGATTTAGTTTGGAGGCCTGAACATAGTAGAAGAAGGTCGGACACTGAGCAAAATAGTGTCAGCGCCAAATTATTATTATTATTATGTAATGCGATTTAAGACTTAGAATTTGTTAAAAAATCTGTGGAGTGTTGGTTTTAATATTGTAAACAAACTGTCTACTCGTTTTAAACCCCACAGTAAGCCTAATATGTTAAATTTGTTCTGTTTTTCTGATACAACAAGCGCGTGACTTTTTGAACAACTCCGTGTGCGGTGTAAAACTGTTGCTTAATCCCATTTTGAATTATCTCACAGACAAAAGTCTCATATCTCTATATCAATCAGGATATTGCCGCGGATATACCTGTCCAACTGCTTTGCTCATGGTGACGGAAGATATACCTTTCTTTAGGGTTGCCAAATTTTTTTGCAATATTTAGTTTTTTTGGCTTTTTCAGCGATAAAAAATGATTGCAATTCTTTTTACTATTTATTATTTTTTGGAGTTCACTTTCAATTGATTTAACTAAGAGGCTTTCTCTCTCCGTCAGCACAAATTTCCGAAAAAAAGGACATTTGCGTATTGAATTGTGAAGTGAAAAAATTCAGTACATTGAGTGAAAATTCAACACTTTCCATCCCAAATCAGAACGTCTGTCAACCGTGCCTTTCTTTGTCAGAGAAGACCTAACAATGCCTACGATATTGAAATGTTTTTTAGTGCCCGCTGTGATCGAGTGGATAACGGTTCGGGCTATAACTAGATATGCCGCTGAATTTGAGCTTCGAATATCAGCCAGGTCAAGTGAAATCTTAATCAAACAATGAAATTGTTTTTGATAAATACATCTGCCGTTCGGAGTCGGCACAAAATTGTAGGTCCCTCCATTTGTGGTATAACATAAAGGCACCTACCATAAACGGCAAGAGAAGCTCGGCCAAACATTGAGCTATATAGTGTAAGCGCCAAATTATTATTATTATTAATTAAACTTTGGGTTGCCACATGGTGAAGACTGTTAAAGGGCTCCCCCGCTAGATACGACTTCATTCGAGTAGTCACTGAACGAATACCTCTTTCGCAAGTGGCATACGCTAAGGGACTAAACACAATATACAACATAGTCACAAGCATCGGATATACACAGGAGAAAATTATATACAAACTTGCAAATTTTTTCAGTAAGACAAGAAACAATCCAGGAAAGATACTTAGAAGTAGCACGAATTAAGAAGGCCCCCTGAAAAAACAAGGCGTATATAAGCTACCTGTAAGTGCCAATATAGCTGTTTAGGACAAACCCGACTAAGAATAAGGACAAGGTTTCGTGAATACACAAGGGACAACAATAAAGGATACGAAATCTAATTTGCAAACTACTTGGTAAACGAAAAATTTTCACCCGCAAACATAGAGAAAACCGTCCAGCATTCAAAACATACCTGTAAATACCCAAATGGACTAAAGTTACGGACTATTTACCTGTTCTTTCCGCGAAGGCAGTCGCGAAATAAAATATAACCATTTTGGATTCTTACCGCGCGAGACTTCAGGTACTTATACTCAGGACAATTTACATTTGTTTGTTTACTTACTTCATTGGCTCGATAACCGCCTATGCGATTTTGACCGAGCTTAGCATAGCACGCCACTTATTTCTTTCTTTCGCCAACTGGCGTCATTTGGAAATACCTAGAGTACCGAAGCTACTACCAAGGGGTACCGTGTCGAATACTTTCAGAGCTGGAGCGCTTTTATCCATTCGAATGACATGACCTAACCAGCGAAGCCGCTGGTTCTTAATACGCTGCATTATGTCTATGTCGTTAAAAACGTCGTACAGCTCATCGTTCCATCTTCAACCATCACAAAGGCGTAAAGGCCCATAACTCTTTCGAAGAATCTTTCTCTCGAACACAAGAGAGAGATATCAATTGAGTAGGACGTGTTTGTGTGTTGCTCTAGAGTTTTAAAGTTTTTTTACCAACCAAAAGGTTGAAATTTCCACTTAAGTTGTGCTTAACTTGTGAACGTGCTTGCAACGATCTATTCCAAATACTGAGCCTCACTTTAAACATCGATATGTCCTCAACACAACGCAAAAACCCATCACGCAAAGCTGCATCGCCCCCGAAAACACCATTGGCGCCATCATCGCTTATGGTTGACAGATTTGAAAAAAAAGATAGAAGAGCAAAGAGTCTGTATAATTGAAAAGCTGACGGCAGTTACGAAGAGTTCGGAGGAAAGAGTTATGCAGAAAATTGGTGAGTTGGCTGCCGAGACAGCGAATTTAAAGCTAACGATAGCGGCGATTCAAAAGAGAGTAACTGGAGTTGAGAACTCCTGTGCTGACGTTCATACCTTAAGAGGTGATATTACTGCTGCTCGCGCTCAACTCAGCGAAATCGAAAGCAGTGCGGTAGCCACTGATATTATAATAAACGGCATCCCGCAAACTGTAGATGAGAATTTGTCAAATGTGTTTGGGGAAATTTGCAGTCGCGTGCAATACAAAACTCCGCCACTGCGTGATGTGTTCCGTTTGCGAAGTGCGAAAAACAAAACCCAAAAAGGCAATAACAACAATAGGCCCATTGTATTGAAGTTGTTCTATTCCCATTGTTCCATTCCTACTTTTTGCAAGACAAATAAGAGAACGCTTGCACTCTCAGGCATTGACCACCCAGGTTATGGAAAAATTTATATGCATGAGAGCCTGCCAAAGATGCTGCGAGAAGTCATGTCTTATGCCTCTGAGCTTAAGAGAAGTAAGAAATTGGCATCAGCATTCTCCATTCGTGGGAAGGTTTTTGTGTGGATAAAGCCCAATGAAGAGCCTCAACAAGTGTGCACCAAAGCTGATGTCGATACTCTTGCAAGCAACACACCGAAATAATTTGTATATACATACATACATATAAAATGCTAATTAGACTACTTTTAATGCTTTTATGTTTTATTTGTACTAACATCTGTAGGAATAGTTTACATAGTTGATTTATCAAGAATTATTTCTCTTACGCTGTTGATTTCTCTTATCAATTCACTATTTTTCTTTTTATTTTATCTTTGCCAAAAATGCTTTTCATTATTACATCTTTGTACTTATATATATCTTTGTATTGCCAATTTTAAATGCTTTTACTTACGCCTGATGACTATGTATGATACCGCTGTAGGCTCTAACGATTTAAATTTGAAAACGTCGCTGAAATTGGTAGTAATTTCCAATTTCAAATTTGCCATCTAAATGCGAGAAGCTTAAATCAATCAAAACTTGACTATCTAAGCTACATTTTTGAGAATGTTTGTGTGGATGTTGTATGTGTGACCGAGACTTCGTTTATAAATGACAATAGTGATAATTAATATTTTATAATTTTATTGAGCTCAAGGCCAGTTTATGGAAGATTTGTTTGTGAAAAAACAACAACAGTTTTTAATGGTTGAAGTTATAGTACTATTTCGGAAATCACCAAATTTCCTCATCAGACTTCTTTTTGATTATTAAATTAAATTATTTTAATTTAATTTTTCATAACCACTTCTCTCAGGCTTTGAACCCGGGAGCTCGGAGTTGCAGAGCCAATACGCTCCCGGGTTCAAAGCCTGAGAGAAGTGGTTATGAAAAATTAAATTAATTTAATAATCAAAAAGAAGTCTGATGAGGAAATTTGGTGATTTCCGAAATAGTACTATAACTTCAACCATTGAAAACTGTTGTTGTTTTTTCACAAACAAATCTTCCATAAACTGGCCTTGAGCTCAATAAAATTATAAAATATTAACATTTTACTAGGCCAACAGAAAAATGAACAATAGTTGTTGAAGACATGGAATTAATTCTCTTTTCGGAGTAACAGCTGGCTCATTCCAGCTAGGTTTCAAGGCTGGTGGCAACGCCCGCCAGAGGGTGACTTGCACCTTCCACCTTTTCAACGTCTTTACATTTTTTACTTTTTTCTTTGGAATCACTCCGCTTGAACTACGGCCCGATCAACATCGCTTCTCGCTCTGCCGGTGAATACCTCGGTTTTTGAATCATCATTTTAAATTAAAATACATTTTTTTTGACTGACATTTTTTGCCATCAGCGGCTTCAGTCAGTTGCTTTTGAATTGTAACTCAAAACTTGATAACATAATAAATACGTTTTTGTAATTAATACCTTCAAAGTGAACGGCATCAGTTTTTCTCTCCTTGAGTGCACCCTGCACTGGCATATTCAGCTAACTCCCCAGCTGAACATGGTCCTATCGACGCCGTTGTAATAAAACTCCAAAAAATACGAACAAAGCTACGGCGGCCATCTCAAAAGTTCAAAAAAAACTTACAAACGGGCGAGCGAGCAACAGCGAATTCGGTAGCGGTGTGAAAAGTTAGTTAAATAAATAATCGATGCAAAGTGAAAAAGTAAAAATAAGAGAAAGTTGAAAATTTACATAAAGGAAAGAGGTTTTAGAACAATCTAAAATAAAAAGTGCCAACCCAAAGCGGTCAATAAGTGCGGTAATTGAAAAAAAAAAAAAAAATAATAATAATTTTTGTGTGCAAGTACTAAATAAAAGAAGCAATACGTTTTCAGAAAGCTAAAAAGTAAGCACATAAAATTCAAAAAAATCGTAAAGCCTACTAAACCAAAAAATTCGGAAAGAAAGTTTCAAGGAAAAACCAAAAATTCCATGAAATAAAATTGTGAGAAATAAAAATGAAAACCTGAAAGTGAAGACATTTCAATTAAAAGCAATTTTCGGCAGTGAACGAAACCTAAAGTGCTGTGTAAAAATTCAAACAAAAAGGGTTTTGATATAAAAAAGTAATATCAAATCAATATTTTAAAATACATATACATAAAAGCAAAAAGTAGTAGGTGGTGTGAACACAAAAAAAAAAAAAATTATAAAAATAAAAAGTTCAGAGAAAAAAAAGAAGTGAAAGCGTAGCGTATAAAGCTAAATAAATATCGAAAAAAAAAAAAAAAAAAAAAAAACAAGAAAAAAAAACAAAAAATTTTTTTTTGGAAAGAACATTTTGGAAAGAGAAATAATAAAGAAAATTAAAAGCATTTTGCGAAAAAGTGAAATATATAGCAAAGTCAAAAAAAAAAAAGAATATATTTTTTTTTTGAAGAAATAAATATCTATTAATAAAATAAAACTTGGTGATAAAAAATTGAAAGTCAAAAAGGGCAAAAAATACGTTTCTAAATTTATTAACAAAATAAAAACAATTTCAAACGCAACAAAAAAAAAAAAAAATAAAATCAACGGAAATAAAGTACGGAAGAATCACGCCACCTAACAATCAGCGCAGAAATTCACCGTCATCACCCTACGGTCAAAACTACCGTAAGCAAATCACGCCACCTCACATTTGGCGCCAGCATCTACATACATACATACTACATACGAAGTGGAAAAGTACCGCAAAATAAGGGCTAAGTACATGCCCTTATGGCTGAGTAAGTTGGCAATATTCTTACACGCATATATATGTACATACATAACCACATACTCTAACCCACGTACATACATACATGTATACAGGTGTACATACATTTGTGCATATCTCTCAATAAATGTATGCACATTTGTACACACAATAGTGAGTAACATTAAAAGATTGGCGTTTCGATAGAACCTTTGCGGTCTCCTGTACCAATACATTGTAGAGAGAATTAACGCTAATCTTCTAATATACTCTTACTCAGGCCATCTCAAAAACTCCTCCCCCTAATTATGACTCAAACGACTGGTTTTGTATATACATACACATATACACAAATATACATATGTGCACATACTCATATGTGGCTACATACTCAGGCTCACGTACATATGTATATGTAAATTTACATAGCTGCAAATATTCATACATACATATGTGCATACTCGTATCTTGTAATAAATGTATGCACATTTGTACACACAACAGTACGGAATATTAAAAGATTAGCGTTTTGATAAAACTTTATGGTCACCTGTACCAAAAATTGCAGAAACAATTAACGCTAATCCTCTAATATACTCTTACGCTGAGATATCTCATAATCTCCCCCCCTCTAAAATTAATATTTCAGTACACATACATATACATACATACGTACGTATATACGCAAAGAGCACAAAGATCTCATCTCGGTCACCCATTCTCTCTCATCATCACGTAGTGGAAGAATCACGCAGCACACACACACAAATACTAAAATTGCACTCAGACGCGCTGAGGCAAAACAAAAGGAAAAAAAAGGGGCGGCGCTTAGAAGTACAGTGGGCCGCCACCGTCGAAAAAAGGCACATAAATACAGTGACCAAAAATTAACAATTATTTTGCACAGTGGGCATCAGTGCATATATTACATCGTGTAATATTTATTATAATTATTATATTTATATTTAATTTGTTTTTCCTAACGTTTTTTTTACTATATAATTAACACTCTTAACCCATCTCTCACTCAAAAAAAAAAAAAAAAAAAAAAAAAAAAAATAATTTTTTTTTAACGTTTCCGCACCTCAAATCGACAAGAGCTATAAACATCGAAGTCATTTAAAATTATTTTATAAAGTTTGTTTAATACCTCATCCGAGTAAATACATTACAATTAAAAATGCCAAAGAAACCAGAAAGCTCGCTCGATGAACTTGATAGCGACTGGGCGCTTCAATATTTTATTTTTGAGAGCAATAGAGTAGAATCTTTCTACTCAAAATGGTCCGCCACTCTCCTCAGTGACCACTCCACCTCTCTGTTAAAGGTAAAGATTGAGCAACTCGAAAAACTATGGGACTCCCTAGTTAGCTCATACAAATCGGCCTCCCGCTCTTTGAACCTTGCAGAATCCAGCGGTTCAATAGAGCAAAAATATAACAAATGCTCAGAAAGCTATGAGAATTGCAAATCTCAGATTTTAGATGCGCTGCAAATTCTCGGGGACAACTCTCAGTCCCAAACAAATACCTCAACGGCCTCAATTTCCACTCCTGCCTCTTACACTCAAGAAGCATATATCAAAGTACCACCATGTGACACCCAAGTCTTTCATGGTGGATACGAAGACTGGCCGGGATTCCGAGATATGTTCACGGCAGTCTATAAAAATCACCCAAAACTCACTCCTGCGCAAAAACTTTACCATCTCAGGTTAAAGACAAAAGGCCAAGCAGGACTCATTGTAAAGCAATATCCTTTAAGCAATGAGAATTTCGAACTAGCTTGGGAAGCTCTTAAAGCTAGATATGAAAACCGCAGAATAGTGGTTGACAATCAACTCAAGGCACTATTTAATATTCAGCCAGTTTACTCAGAAAGCGGTGAACAAATACAGAGGATTCAGAACACGATAAATAATTGTATCTCTACTCTCACAGCCCAAGGAATTCCCACAAGTGACTGGGACCCCATTCTTGTCTACCTCTGTTCTTCAAAACTGCCGAACGAAACACTCTCTCTATGGGAACAATCTCTAAGTTCTCGAAAAGAGTTGCCTAAGTGGTTCGAAATGAATAAATTTCTCACAAGCCGATACGAAGTGGTAGAAAGACTCGATACCTATCGGCCAACAAAGGCAAAACCCAATTTTAGCCACTTTACCCCAAAGATGCCTAATCAAAATTCCACATTTGCGAGCAAAAATCGAACTCAAACATTTGTTTCCGAGTTAACAAAGCCTTTCGCTTGCAAACTATGTAGATCCAACCATGCAATGAAATCGTGCATAAAGTTCAAGGACCTCTCAATAGCTGAACGCCTCAAATTTGTGAGAGAAAACAATTATTGTGAAAATTGTCTCTCGTATTCCCATCTGAAAAGTGAATGTCAAAGCAATTTCCTTTGTGTATATTGCCAAAAACGACATCACTCCCTACTCCATTTTCAACCCCGAAATCTAAACACTCAAACAAAATTTAAATCTCAAAGGACTACAGCTCACGTAGTGACCCCAGTGAGAATAGCCGATGACATACCGTCTACCTCGAACGGCATTTCACATTCTCAACCCTCTGAAAGCACATCTCAACAAAACGTAATGAAGGTATCTACTCACTTCTCCAGCAGTAACGTAACAACCCTACTCCCCAAAGCAATAGTTCCTGTATACTGTGCTGGTGAAATTTATAAGATCCGAGCCCTCATTGACCAAGGCTCGCAAAAAACATTTATTGCGTCAAGAACCCAAAAACTCCTTGGTTTACCTACCAAAGACACCCACTACGAAATCTCCGGAATGGGAGGACTGGTGGTTCAAAATTCCAAAAAAAATTGTGAGTTAACCCTTTGTTCACCAGACTTGAAAGAAAAAATTAATACTCAAGCGATAATATTGCCTCAACTCACCCACTTTCTCCCCACTACAAGAGTGTTAAACCCAAACATTGCGGAGTTTTCTAAATTATCGCTAGCCGACGCCAAATGTTTCACCCCTTCCCGAATTGATTTGGTAATCGGCAGCAACCTCATACCCCAGATTCTCCTGCAGGGTTTGCAGCACATAGCAAACGGCACTCTTATAGCCCAAAACACAATCTTCGGTTGGGTGATTAGCGGACCAGTCAAGGAATCGGTATCAGCATTCACCACCCAAGTTAGAGAAACCGAAGACGAGTCGCTGAATAATTTATTGAAAAAGTTCTGGGAACAGGAGGAAATCATCTCTACTCAAACTCGAACGGAATCCGATGAATTTTGCGAAGATCTTTTCCGGACAACCACAACCCGCCAAGACGACGGAAGATACGTAGTGAAGTTACCCTTTAAAGCGGATTTTCCCGAAGTAGTAGCCCTCGGTCACTCCCGACCAGCCGCACAACAGCAATACCTCAGCATAGAGCGATCACTGGAGCGGAAACCGGAACTGCGTGATAAATACAATGAGGTCCTAGGAGAATATTTAACTATGGACCATATGTCAACGGTTTCACCCCGGGAAGTAGTAAGAAATGGGAAATACCACTCATTTTACTTGCCTCATCACGCTGTCATCAAACCCGACAGCAAGGTGCGAGTCGTATTAAACGCCTCAAAAATGTCCCACTCAGGGAATTCGTTGAACGACGTGTTACATACAGGACCCATACTTCAGAACGATCTCATGCTAATTATTCTCAAATGGAGAATGCATAAATATGTTTTTAATGGCGACATTGAAAAAATTTACCGCCAAATCCTTATTCACAAAGAAGACCAAGACTTTCAGCGAATCCTCTTTCGCCCCTCTTCTCACTTGCCGATGCAAGATTTTAAGTTGAAAACCGTAACATTCGGGGTTAATTGCGCCCCCTACTTGGCAATCTGAACTCTCCACCAACTAGCAGAGGATTGCAAGTCTCAACAGCCTCTCGCCAGTAGTATCATACTGCAACAGACTTACGTAGATGACATACTTTCTGGCGGTAATGAAATACAGTCCACTATTAAAGCAATGTCTCAGGTTATCGAAGCGCTGAAGTCAGCAGGTTTTCCCCTCAGGAAAATAACAGCAAATCACCCGAAAATTCTAGAAATTGTACCCCCCTCCGATCTCTTAGATGCTGATTTTCTGAAGTTCCACGACGCAAGCTCAACAAAAACCTTAGGGTTACAATGGAATGCGTTGCAAGATAACTTCTCATATTCCTACGACCCAAACCCCACCACAAACTGTAGAACCAAACGGCAAATCCTATCCGCTGTAGCTAAACTTTTCGACCCGGCAGGATGGCTAACGCCAATTATGATATTAGCAAAAATACTCCTTCAACAACTCTGGATGGAAGGGACTGACTGGGACGAAAACGTGAAACCCGCTGCCTTTAAAAAATGGACGTGCTTTCAAGAAAATCTCCCTGCCATAAAAGATATAAAGGTCCCCCGCTAGGTACAGTTCTCTCCCGAAAAGCACATCCAACTGCATGGATTCTCAGATGCCTCCGAAAAGGCTTTCTGCGCCTGTATTTACCTACGAGTACAGCATAGCGAAAACCTTTTCACATCTCATTTACTTGCCGCAAAGAGCAAAGTGGCCCCCTCCAAACCGTAAGTCTCCCACGACTGGAACTCAGCGGAGCAGTTATACTCTCCAAATTGGTAAGACTGATTAAAGCTGAACTCAATTTGCCATCTCAAGAGTTATTTCTGTGGACAGATTCATCGATCGTCTTAGCCTGGCTGGAAAAGCCCCCTCACAATTGGAAGACCTATGTGGCGAACAGGATATCTCAAATCCTGCAGAATGTTAACAACGCCACCTGGCGTCACGTTTGCAGCAGCGACAACCCAGCCGACTTAGGCACACGAGGATGCCGACCTCAGGATCTCACCGAAAATTCTCTTTGGTGGAAAGGCCCGAAGTGGCTCTCTAAATCGGCCAACCTCTGGCCTACCTCGCGACCTCACCACTCATCTCCCCCGGAACGGAAGCACATAGAAGTATTCCACACTGTGGAATCCTCAACCCTCCTCGAAAGATTTTCGTCACTGCCACGTGCACCTAGAGTACTCGCATATATGTATCGCTTCATCCGCAGGTCCCGAAAACTACTAATTTCTCATACATTACCTGTCACTCAAGAAGAAGTAAAAGAAGCCAAACTGCAACTCATATTACAAACCCAAAGATCTTATTATGGTGAAACGATGGCACAGCTCGAAGCTTCAAACCTCATTAGCAAGAAAGACACTTTGCTTACCCTTAACCTTTTTCTCGATAGCAAAGGTATAATGCGCGTAAATGGGAGACTCAAATATGCCAGTCTCAGCTACAATGAGCGGCACCCCATAATCATCCCACCAAATTCTCGATTTTGTGTGTTGCTTTTAGAATTTCTCCACACCACCATGTTGCATGCCGGAAATCAATTGATGGTGCGAATGGTGCAACAGGAGTATTATATACCTCGCCTCAAACCTAAAGTTAAAAAATGCATCTTTCACTGCAAAACTTGTACGATATACAAGCAGAAAATGAGATCCCAAATCATGGCCGCTCTCCCCCCTGAGCGAGCAACTTATACGCTATCTTTCCATACCACTGGAATCGACTTCGCTGTCCCGTTCCTTGTAAAAGTGTCAACACTTCGACGAGCAGCATATTCCAAAGCATACGTCTGCGTATTTATCTGCTTCTCCATAAAGGCTATCCATCTAGAAGTTTGCACTGCTCTGACTTCCGAAGCATTTCTAGCAGCCTTTGCGAGATTCGTTGGACGCCGTGGACTCCCGCACAAGATCATGTCGGATAATGGGAAAAATTTCGTCGGAGCTCAACGTACGCTATGCCGTGAATTCTCCGCCTTTCTGAAGGAAACCTCAACCGATATCGCTACCAAATACGCAACAAATGGCTTCTCATGGCAATTTATTCCGCCGTATGCCCCCCATATGGGAGGACTATGGGAAGCAGCCGTCAAAAGCTTTAAGTCCCATTTTATTAAGGTAGCAGGTAACCACAAGCACAGCTTCGAAGAGCTGACCACTTTGCTTGTCCGAATAGAGGCGGTCCTCAACTCCAGACCACTCTCCCCAATGTCCCAAGATCCACAGGATCTTCTTGCATTAACTCCTGGACATTTTCTGCGTGGGGCTGCCCTACTTTCACCACCTGAGCCAAACGCGGAAAATATGTCTCTGGCTAACAAATGGCAGAAGCTCAAAGTTCTCCATCACTAATTTAGCCTTAGGTGGAAGGATGAATACTTAAAGGAGTTACACAAGCGATATAAATGGAAGAGGCCTCAGAAAACTGTGCAAGAAGGTGATTTGGTCGTCATCAAGGATGATCTACTTCCCCCCAACGAGTGGCGACTTGGACGTATAATCAAACTACATTTAAGAGTGGATGGCAAAGCCCGTGTCGTTGACATACGAACGCAAAACGGCACCATCACGAGAAGCATAGTCAAATTGTGTGTGTTACCCCCTACGTGATGCTCACTCGCTCTCTTTCTTCGTTCACCCCATTTTTGCTTATCCATAGCCCATTTCTCATTGAAAATATCACATAAAGACTGCTCATGTCTTCTAATGACTATTTTTCGCTAAAGTCCTTTTTATTTTTATTCGTTCACAGGTCTTCATCACGCCCTCTGGTATCGCACAAGTGTCGATTGTGCGGGCGACCCCATTCGCTGCGCCATTGTACGGCATTTCTCGCCATGCCACCCGAGGAACGGTACGAATGCGCCAAAATGCATAAGTATTGCATTAATTGCCTTGCAACCTCTCATGCCACGGGTGCCTGTGACTCACGAGCCAGTTGCCATCGCTGTACGCTGGGGCACCATACTTTACTGCATCGAACCAAGCTGCGGTCCAACAGTGGCGCGAAGACAGCGAAGAAGCGAGGGGAGGCACTGCAGAGCCGTTCAGCACGGCTACAAAAACAACGATTGCAGCAGCTAGTCCACGCGGCACGTAAAGCTATTGACACGTTGGAGAGAGCGATTCAGTTGGTACCCAAACAGGCGGGGCGCCATGTTGAAGACATGGAATTAATTCTCTTTTCGGAGTAATAGCTGGCTCATTCCAGCTAGGTTTCAAGGCTGGTGGCAACGCCCGCCAGAGGGTGACTTGCACCTTCCACCTTTTCAACGTCTTTACATTTTTTACTTTTTTCTTTGGAATCACTCCGCTTGAACTACGGCCCGATCAACATCGCTTCTCGCTCTGCCGGTGAATACCTCGGTTTTTGAATCATCATTTTAAATTAAAATACATTTTTTTTGACTGACATTTTTTGCCATCAGCGGCTTCAGTCAGTTGCTTTTGAATTGTAACTCAAAACTTGATAACTTAATAAATACGTTTTTGTAATTAATACCTTCAAAGTGAACGGCATCAGTTTTTCTCTCCTTGAGTGCACCCTGCACTGGCATATTCAGCTAACTCCCCAGCTGAACAATAGTGATAATTTTTATAATCTATGCAATTTTTCTGTCGTGAGAAATGATAGACATCTTGACAAACGGGGTGGTGGTATAGCGATATACCACAAGAATGAGCTACAGAAGAAAATAGTATATGAATCGAACCATCTTGATCAAGTGGAGTGTTTGATGATTGAGTTTTTCGGTAACTCCCAATGTTGTCTTTTGATATGGGTGTACAATCCGCGTAGGGCAATTGATTTAAGTAATTTATTTCATGAAATTAATAAATTGAGTGCAAAATATGAACATATTTTATTATGTGGCGACTTAAACATTGATTTGCTATTAAAGAACGAAATTGCTAGGGATTTGTTTGATGATATGCGAAGTGTTGGTTTAAATGTTATAAATGGTTTGCCTACTTTGGTCCCAAATGTAAGCCCAGTTTACTGGATTTATTTTGTGTTTCGGATATGTCCTGTGTTTCACATTTTGACCAACTTTCTCTAAGTAGTGTTAGTGACCACGATTTAATTTTCCTAAGTTATAGAATACGGTTAAGTGCTCCTGAAAATATGCCACCGGATTTCTTGTATTATCGAGATTTCAACGCGGTTGAAATACAATATTTAGCTGCTGAAGCTTCCATCTTACCTTGGAACGACTGTTGGTTCTTGGCTGACATTAATGAAAAGGTAGATAATTTTTCCACGTTAGTTAACTACCTCTTAAATAAATATATTCCTCTAAAGAAAGTGAAAATAAAAATAAATAGAGCTAGGCACCCATGGTTTACCAAGGACGTCCGCAAGGCAATAAATGCTCGAAATAAAAGTTATTCGTTCTGGAAACAAAACAGTAGCGACGAAAATTGGATTGTGTTTAAACTTATGCGAAACAGAGCTACTGAAGCCACGCGCAAAGCTAAGAAATTATATTATCAGAGAAAGCTCAATTCTGACCTTCCATCTAAAGTGCTGTGGAATAATTTAAAAAATCTTGGGGTGCAACATGAGTCGAAGTCTGAGTGCATGGTTGATGCCGACACTATGAATGAGTATTTCTCTGTGAAACCACCGATAGAAAGTGTTGCTTTTAAGCTTGATTGTGACCTGTTACATGATTTTGCCAGTAAATTTAGATTTACCAATGTCACTGATTTTGAAATAATACCCTGCATATTATCTATTAGATCAAATGCGGTAGGTGAAGATAAAATTGGTATACGATTTATAAAGTTAATTTTGCCCTACATTATTTCTCTAATGACGCACATTATCAATTTTTCATTAACAACATCAAGATTTCCTGATTCTTGGAAAGTGGCCAATATAATACCAATTGCCAGAAAATGTAATGCCACTCAACCTTGCGACTTTCGCCCAATAAGCATTCTTCCGGCACTGTCAAAGGCTTTTGAACGGTTGATGTTAAATCAAATGATGGAATACCTAACAGAGAGTGGTCTCATGTCCGAATATCAATCTGGTTATCGAAGGGGGCATAGCTGTTCAACCGCTGTGCTGAAGATATTGGAGCATATACGACCATTCTATGATAAGGGAGACCTGACCATTGTGTCATTATTAGATTTTTGCAAAGCATTTGACACTGTTTGCCACAAAATCATTCTCCAAAAACTTTACGCATATTTCGGTTTCAGCAATGATGCAGTTAGGTTAATAGCAAGCTACAAACAGAAGACAAGGGGTTACATCAAAAAATAACTGCTCTGCATTATTGCCTATTACAGTGGGAGTACCGCAAGGTTCACTTCTTGGTCCGGTTCTGTTTTGTAGGTATATCAATGATATTGAAAAGTGCTGTAGAAATGTGTCTATTCACCTTTACGCTGATGATGCGCAGATTTATCTCTCAGCACCTTTAGGTCTTACAGAGGATTTAGTATTTAGGATCAATGAAGATCTACAATCTATTTATTTTTGGTCAAAACTTAACAGGCTTAATTTGAATGCAACCAAAACTCAAGCAATTGCCCTATCTCAATGCTCATACAGCATGGATGCTGTTTCTCCTATCATATTGAATGGAACTATTGTGAAATATGAGAAAGTGGTTAAAACCCTGGGCTTCAAACTCAATACGTCTCTATCATGCGTCGACCATGTAAATGCGTCAATAAGTAAGTCATATTCTGTATTGAGGCGACTTTGGAAAACAGCAGCTTTCATACCTCAGGACATACAACTTAGGCATGTAAAAACACTAGTAGTTCCTATTATATCATATCAAGAGTTGGTTTATGGATGCCCGGATAAAGCATCCATAAAGAAATTACAACAAACAAACAATGCTGCTAGATATGTATACTTAAAACGAAAATTTGACCACATTTCCAATTTATCTGTGAAAATTATCGGTTGCAGCTTATCCAAACATTTTGACTGTCGTCTATTGCTATTTATGCACAAACTCATCCACACCCGTTGCCCTAACTATCTTTTTTCGAAATTAACATTTGCTCAGTCAACTCGCGCAAGCAAACCCATAGTACCACACTTTAGGCATTCGCACACATCTAGAATGTTCTTCGTTAGAGCTGTGCAGCTGTGGAACTCTTTACCTAATAAATTAAAATTAGAAATAAATCTTAAGCACTTCAATGCTCTCACTCTAAGTCTTAAAAAACTACTACATACATACATATGTATTTTTTTTCTCGTTTATAATTATATACTACTTCTTACCTATGCTGAATAATTGTAAGAGCGTTTTTTGTTACATGTCAAAACTAGATTAGATTAAATTATTCACTTTTACTTTAAGTACTTATTATTACTATTTTTAGTATAGCACGTTAAAAGACTGCGTCTTACTTGTGCCTAAATATTAAATAAATAAATAAAATAAATAAATAAAACAGTCCTAGAGCTCTGTGCGGGTGTGCAATCCATTCTTCGCTTAATGCGCGTCCAACAGATTCTGCTGACATATCTGGGATAGGCATCACAGCCAGGGCAAGAAAAATCTAAATTACCTAATGGTTTTTTCTAAAAGCGGTCACGCCCCGGCAAGCAATGGCTTCTCATAAATATATCTGCCGCACGGAGTCGGCGCAAAACTGTATGCCCCTGCATTTGTGGTACAGCATAAAGATGCACAACACAAATGCAACTTCCTGCGATCCGAAGTAACCTTTCTGGGTCATAAATGTTCTTCAGATGGAATTTTACCGTATAATTCCAAAATTCACCACATCCAAAACTATTCAACACCGGTAGATATAGACTCTTGTAGACGATTCGTTGCTTTCGCTACCTATTATCGTAGATTTATACCCAAATTTGCTTCGCTAGCAGCACCTTTAAATGCACTTAGTCGGAAGAAAGAAAAATTTTTCTTGGGTGATGAATGCAAAGATTCATTTCAATGCTTAAAAGAAGCTTTAATCTCACCGACAAAAACTACAATATCCCGATTTTACAAAAGAGTTTATCGTGACAGTTGATGCATCCAAGACCGGTTGCGGCGCAGTGCTAAGCCTGCTTCATGACGGCAACGATTTAGCTGTGCACTTCGCTTCAAAATCGTTTAGCAAATCCGAGCAAAACAAACCCATCATAGAGCTAGCAATTTTAGCGATTTATTTATTTTATTTATTTATTTTATTTATTTGATTATTAAGGTACATGCACAACAACCAGAGGTTTTAAATTACAGTGCATGTACTCGTAGATACCTAATTATAACATAAAATTTGTCTTAAATTTAGACTTAGATTTAGACTTAACAAAAAATACAAATATATGAATTTAAATAGATATTAAGATAGAAGATATAATAAGATTAGTAAGAAGGTTTAGTAGAAGAAAAAAGGGACAGAAGAGATCAATAGATTCAAAAAGAAGAGTTAATGGTATCCATATCAATTATTTAGTAAAGTGACACATAAGTTCACCTTTGAATCGCAGCGTGGTTTTATTATTCCTAATCGCTGGTGGTAAACAATTCCAAAGACGGACCGAGTACACAAGGAATTGACGTTCAGAGGTCAGGCAACTCGATTTCAAAGACGAAATAGTCGGAAACCGGGAAGATCTGGTCCATGACAGTCGTTCCTTCAGATAACTCGGCTCCTTAGTTGTCATGACTTTATGCAATAACGTTAAGCACCTGACTTTGAGTATGTCATCAAAAGTTATAGAAAAGATTTTCAACGCGAATTCAGAAATGTGCTCATAACGTTTAATACCAAAAATATATCGCGCGATATTATTGTACAGAACATTAAGTTTCCTACTACATATACTATCACAATTTGCAAACAATTCACAACCATATAATAACGTCGGTAAAAGATACGTTTTGGCTAGTAAAAGTCGTATTTTTAACGGCGTAAAGTACTGAATATCCCACAGAGTCCGAAGCATGCCATATACTTTGCCAATAGTGCTAAGAATATGGTTGTTCCACGTCAAAGTTCTATTGAAAACTATTCCTAGGTTTTTTGCTGTGTCCACGTATTTTATCACAGAATTGTTGAGTTTTACCTCGTTATAGCCGTCAAGGTTTAAATATTTCTTGTAGATAACAATGCACTGGGACTTGCTTGGATTAAGCGCCAAGCCATTGTCAGACGCCCACTGATTCAAGCAATATAAGTCTGTGTTTAGGTTAGTAATACATGCATTGACAGATACTAGGGGACAACAAAGATACTGTTGGACGTCATCTGCGTAAACGTGAATATTACTATATTTCAAAACAGTTGGAAGGTCATTAATGTACAACGTGAACAGTAGAGGACCAAGAATTGATCCTTGCGGAACACCTTTAGAAATAGGCAACGGGTTAGACACACTGTCACGTACACTTACGGATTGCGAACGGTGAACAAGATAAGACTTTACTAGGTTTACTGCCGATGTTGAAAAGTTGAATAGGCTGTCAAGTTTTAAGCACATTAATTTGTGGTCAACGGTGTCAAAAGCTTTTGAGTGGTCAAGAAGAGTTAAAAACGTTACGTGATTTTTGTCAATATTTAGCCGAATATCGTCCGAGACTTTAATGAGCGCTGTAATACAACTTCTATTTGTAGTAAAGCCTGATTGGTGCGGGGTCATCAAGGAGTTCTTTGATATAAAGTGGTTGATTTGCTTGCTCATAATTTTTCCCAGTACCTTAGATAAATAAGGAAGTATCGCAATGGGCCTATATTCACCATTGGGCTTTTTAACCGGAATGATTTTGGCCATTTTCCAGCAGTTTGGAAATGAAGACGTAGTCAGAATTGTATTAAATGCATAGGTGATAAAAGTTAAAATTTTTGGCAGTAAACACTTAACAAATATTGGATGCACATCATCAAGACCAACAGCATTAGATTTAACACTCAGTATAGATTGGACAACATCACATTCATCAATACATTTAAAACAGAAACCAGGCACAGAGACAGTTTTACCAACATTATAACGATCATAACAGATATTATTATTACTACCAGCGGGCACTTGGACAAATTTTTCATTAAGCTCATTCACATTAAGGGATTCATTGCCCGGAATGTTTCTATTACCAATGCCGATTTCGCGAATATGATTCCATGTTTGCCTAGAACCTACGGCAGAGCTAAATTTTTGTTCATAGAATTTAGATTTTTGTGCCTTAATGGCCTTGGTAACTTTTCTTCTTAGGATCTTGTAGTCTAGATAGTTATTTTCCGACTTGGATTGTTTCCATCTATTATACGCCTTATTTCGCTTGTCAATTGATTTTCTAATGTCATTATTGAACCATGGCTTGCTCCTCACTATGTTTGTTCTAGTAACAAGCGGTACAAACTTATCAAAAAGTGTGCTGATGTTTTTTTGTAGAAAGCATATCTGTTCTTCCGCCGAAACCAAATTTTGAACAGATTTCCAGTCGACAGCGTCCACAGCTAACTCAAGATGGTTATAATTAATATGCATGAAGTCGCGATATGTATATTGAAAGGTATCATACGTAAAAGTAAAATCGTAAATAAGAAAAATTAAATCATGCTTTGAGAAGTTTGGTACAGATAGTTGGTCATAGAGAATTACTTTAGTCATTTCATTTACAAAGAATACGTCTAATAGGGTGTTGTTAGTTTGCGTAAAATGGGTAGGTATCGTATTGTTCACCGAGTACAGACCGAGATTTTCCATCGAGAGCGAGAATTTGGTTTCCGTTAGTAAGTTACTGTTAAAATCACCAGTTATAATAATGTCACTATAGTTTAAACTCAGATTTTCAACAAAATCAACGAAATTGGAATATGCAATCTGGCGATTAGGTCTATATACACATCCAACTAAAATTGTATTTGTTTTAGATGCCAGCTCGACGAAAATATACTCAACACTTTCTAAAGGTTCAGATTTACATTTAAATTTACACGAAATGCCAGATTTTACATATATAGCGACACCACCACCATTCCCGATTCTGTCTAGACGAAACACTTTATAGCCACTAATACATATTAAGTTATCAATATGACACGAAGAGAACCAAGTCTCAGATACACATACAACATCAACATTGGAGCATTCAAATATGTATCTAAATTCGTCAATTTTAGGTTGGAGGCTTTGAGCATTAAGATGGCATACTCTTAGACCGCGTTTTTGATTGCCAATGAGCCGGATCAAATTATAGGTGCCGTCTTTGGAGCCACCATATTTTTTACTGTTCATATAAATAATGCAGAGCAATACACGCTGCACACTGGGGGCGATGACAAATAATAACCACATATACATACATAGCACTCAGAATGGATAAAGGGGTAAAGTGAGAAAAGAGAAAGGTAAAGCGAATCAAGATATAAGAAAAGGAAAAAATACAAAGAACACTACAATAAATCTTAGAAACTAGTCATTTGCTGTCAGCAGTTAACGCTTTAATTTCATCTATGCTGATTACTTTAACCGCGGCTTCATTTGGCCGCACACGAACAAACACCTGTCCCTTAAAAGAGAAGGCAGATGTTACACACTTTTGCCTTTTCAGTTGAGTGGCGAATTGCATCACCGCACGCGTACGCCTGGTGAGAGATTCATTTAGATGTATTGTTCCTTCGGATTGGCGCCCAATATCACTTAGCTCAATACCTCTTTTGTTTAATTTGAAAAACTTGGCAGCGGCAGCAAATAACAGGGAGCGATCATGGGAGGAGACTAGTTTAACAATCAGCGGTGTATTTTTCGCTTTGCTGTTGCGAACACGAAAAGCCGATCGATATGGGAGAGGATTCAGCTGCATAACTTGACAGATTTTATTGAAAATTTCCCCTACCTTTTCGTCTGGCACTTGCGGAATGCCGCTGATAACAACATCTGTTTCAACGCTTTTGTTTTCCATTTCCTCCTTTAGTGCGCATACATCATTGCGCAGCTCTGCCATTTATTTGTTGTCGCCCTCAATTTTTTCAATTTTACGCTCAAAAGTTCGTAGGTCTCTCTTCATGTTGGCCAGCTCAGCAGTCGCCTCTCCCAGTTTCTGCATAATAGCGTCAGCTGATTCCTTTACCACCTCTCTTACAACTTCTGTCATAGCACTCATAAGCTTCGCTTCAAGCTGCGAGATCCACGCAATGTCGGGCAAGGCACTCTTAGGCGTAGTTGCGAGTATCTTATTCGGTGAAGCGATTACCAGGCGAGCAGATTTTGTGCGAGTAGTCATTATTTAATGAATGCTGAGCAATTGCAGCGATAGACGGATAAGAAAATGAGATATAGACAAAAACAAAAGCACCAACGCACAACCGCACAGCTGTTAACACAGAAGAGAATATATCCAGCTAATCGTTGTCAATAAACGGCAGTGACAGCAACAGCGGGAGCAAAGTACACAAACGGCTCGACGTAGTTGTTTTTGTTTACTTATTGTTCACACAAGTTATGGTTGGAATGATGTTTTATTTTATTCTATTTTATTTTTATTGATTTAATAATTTACTCTTTTGATTGATGGTTTGATGAGTTTGCGATTTATGGTTTTGATTACTTCTGATTAGAATTTAGATTTAAAACAACTTTGATAATAATAATTTACAAGATATACAAGGATATGAGGAGCGATAGTTAAAGCACGTCCGCACAGTTCAACTGCAAATTACTTCGCTATTAAAAAATTTAGACCATATATCTATGGTATACGTTTAACGGTTAGGTCAGACCACAGACCACTTGTTTACCTTTTTAATATGAAAGATCCAACATCGAAACTTGCTAGAATCAGATTGGAGCTAGCGGAGTATGATTTTACCATAGAATACATTAAAGGTAAAGTTAACGTAGCAGCTGACGCACTGTCGGGTGTATGACAAATTTTCATTCAATTTTCAAAAAAACCACCAAGAATTAGATCTCAAATATTTTATGATATTATTAAACGAAACGAAACTCTGAATTTAGATGATTTGCTTTCGAGACTGCAAAACGCAGCCGACAATTAGCACGTTACGAAGATAGTTAAACTTTGCGCGGATTGCTCACGCAAGAAAAATTAATTATTACTCCACCGCCAATAAAACCATTCGACGTGGTTGTAGTAGACACAATAGGGCCTTTACCCACATCCGATATACATAGGTAACAAGTTCGCAGTTACATTGATATGTGATTTAACTAAGTATCTTGTGACCATAGCAATACCAGACAAATCGTCCAGTACTGTTGCCAGAGCTTTGAAGGTTTTATACTTATCTATGGGGTAATGAATACCATTAGATCGGATCTAGGTACAGAATATAAACATCTAATTTTTGACGAATTATGCAATATTTTAAAAATAAAACATGACTTCTTTACGGCCCATCACCACGAAACAGTTGGTACAATAGAACGCAACCATAGAGTTTTCAATGAGTACCTTCACCCATACTTAAATGAAACATCTTCTGATTGGGAAACGTACTTAAAATATTTCACATTTCATCATAACGTAACCGTTAATTCCGCTTTTGATAATAAGCTAACGCCATACGAATTAGTTTTTGGCAAAAATGCTACATTACCGCAAGAAGTGCAAACCGTGGCAATCGACTCTATTTATAATATCGATAACTATGCAAAGAAATGAAGTATAGGTTGCAAAAATCGCATAACTTTGCAAGTTCAAAAAGTTGACGGTGTTAACGTCTCAATTCTAGATGAAATTAAAAACAAATTGAAAACAATACACAAAAATAGATTAAGAAACTTCAATTAAAATTACCATAATTAAAATTATTATGCATATGTAAAACACTAGCATTAAGTCATTTAGTACGGCATATGTACACATATTCAGAAGTCTTATTAGCTTATTCTCAGATGTGTACAAACATATACATACTATTATATATATAATACACAAAAAAATATTTTTGAAACTTCAACCATTAAAAACTGTTGTTGTTTTTTCACAAACAAATCTTCCATAAACTGGCCTTGAGCTCAATAAAATTATAAAAAATATTAACATTTACTAGGCCAACAGAAAAATGGACAAACATTTGTAGACAAGGATGAGCACGCCTTAAAAATGCATATAATGTAAAGAAAAACAGAATTTGCAAATTAAAAACACAAACAACAACCACACAAACAAGTTAAATAGCGGCAGATCAGTTGCTCTTGTTTGTAGTTGGTTTGTTTAAGGAAGATGAAATAAACACAACAGCCAACTCGGCTAGCGTAAAACAATAGGTAGCGTATTGGCTCTGCAACTCCGGGCTCCCGGGTTCAAAGCCTGAGAGAAGCGTTTATGAAAAATTAAATTAAAAATAATTTAATTTAATAATCAAAAAGAAGTCTGATGAGGAAATGTGGTGATTTCCGAAATAGTACTATAACTTCAACCATTAAAAATTGTTGTTGTTTTTTCACAAACAAATCTTCCATAAACTGGCCTTGAGCTCAATAAAATTATAAAAAATATTAACATTTACTAGGCCAACAGAAAAATGAACAAACATTTGTAGACAAGGATGAGCACGCCTTAAAAATGCATATAATGTAAAGAAAAACAGAATTTGCAAATTAAAAACACAAACAACAACCACACAAACAAGTTAAATAGCGGCAGATCAGTTGCTCTTGTTTGTAGTTGGTTTGTTTAAGGAAGATGAAATAAACACAACAGCCAACTCGGCTAGCGTAAAACAATAGGTAGCGTATTGGCTCTGCAACTCCGGGCTCCCGGGTTGAAAGCCTGAGAGAAGCGTTTATGAAAAATTAAATTAAAAATAATTTAATTTAATAATCAAAAAGAAGTCTGATGAGGAAATGTGGTGATTTCCGAAATAGTACTATAACTTCAACCATTAAAAATTGTTGTTGTTTTTTCACAAACAAATCTTCCATAAACTGGCCTTGAGCTCAATAAAATTATAAAAAATATTTTTGAATAACATAAATATCTTTAAAATTATGAAAGTAATATGTCATCAACTTAAAATTTGTTCGTCCAGTTTCTTCAATTACTTTGCAGTCTAGACAAAGGGACAATGATTGTAACAAGCCTGATCAACCTGATGCAGTCTTTTTTTTTTTAATCACATAAGTATAACATATTTATAATGTACCGCTAATTCTTTTTATTCACCTCAACATTTACTTACAACGGCTCTGTAAGTACTTGCTAAATTAATAAATAGACAGTCCAAGTAGAACTGTTAATACGCAAACGTCGTGACTTTTAATTATTGCTTGTGTCGGTCGATGTCGTTAACCATGCTTAAGTTACAATTGTAAACAAACTGGCTCCTCGTTTTAAACCCCACAGTAAGCCTAGTATGTTAAATTTGTTCTGTTTGTGCGTTGTAAAACTATTGCTTAATCCTATTTTGAATTATCTCACAGACAAAAGTCACAGGCGAAAAAGCTTTGACAGTAATGACTTATACAGGGAAAATGACATACAAACTTGCAAATTTTTCAGTAAATACAATATCCTCACGGTGTTTAAGACAAGAAACAATCTAGGAAAGATACTTAGAAGCAGAACGAATTAAGAAGACCCACTGAACAAACAAGGCGTATATAAGCTACCTGTGAGTGCCAAATAGCTATATAGAACAAACCCGACTAAGAATAAGAACAAGGTTTCGTAAATACACAAGGGACCACAATTAATATTACGAAATCTAATTTGCAAACCACTTGGTAAACGAAAAATTTTCACCCGCAAACATAGAGAAACCCGTTCAGGTACTGAACATATTAAAAACAAAAAACGGCGCCTGAATGCTCTTGAAAAAATATATAAACGAAAAACATTTGATGGAAGGATAATAAACGAACAAATACATGAACAACTCTACACGATATTTGAAATTTTAAGGCTTGTTCACAAAACGCAAGCAACGACGCAGATACCAGCATTCAAAACATACCTGAAAATACCCAAACGGACTAAAGTTACGGACTATTTACCTGTTCTTACCGCGAAGGCAGTCGCAAAATAAAATATAACCCTTTTGGATTCTAACCGCTCGAGACTTCAGGTACCTGTACTCAGGACACTTTACATTTGTTTGTTTACATACTTCATTGGCTCGATAACCGCCTATGCGATTTTGGCCGAGCTTAGCATAGCACGCCACTTATTTCTTTCTTTCGCCAACTGGCGTCATTTGGAAATACCGAAGCTACTACCAAGGGGTACCGCATCGAATACTTCCAGAGCTGGAGCGCTTTCATCCACGCGAATGACATGACCTACCCAGCGAAGCCACTGGTTCTGAATTCGCTGCACTATGTCTATGTCATTATAAAACTCGTACAACTCATTGTTCCATCTTCCACGGTATTCGCCATCGCAAAAGCGTAAAGGCCCATAAACCGTTAGGATAATCTTTCTCTCGAACACTCCTAGAGCCCTCTCATAAGATGTCTTCATCGTCCATGCTTCTGCGTCATACAACAGTACGGGCATAATGAGAGACTTATTCAGTGTGGTTTTTGTCCGTCGAGAGAGAACTTTACTGCGCAATTGCCTACTCTGTCCGAAGTAGCACTTGTTGGCAAGAACGATCCTCCTTTGGATTTCGAGGCTGACGTTATTATTGATGTCAATGCTGGTTCCTAAGTAAACGAGACCTTTTCAAAGTTATAACTGTCAACAGTGATGTTTGATCCCAGTCGTAAATGTGCCAACTGTCTAGTTGATGACAGGAGATACTTCGTCTTGCCCTCAGACCCATTCGCTTCTCTATCCAGTTTGGAGAAGGCAGAAGGCAGCGGCGTGCGCCAGTAATAGCATCAGGTTAAAAATGTCGCACGACAAAGAGTGACCCTGTCTAAAACCTCTTTTGGTATCAAACTGCTCGGAGTGGTCCTTCCCAATCCTGGAGCTGGTGGTATTACTCAACGTCATTTTACATAGCCGAATAAGTTTTGCGGGGATACCAAATCCAGACATTGCAGCATAAAGGCAACTTATTCTTGTGCTGTCGAAGGCGGTTTTGAAATCTGCAAAAAGGTGGTGCGTTATTAATTATCAACATTGCACTCTGTCGGACAAGAGGAAGAAGGTAGAAGTTGTTGCCGGTATCTCGGCACTTTTGATGGTGGTGCTACCCCATGATGCGCATGAGCTCTCTAAAATTGTAATTGCCATGAGGGGACTTTATATGTCGTTAATTTTTATTTCTCTGGCACTGAATACAGCGTTCTGATTTTAATTTATGAGGTGTTTTATGTCGCTAGTCTGTGTAGCATGTGTATCAAACGTCAAGCTGTAGAATTGTGGTTTCTCTGTGCTACTTTTTTCTTATTGAAATTTCATTATTTCTTTTGATGTGCGGTAGGGCAAATCTCTTACGCTAATACTACCATAAAAACTCCATATAAAAAAAGTAAGACGTTTTTGATTGGTCAAGAACGACTCTGTGTGAAAATGCGTGTGCCGTCTGACGTATGTGTTAGTATTATATTGACCCAGAAAGCAAAATCAATTATCTTTGTGTTGCATGCAATTAGGCGCATAATTTTTATAAACTATGCGGCTTAAAGCATAGGGTGTTCTCTAAATTTAGATTGACACAGTTTAATCGGTTTGCTGGTGCACGGGAATTAGGAAACAATTTTCAGTGGCATTCACTTATCTTGGGTGGAGATTTTAATTTTAATTTCGCAGAAACAGAAGCGGTACCACTCAATAAATTTTTGTTTGATGCATTCTTTCTATTATTCATAGTTTTATACTTAAGCACCAAAAAAATTCATTTCTCCTTGAAAAATTGCAAATTGCTCATTATTCTCTTCCCACTATTCTCCCCCTATTCTTTGTTTATTATTACTCAAGAGATTTCATCCGCAACGGGATTGCGCAATCTTGTATTCTATCATTCTTGGTTTGATGGAACAAAAAACCTGTTTGATTTGTCCGAACATACACCTGTCCACTTGACAGCTTTGCCAGATAGAAATGCAGTGAAGAGAATAATGCACGAGTTAATGCCAATAAAGGCTGTTAATGCAGATAAGCTCCCATGTCTGTCTTGGGTATTATCTACGTTCTTTGGTATTGACACAAAAAGCAAAATTAATTATATTTAATCGGGAGCACCCTGTACCTTTGAGTTGCATGCAATTAGGCGCAAATTTTTACAAACTGTGTGCAAAGAACGTATATTATCTACGTTCTTTGCTGAGTGAATTAGAGCACACCGTGTTCTCTAAATTTTGATTGAAATTCCCTTATTCGCTTTGCGTTGGTACTACTTTTGAACAGCTGATCGCTTTGTGTTTCTACAACTCAGCTGATTGGTGTTCTTTAAAACAATAAATTAAACGTTTAAACTGGAGGTATATAACCGAAATGCAGGTTATATTCATGTTTCTAAATAAATTACAGGTCAAATACTAATATTAATTATTATTGTAGAGAACATCGCAATCATTAAGAAGATCCAGAAACGCTGGATATCAACGTGCCTACCGAGAACGTCAACGCCAAAAAGAAATTAATAGGCTACGTGGACATTTACAGCAGCAACAACAACAGCAACAACAACAGCAACAACAACATTTACAACAGCAACAACAACCAAATTACCAAAACATTGAATTGAAATATGAGCATTATCTTAACCATGTTAATGCCCATAAACAATTTAAATTAAAAATGATCGACAACGACTTTGGATACGCATGCGCTGTGTGTGATAGATTGTGGTTTAAAAACGACCTTAAAGCTATGCCTGCTGGCCGTTTTTTCCAGACTACTTACCAGTATTGAATCAAAGGTGTACGTTTCTTATTTTAGCTATCATAAGCCTATTTTAACTATTGCAACATAAATAATAAAATAAATTAAATTTTAAAAATTAAACAAGATAAATATGTATGATTGACTTAACCCTTGAATGCCCATGATACCTTTAAAGATACAACCATTATTAACGAGTTTGTAAAGTATTATATAGGGGTTAATATTTCTAAATACTGCAAATTTAACAGTTCACACATCTACCTTGAGTTCAAACACTCACATCTTTTTTATATAAATTAATAATTAAGTGATAAAAGTTTTGGAGATTTATCTGTGCGCATTTAAAGCTAATTATAATATTTGTTGAGCATTTTTTTGCATTGATTTTATTACACTTTTATTTAGTTTTCAATTGCCGAGTCATTAGTTGATTTGCATTGTTATTGTTTCTTATTTACATTGTTTGTGCTTATTTTATTTTTTTTGCTTTAAACTTTGTGTATTTGTTTAAGTTTGCGCGCATTTTATTTTCTCTTTTTGATTGTGATTCTTTAAACAGCTGTTTGCGTTTAGTTTTTTAGGTGTCTATTACTGTGCATCTAAAACTGTTCGTTGCATAAATAGCTCTCAAACCTTAAATAATTATAAAACTTGCACTACCTTCTAAACTGCTTTCTTTGATTTATTAATACAATTTTTGTTTTTTCTCATATTGAATTTTACAGTTTAAAATATGTCTTGCATTTTTGACAACTGCAAAAATAAAAGCGATAATGAGCAACGCTCTGTTGCAAGCTGAATGTGCGATGGGATTGCTCATATAAAATATGTCGGATTGACTGGTAGAGTCCTAGACTTAATAAATGCAGGAAGAGGTATTCGTTGGTCTTATTTACAATGCAGAACTTTAAAATGTTGAACTTTTCTAATTTTTTAGATAAACCAGAAATGGACTTTTCGAAATGGGCAAAGACCTTCGGGCACTTAATGATAAATTAAAGAGTTTTACATTTCCTCAAAAATTAAGACTTGTAACTTAGCAATTCGAAAATTTAACTTTAAATAGGAACGTAACGTATCATCTTTTAAAATTGATGTGGCACCTGAAGTTTTTGATACTTTGCTTAACAATTATTTTTGGCCAACCGGGGCATTTGTTCGCGAATTTGAATACAAGCCACATAAAAATAAAAATAAAATAAATAACTTAGCTTCAATTCCTAATCGTGACACTGAGCCAAAAAACTAATTTTAAATTCTACTTTAAGTATTTTCTACCAAAACGTTAGAGGTTTAAATACTAAATTGAACGATTTATATTTAAAAGGCTTAGACTGTAACTATAACGACATTTGCTTTACTGAAACCTGGCTTAAACCACATATTTTTAATTCAGAGATCCTTCCTAATCAATATCAAATTTATAGAAATGACCGTAAGGACAGAATCGGTGGGGGTGTTCTTTTTGCAGTTCATTCTTCAATACCATCCCATGATGTTAATATCCCCCTCATCGAGTCAATAGAATTGAAAGCAATACGAGTTACGGTAGGAAATGGTTTCTTTTATTTAGCTGCTTGCTACATCCCTCCTAACTCTGACTTATCGGTATATTCTCAACATATTGCGTTACTTAGATCTTAAAGTTCAATGATTACTGCAGATGACTCGATGATTGTTCTTGATGACTTCAATATGACAGGCATGTCATGGACTCTTATAGACGACTTTATCGTTCCAATATCATCAAGGGATAAATACAATGTGTTCTTAAATCAGATCAATTTAACTATAAACAATTTTGGAACCATTCTGGATCTTGTTTTTGTTGATGACGTATCTAAGTCATCTATGAAGAGGTACGAACCCTTGGTTATTCCAGAGGACTCTTATCACCCTGCGATTGAGGTAAATTACAAGTTATTGGTGATTTTGGAAATAATGTTGATAAATCAAGTAGCTCAAACGCTTGTTTTATTTTCGCAAAAGCCAATTTCAAGATATTATATCGAGAATTATCAAAATTATCATGGCCAACGTATAAAGATGATGTTGAACGTTGCGTCCAGCATTTTAATAACACTATATTAAGCTTATTTCAAAAGTTTGTACCAAAACTGGTTTGCGTACAAAAGGGAAAATCACAACCTTGGTTTACTAAAGAACTAAAAAAATTTTAAAAATAAAAAGTCGCGATCTCTTAAATTGTACAAAAAAACTGGTTTGCACACTAACTATATTAAATACTCAGTTATCAGACACGCTTATTTTGAATTAAATAAAAAATGCTACAGATCTCATTTGTGCAAAGTTAAAAGGAATTTAATAAAAAATCCTGAATTATTTTATGATTTCGTTAACTCTAGGCGCAGAGTGACTAGTTTTCGGTCTGCTATGAAATATCAAAATACCGGGTCTTGTGACTCCCAATCAATTTCCAATATGTTTGCCCAATTCTTCAGGTCAAATTCTTTCTGCTTTTCCTAAATTATTCGAAGCTATTGTGGTTGACCATTTAACATATTCCGTACCCTCTACAATTTCTAGCACAAAACACGGATTCTCTAAGGGTAAATCTACCGGTACAAACTTGCTTGAGTTCACAACTCATGTTTTAAATGTATTCAGAGAATTTATGCACACTGATATTATACACATTGATTTTAGTAAGGCATTCGACAGAGCAAGCCACTCTTTACTGATCCATAAACTCGATCTCCTTGGTTTTCAACCTAATTCCCTTCATTGAATATCTTCTTACCTCATTGACAGAACACAACGAGTTCTTTTTAAAAATAGTTCCTCAAACATTATTCATGTTTCTTCAGGGGTCCCGCAAGGAAGTCACCTTGGTCCGATTTTGTTTTTACTTTTTATAAATGACTTACCTTCTGTAAAAAATTATTCAAAAATTTTATTGTATGCTGATGATGTAAAGCTTTTTAGATCGTATCATTCTGTTGTAGAAAGGTCCTTATTACAAGCGGATTTAAATATCATGACATACTGCTGTGAAGTAAATTACATGCCACTAAACCTTAAAAAATTTAAAGTAATGTGCTTTTCTCGAAGGGCAGTTCAACCACCTTCTTATGACATATGTAACCATAAACTCGAAGAAGTGTTTAACTTTGTTGATCTTGGAATTACAATGGACCCGAAATTTAATTTTAATCTTCACATAAATGTTACAGTTAACAAAGCCAAGGGAGTTTTTGCATTTGTAAAACGGTGGTCAAAAGAATTCAATGACCCTTACATCACGAAGGCTCTGTTCACAACGTAAGCGAGGCCCATACTGGAATATGTATCTGTTGTATGGCACCCGCGCTATCAAGTTCATTCCGACCGAATAGAGTCAATTCAAAAACAAACAAACAAACAAAAAATAAAGAAAAATATACTCAATGCTCTCAATAATTGATACATACATACATACATATACATATATTACTATTCGATCAGCTGATGAGCATTTGTTCTGTAGCTGAACAGTTTTAGATCTCAACACTTAACAAACCTCTGCATTTCATGACTCGGCGCAACATATATGAAAAAAAACAATAAATTTTTTTTTATATATCCGTGCGTCATGCGGATGCGCCCCTCGCGTCGGTCGGGCGGGTATGGAGGGATAAAACCGTTGGGATTATTGTTATTATTATTACTGTTTGGCGTAGGCTGCTAGGTACAAGAGGTCGAATCCGGCCATGTTGTACGTCACAGAACAAGGTGGCGGAGCAGGTATAAATAGTAATTTTCTTCAGCTGGAGATATGGCATTGCCGGAGTGAGATAAGCCTTACCCTCCCTACAGAGCTCTGTGTCTTAGCTATCGCTTCAGAGTTTAACTTCACATAACAAGTCGTCTACGTCGTTCTCTATCCCGGACAAATGCCGCATATGTCGTATGTCGATTGAAAACTGTGAAATGAAGTCTGACTGACGAGCTCTTGAAGGCGGTCTATCGTTCGCGAATTGTTTAAAGGCATAAACTAACGGTTTATGATCAGTGAAAAATGTCTCCCTTTCAGTAGGCGTCGCAAATGTTGAATGACTTGGTAGACAGAAATCAACTCCTCATCGTACGGCGGCGTTGGCGTTAACTTTTTCGAATAAAATCCGAGTAGCTGGTGAACGTCGCCGATGATTTGATGAACCACTGCGCCCACTGCACTGTTCGAGCCGTCGGTCACTATCGTGTATCTGCCTCCAGAGCCATGTGACTCATGAGAGTGTAGTTGGCCGCGAAAGATCTGGTTACTTCGTCTTACCATTTGAGTGTCGTTTTGTCGTTTTTAAGTTTGCCCAGTATTAACGTTCCAGTTTTCGTTGGTTGTTCACGGCGTTGAGAAAAATGGGCGATACAAATTGGGCATTCCATGAAAACGTTTGAGATCTTTCGCCAGCGTTGGCTTTGGGAATTTGCGGATCGCTGTTACTTTCTCTCCTATTGGTCACAGCCCAACCACCTTTGTCGCAGATAGCACGACCGTTAGCTTCGTTAAGCGTCATTCGGTCGTGGAGCGTATAGCGTACGCCGCTCGCTATACTTTTTAATGCATGTACCATTTGTAGAGTACAATTAATGGTTCGCTGCTTTTCCGTAGTTATTACTTGGTCAGGCCGTCGTGATGGATACATTGGCTCCGGTGTTAATTATAAATTTAAATCTGGTTTTGCTGCCCGTGATTGCATTACGTGCCAAGTTTTTTTCGAGTACGTCGGACTTAGAAAGCGGTATCTGTGTCTCTCTCCTAAGTTTTATGGCTTCACACTGAAAAAGCAGGGAGGCCGGTTTGTTTATTGCATCGTGGCCGAGTTTAAAATAAAACTTGCAAATTTCATTGTACGCTGTTTTTTGGGTTTGTAAATTTTGGAGCCGGTCGATTTTTAAGCGAATTTTGATGTGCGAGCTAAAGTTTTTCGAGTTGCCGCTTTACTCCCGCTATGCGGATGAATTCGCTTGCGGGTTTTACCTGTGTCTCTAGCTTCGTGCATGATTTTGTCACCTAATTTGGCAAGTTCAGGTAAGTTAGATGTCGAAATGGCGAACGCTGAAGACAAAGCGATATGAGATAACTCTATCTAGGGCGAGGATACTTAGCTCCCCAGAAGTTGTGTGGGAGTCGGTCACCTAGGTCGCACTCCGAAAACAGTTTGAGAGATGATGCAGTTTTTTAGATTGTCGTTCTTGCTATCTGCAAGTTGTTGTAGTACTGCTTCTTTGCGTTGTGCTGGCACGTGGGACTCGATGCATGTAAAAGCCTTGGACAAATTTGGTTATGTCCAAACAATGCAAATCCGAGCTTTTATTCGTGCGAACCTTATTTCTGGTCGCTACGCCCAAACCGAGGGTATTTTAATGCTGACTTTATTAACGCAAATTGCTTTGTTCTCCTGGTAGTCCCCGTTGGGTACTTCCAGGTGGACATTGTTCGGTTGTGAAATCGGGGGCTGTGGCTATACTTAGGAGCGGTGTTGTGTTAGGAATTAGTTGTCGGGGTCACCAAGTAAGCTACACTTGCGAATAATTACGATTGTCTTACGATGACAGACACGCAAAAGAAAAGTTATTTTATTTGTTTCCCTTATATATACATATTCGTCTTAGCTTAGGGTTGCATTTTATGCAGCATATCATGTAGACTCTCGACCTTGCCCAATTTAAATACATACATACACGTCTCGAGCTTCTATTTCGCACGGCAACCGCACAGGCAGTGCTTAAGCCTTTCATTGTTCCTTTTGATTTGATTTTGATTTATTAAGGTTTAATGTATTAGTGCAATAAGATCTATATACATCTTTTGTAGCACACATCAAGAAGGTATTACTATCAGACCTTATAAACTAATACTAATAAAGAAAGAAAAACATACATAGCATTGAAAATTAAAATAAACATTTATACGTAAAAATTTCTTCCGTTCGAACCTTTCACCCATGTCGATTTTCTTATATCGCTCGCAGATAATTGGATTCCACTATTTCTTATATTTCGCGTAGCTCCTCGTTCCGAATACAAATAAAACGATTTAATTTTATTCGATTGTTTTCTACAGCGCACTAGCTGTTGTCTTTAATGAGTTTTTCAAACTGAACTTACAATCGTGCCCTAGCTTACACCTAGCCCACGGCTTCGCGCTGCGCTGCTGCTGTTCTGCTAGCGTTCTACCGTGCGGACGCAATTCTGCTGACATGGCTGTGCGTGTAGAGTATTCGGTGCAGCCAGTCCGTGCGAACGCAATTCTGCTGACATGGCCGCGCGTGTAGAATATTCGGTGCAGCCAAACCGTGTGAGCGCAATTCTGCTGACATGGTTGCGCGTGTGGAACGTTAGGTGCAACCACCCCGAGTGGGGTTGCGTCAACAAGATGTTGTTGTTGACGAAAATGTTATCGTGAGAACTTATTTACGATAACTCCTCCCCTTCTAAGACATGGACGTCCACGGGCCTCGTAGCGGCGTTTTTGATTGCTACTTCGACCGATTTGGTTATGTAAAGCTTCCTCCTGTAAGCGATCATGCGTCGGACTGCATAGGCGACCAGACCCACAATGAATATTACCCCGATGGTCGTTAGACTTGCGACATGAACTTTCTCTACACGTTTCTGCAGATGTTTGATGTGCTGCAGATTCTTTTGGTTTACATGGTGAAGGTAAGGTGCGGTAAGTATCTCTGTGTGCTCCGTAAGGTTGATTGTGGCGGCCCATGGTATTTCCGGTTTCAAAGGCGTCGTTGCGTTTTCATTGTAAAATGTCGTACCACTAATTCTCACACGATCTTTGAAGACAACCAGGTAGGTACCGTTGACTGTGATAGGAGCTTCATAATTTTCTTCTATGTCCGCCAGTTGGTCGTTGATGACAACCAAACCGTCGCTGACCTGCGCAATAGGTGGGAGGTTGTTAAATGTTGTGCCGCAGTTGGCGGTATTGCGTGTCACTAGTTGTAGAGCGCATGACATGAGTGAAGATGCTAAATAAAACGTTGGTACGGTGTCGCTGCAGTTCTTTACCGCGAGTGTGCGGTTGTGGCACGTAGCTAAGATGGACTCCTGTAGGTGCAGGATTTCGTGGCCGTGGGCTACTGGCAAAATATTAAGTTTCTTACATCTAAACTTAGGAATAGGATATTTTATTAAAGAATAAATGACATTGTTATATTGTAGAATCTTAATCTTAGCTAAAGACATAATGTCGGTTACTGTAAGGTTTGTGAAGTGCTCGTTTGATATAACGGAATTTATTTCATTACTTAATTTAGCGAAGGTTGTTGTTGGAGCACAAAGAGTTTTTTATGCCCTTGAATAAAAATGAACACCGGAATTTACTCTACTGAAATGTTGGCTTTATTTAATGATTAGCTGCGAAAAATGTACGTGTTAACGTTTCAATCGATGGACTGTAATTCTCTTTTTCAAATTACCAGAGCTGTACTCGAAGGTTACAGACTAGTACTGTATATGTATGAATGTATAAACATATGTATGTACGGGTGTACATATGTGCATATGTGCAAATGCTTAAAACTAACGACGGCATATTTATGTTCGTATGTACATTTGTACATGAGTAGACTGGCATAGGAAATTGTGCTGACTGCTAGCGGGATATGACCAGTTATGCTGGGTGGTTGTTGTTGGGCCTAGGTGGCGTGATTTCCACTGCTTGTCGTAGGTGGGGACATCTAATGTGCAAGCGTATTACGCGCAAGAGTGAGGAGTGGGCGCGATGGAATTGTGGGATTGAAACTCCTTTCGAAGAGAGTAAACAGATGATGACGATGATGATGCGAAGAGTGTGTGTGATAACGTGAAGGTGCGCTAACTATGATAAAGGGTGCGACAATAGCAGCGATGAATCCCTGTGCTTGAACATCCTCCCCCTTGAAGGCAGTGCTTTCAACGACTTACTCCTGTTGTGTTTGTGAATCGATGGGTAGCTTGCACACTTTAGCAACTGCTCGTTTGTGAGTGCCATTAGCAGTCCTTATTATGACGACTCGTACCATTCCATCAATCCCTGCGATTGTTTCAATAACGCGTCCCAAAGGCCATTTGAAGGGTGGGGTATTTTCGTCTCTGATGAGCACCAAGTCGTTTTCCTTTAAATTTTCTTGGGATACACGCCACTTTGTTCGCCGTTGCAACTCCTTCAAATATTCGGATTGCCATCGCTGCCAAAACTGTTGCTGAATTGCCTGGATTGCCTGATATCTTTTCAGCTTACCCACATTGATGTGTGATAGTGATGGCTCCGGAATGGTGGTTAAACTTTGTCCAATTAAGAAGTGTGCTGGAGTTAAGGCACTAAGATCATCTGGGCTGCTCGACAATGGGGTGATGGGTCGACTGTTGATCATGGCTTCGGCTTGGCAGCAGACCGTGTGAAGCTCATCGAAATTTAAAATGTTTGCTCCGATTGTGCGGCGCAGGTAGAACTTGGCTTGCTTCACTGCGCTTTCCCAAAGTCCACCGAAATGAGGCGAACGTGGAGGAATAAACTTCCAAATGATTCCTTCCTCAGAAGCAAATCCCTCGACTGCAGTGATGTGTTGTTGGGATTTAAACGATGCTAGCATTTCTTTAAGCTCACGATTTGCTCCTACAAAGTTTGTGGCATTATCGGAGAAAATCGTGTGGCATCTACCGCGACGGGCGATAAAGCGCTTTAAGGCCGCTATGAATGCCATGGTTGTCAAGTCAGGGACCAGCTCAAGATGTACTGCCTTGGTGGTAAAGCAAATAAATACCGCGATGTATACCTTGACTGGAGCCTTGCCTCGGATGTGTTGCGTTATTAGGAACGGGCCACAATAATCAATACCCGTTACAGCAAATGGGTGCGACGATTCAACTCGTTCCCGCGGCAATGCTCCCATGAGTTGGTTTTGGAGTTGTGGTTTGTTGCGGTAGCACAAAATGCAACGATGCACTACTTGTTTAATTATGCTTCGAGCATTTATGATCCAAAATCTGTCTCTTATGATGCTCAGCAGTGTTTGACAGCCAGCGTGCGAATGACGACGATGAAGGTGCTCGATGATAGTACGCACGAACGGGTGTGACTTCGGTAGTACAATTGGGTGCTTGGCGTCGAATGACAGCGATGAGTTGGCAATTCTCCCTCCAACACGAATTATCCTATTGTGAAAGAATGGCGAAAGTTGGTTTAACGTGGATTGGAGACTTAATTTGCCTGTCTGCAGCGCTTTGTATTCGTCAGGGAACGATTGTTGCTGAATGTAGCGGATCACTAGCATCAAGGCGTCGTCCAATTCCGGCGCGGTTATTGCACCTGACTCAACTGGTAGTTTGCGAAGTTTGTCGACGAAACGTTTCATGTATGCAAGTATGCGAAGAAACTTGAAGTAGCTATTTACAAATTTGTGATCCGCAACGATGTCTTCGATTTGCGTAACTAGGAGAGTGTGACGTTGTTTGCGTTGCTCCGGCAAATTGACGGTGGCCTTGATTGGGTTAGAGGGCCAGTATTCTTCTTCTAGTTGTATGAACTGTGGTCCGTGAAACCAAAAATTATTGTTGATGAGATCGTTCACCTTTACTCCTCGTGATACCAAGTCCGCAGGGTTCTCAGCGGACGATACATGACGCCAAGTGTAGTCAGCTGTAAGCTGTTGGATTCTTGCTACCCTATTGGCAACAAATGTGGTCCAACGCGAAGGCTCACCCTGTATCCACGACAGGGCGATCGTGGAGTCAGACCAGCAATATATGTTGCAGCGATTGATTGTGAGGGTTGCTACCAACGATTCCAGCAATTCTGCTAACAGGAGCGCGGCGCACAGCTCTAATTTTGGTAGGGTGATTTCTTTGGTGGGCGCCACTCTTGATTTGGCGGTAATAAGCGATGTATGTGGAGACCCATCAACATGAGATACAGCGTAAACACAAGCTCCGTAAGCCTTGGTACTTGCGTCTGCAAAGGCATGTAATTTAGTATGAGAGTCAAAATATACGAACCTTGGCACATGAATTTGTTCGATGAAATTGAGTTGGTGACATATATCAGCCCATTGTGTTTGAATAACAAGAGGTACGCTTTCGTCCCAGGCGAGGCGCAACTTCCATAATTCTTGCATCAATATTTTACAGCTGACGATGATGGGGTTTATTAATCCGAGCGGGTCGAAGAAGCTGGCTAGTTGCGAGAGTATCGAGCGCTTGCTGGCCTTCAGCACGTGCTGTTGAGACGGTGAGTATGAAAAGAAGAAGCAGTCGGTTGCCGGTGACCACCTTAAACCTAATGTTTTAATGTAGTCAATATTTTCAACATCTATTATTGGTTCCTTGTCTGCCTCTGGTATGTCGTCGATGATGCTGTGGTGATTTGCTGCAAATTTTCGGAGAGGGAATCCTCCTTTGGTGAGCAAATCGATGACTTCCGCTTTGATTGTTTTAACTTCTTCAATTGTGGCGCCACCTGTCATCAAGTTGTCGACGTAGAAGTCTCGAAGAGTGACAGCAGATCCAATAGGGTGGGTGGAAATATTGTCGTATGCCAGTTGTTGCAAACATCTCACCGCTAGAAACGGGGCACAACTAGTTCCGTAGGTTACTGTCCGTAGCTGAAAAGTGGTCAACGGTTCACTTGGAGAGGTTCGCCATACAATACATTGCCACCTCGCATCTCTTTCATCGACCATGATTTGCCGATACATTTTAGCTATGTCGGCCATTAAAACATATCGATATGTGCGAAAACGAAGAAGTATTGTATATATAGTGTCTTGCAATGTCGGGCCAACCCGAAGTACTTGGTTAAGAGCGATACCACTTTCAGTACGACAGGAGGCATCAAACACAACACGTAGTTTTGTGGTCGAACTATCCGACTTAATCACGCAATGGTGCGGGATGCATGTGCCTACTTTCGATGATACGTGGTCTGCTGAAATCTCGACCATGTGTTTTAAGTCGATGTACTCCTGCATGAACTTCTTGTATTCGATTTCAACCGGGTTGTTTATCAGCATTCTTTTCTCTACTGATATGAATCGACGACGAGCGATGTTATATGATTGCCCTAGTTTGCTTGGGCTAGTAGAAAAGGGAAGGCGAACAATAAACTTATTTGTTACTGGGCAACGTGTTGTTGTTTGCGCAAAGTAGTGTTCGCACTCTTGTTCCTCAGCGGTCCGCATTGCTGATGGACGATGATAGTTGTCTTCTAATTTCCAGAATTTCTCTAACAGAGTATCCAATGCAGGTGGTGAATGAATAATGAGCGAAGTAAAATTTGATGTGTGTGACGGAGACGACAAAGACAGCGACGCCGACGTTAGTAGCGATGACGATGTGGGTGGCGACGACCAAGGTGGTGTTGCTGGTGGCGATGATAATGTCGGCTGCGACGACGAAGAAGACGAAGGTGATGAATGTGTTGTTATGGCTCCAGCGACGATCCAACCCAGTTGCGATTTTTGTAGGGTCGGCAAATTCTTGCTTAGTTTGATTTGACCTACTGAAAGTATGTCAAAAAACAAACTAGCACCGATGAGGATATCAATAGGTCCAGGGTAATTAAATCGATTGTCTGCAAGGTTGATGTTGCTAGGTATACCCCAATTGTTAATATTGATGCGATATTGCGGTTGATTCGAAGAAATTGATGGCAGTATTACCGCCTCTATTACTGACGACAATCCTGATTGCAGTGATTTGAACTCAACTATTGCAATTTGATGTGACCTTGTAGTGACCGCACCAATTCCACTTATTTCCATACTTGTCTTGCTGCGATGGAGTTTAAGTGTCTGAGCCATGTGTTCCGTTATGAAATTTAGTTGCGATGCTGAATCAAGAAGTGCTCGTGCTGTTGTGGTGTTGTGCTTATTGTGCAGCTGTACCAAAGCTGTTGCGAGAATGACGTCACTGTGACAATTGTGAACGTGCATGGTTGTTGGCGACGGGGAAGGTACGTCATTGGTTTCCTGGCGGTGAGGCGTACCTTGTTGTGTATGGCGATGCAATAGCGTATGGTGGCTGACCTTGCAGTGTTGACATCTTCTGGATGATGGGCAATTGCTTGACGAATGGTTTGTGCCCAAGCAATTCAGACACAGTTGTTTTCGCTTGACCAGTGCAAAACGCTGCATTGGATCTAATGCTGCAAATTTGTTGCAGTTGAAAGCATTGTGAGCGGTTTGCTCGTCGCATAGATGGCATTTATTGGCTTGTGTTGAAACGAAGGTGGAATGAGATTTCGATGATCGCCGCTTTGTCGATGGCGATAATGGCGATGTTTTTGCCGATAAGTAGGGAGTTGGCAGGCTTCGGCTTGCCTCGATGATGTTAAAATTCTGACATCGGCGTTCAAGGAACCCAGCTAAGTCTTCCCACGACGGCAATTTCAACGGTGAAGTGGTGCTGCTCAATTTGGTGGCGACCTCGTCCTCCCACTTGGATTGAGTGGATTCATCGAGCTTAGAGGTAAGCAGATGCAGAATTATGCCATCTACTATCTGTGATTTCGATGCTAATGACTCCATAGCGCGTATGCTGCCGTTGACCATATCGATGAATTCGCGTAGGGCGGATGCACTTGGCTTTAACACACGCTGTATTTCAAAGATTCTTTTTAAATGTGATTGAAAGATTAGACGTTTATTGTCATATCGTGCGGTAAGTAATTCGATGGCCTTTCGATAATTGATCGCTGTGACCTCTAGCGCCTGCACGAGGCGCGCTGCACTGTCGGTTAAGCAAGATCGCAGGTATTGAAATTTCTCTATCTCTGATAGCTCGTTGTTTGTGTGTACTAATACCGCAAACATGTCGAAGAAATCTAGCCAGTCTGCATGGTGGCCCGCAAACTTTGGTAATTGCAGCTTCGGCAGGTGAGACCTTGTTTGCGAGGTTGACGATGAAATGCGGGTGCTACTCAAGGCTTCAGGTTCAGCGGTACGAAGCTGAGCGATCCTCTCCATAATGGCAGCTTTAACTGTGAAATATGCATCTTCGCAGTTGGTGCGACACTCTCCATCTAACTGTGATTCGTCGAGTTCTTCCAACTGCGATTGGATAGTTTCAAAATTGTCTAGTTGACGCTGCAACATCTCGAGCTTGACCTTGAGCATTGGCTCGGTCATGGTGGTTAGCTCCGCGATGTTTGCGCGAGAATTTTCAAGGCGCTGCAGTAGTGATTCCCGCTGGCGAACCTTCACTCGAATGTTACCCGGTGCAGCAATCTGTGTTGGTGTTGATTCGTCGTCATGAGAACGAAAGTCCTGGCTATTGGGCATTACGAACGCAAAATTGAGCACTTGAAGTTAACAATTATTAACGCGAAACCGATCTTTAGATCCGGCTCGAAGGACCTTTATGTTGGAGCACAAAGAGTTTTTTATGCCCTTGAATAAAAATGAACACCGGAATTTACTCTACTGAAATGTTGGCTTTATTTAATGATTAGCTGCGAAAAATGTACGTGTTAACGTTTCAATCGATGGACTGTAATTCTCTTTTTCAAATTACCAGAGCTGTACTCGAAGGTTACAGACTAGTACTGTATATGTATGAATGTATAAACATATGTATGTACGGGTGTACATATGTGCATATGTGCAAATGCTTAAAACTAACGACGGCATATTTATGTTCGTATGTACATTTGTACATGAGTAGACTGGCATAGGAAATTGTGCTGACTGCTAGCGGGATATGACCAGTTATGCTGGGTGGTTGTTGTTGGGCCTAGGTGGCGTGATTTCCACTGCTTGTCGTAGGTGGGGACATCTAATGTGCAAGCGTATTACGCGCAAGAGTGAGGAGTGGGCGCGATGGAATTGTGGGATTGAAACTCCTTTCGAAGAGAGTAAACAGATGATGACGATGATGATGCGAAGAGTGTGTGTGATAACGTGAAGGTGCGCTAACTATGATAAAGGGTGCGACAATAGCAGCGATGAATCCCTGTGCTTGAACAGTTGTCTTTATGGACCCTCCCCCTCTTATGAGCACCGTTGTGCCCAAATCCTTTTCAACATTTTCCTCAGTATAAAGGGGTGTCAGCTTATTGCCTAGTCTCCTATTGTTTTTGACCAGGACTTTGTCGCCCTCTGAGAATTCCCTATCTATTATATTCTTATTGTGCGCTACTAATTCCTTTTCTTGCGCATTCTTCAAGCGAGACGCTATCTGCGTATCGTCCTTTTTTGGACGAAAGACTGTAATGGGCTTCATTCCTGTTACCGTATGAATTGAGTTATTATATTCAATTGTGGACAAAAGGATTATTTCCTCGATATCTTCAAGATTTTTATCGATTTTGAGGCATTGCGATATTTCCGTCAGTGTGCTATGGAATCGCTCTACCTGTCCATTTGATGTACTATGAAGTGGTGGGGCGTTCGCGATTTCTATACTAAAATGGTTATTTAGTGTCGCCTTGACGCTAAATGAATTTAGGGACTTTTCGTTGTCGCAATATATGGTTTTGGTTCCGGAAAACATACTAAGTAGCTGCAGAAGCTCGGGTTTTACGTCTACTATCGTCCCAGACCTAAGCGACTGTACTATTGCAAACTTCGAAAATTTGTCGATGCAAGTCAAAAAATACTTCGATCCAGTAGAAAATATGTCGATGTGAAGGATTTCTCCGCAATATGTCGGTATGGGTGTCCGAGCAATAAGTTGCTTTTTTGGGTGGCGGTCGTATTTCGCCTGAGAACATACGCGGCAGTTGGCCACGAACTGCTTAGCCTTCTTTTCCAATTTTGGGAAAAAGTAGTCTTCTAATATCTGTTTTGTATTTTCTTGAGCTGCGCGATGAGCTCGATTATGCTCAGCCGCAATTATTTCTTGTTGTTCGTTTGGGTCAAATATGTCATTAACAAATTTCTCTGTATGTCTGAGTTTTACTGTTGGAAAGAGTTCAGTCAATTCATGTTGAAATTGTGCTAGGGTGTGTAGGTCACAATGTATTGCGTTCACTACATCCACTTTCACTGCCTCTTGCAGGAGTTTCATTAAATCATCCTTGGTTTTGAATGAAATTAAATGCCTTGTTTTTTTTCCAAAAATAATATAAGTTCTTCTTTGAGGTTCTACGCCTTCTTCTAAAAGTATTTGGTTTCGGAAACAGTTAACCGGCTTATCGGTTCTTTCAATAGTATTAGTAGACGATACCTCGCTGTGTATTGTCTCAATACTCATATTGTCTAAAGCGTTTATATGCTGCCTAGACAATGCATCCGCAACCACGTTTTCCTTACCCGGTTTGTAGATGAGCTTTGCATTGCATTCATCTATGAAAGCTTTCCATCTCTTAATTTTTGAGTTTGGATTTCTGTCGGAAACCGCAAAGGTTAGTGGCTGGTGGTCCGTAAACACATTAAGCTTGGGTACACCGTAAAGGTAATTTCTGAGCGATTTTAATGCCCAAACGATGGCTAGTAATTCTCTTTCGTTTGTGGCGTAATGCTCCTCGCTACCGGACAAGGTGGGAGAGATCATGGTAATAGGTTTGCCCTCCTGTGAAAGGACGCCACCGATAGCGTGTGAGGACGCATCAGTAGTCAAATCGAACGGTTTGCTGAAATCCGGATATGTTAGTGTTACGTCCTCGGATGCTAGAATTTCCTTTAATGTATTGAAGGTCTTTTTCTGTTCGTCAGTCAAATCAATTTTGATTTTTTTCGACTGTGATGCAGTAACTCGACCGTATTCTCCCCTCATAATATTTGACAGGGGCTTTGCTATCTTAGCGAAATCTCTTATAAAACAGCGGTAATACCCCGCCAGGCCCAAGAATGATCTAAGCCCCCTCAAAGTGGTGGGCTCAGGGAAATTCCGAATTGTGTCAACTTTGTCTGGACATGTTTTAATTCCCCCTTGCGAGACCAAAAATCCCAAGTATTCAACTTCGCTTTTAAAAAATTTTGACTTTTCTGCCGTAACCCTCATATTGGCTTCGAATAAACTTCTAAGAATTGCTTCAACATCCTTTAAGTATTGTTGCTCATCCTTTGAGAATATAATGACATCGTCTACGTAGACGAAACAGTTTTTTCCTATGTGTTCTCTTAACACATCGTCTATTGTCATCTGGAAGATACTGGGAGCGTTCTTCAGGCCGAAGGGTAGCCGACAGAATTCATACTTTCCGTTCTTCACGGAGAAGGCAGTCTTTTCTCTATCGCGCTCTAATAGTTTTATCTGGTGAAAACCAGACTTCAAATCTAGAGTAGTAAAGAATTTGCTCCCGCCCAGATTGGACAAGATCCCTGTAATATCGGGGATCGGGTACTTATCACTGATTGTTTTCTCATTCAGTTTCCGAAAATCTATAACTAATCGTTTTTTTTCTCTGCCGTCTTCATCAAGACCTTTCTTCTTAACTACCCATATAGGGTTGTTGTATGGGGCCCTAGAGGTCCGAATGATGCCATTCGCCAAAAGGTCCTGGATTTCCTTATTTACGAAATCCGAAACGCCCAGTGGGTACGGGTATAACCTTGAGTACACTGGTTCCTCGTTCTCTGTGCGAATCGTTGCCACGACATTGATATTATATGGAAGCGCCTGATTGGGATCTGCAAATACCCCATTTACACTACTAATTATTTTGACGACGGCTTCCTCTAAATGATTGGGAATTGACTTAAACTGCAGTTGCAGATGACTTACATCCTGGCTGGTGATCAATAAAATAACCTCCTTGCCAAAGTCATGCCTAATTGTATTTGTCTTTAGATCAATAGCCGCGTGTACCGTGTTCAATAAGTCGAGGCCAATTACACCATCGAATGATGTCAAATTCGGTAGTATGAAAAAGTCTGCCACTACTCCAAAAATTTTAACTTTGCATTTGTGCTTAATGGGGGTAACCCCATGAATTGATTTAACTGAAAATGGATTCCTAACCGACTGTATTCCCTTTAAGTATGGCAATTGTTTGATATAACTCCTTGACGCGCCAGTATCGACAAGGAGTTTGACCTCTTTCCCTCCTATTGACCTCGAAATCCAGGGAAGGAGGGATTTTGCTCTAAAAAATTGAGCTCATCATTTTCAATGTTATCTGCTGCTTCTTCCGCTTCTTTGTCATACGTTGGTTCGTTAGATGCATCAGGCTCGTCATTCAGATGATTTACGCGCTGTATCTTAGGGCCGGTGTACCGTCCCGAATTCGCTGTGCGCTTCTGCAGGTTCCCCTGCTGCCTGCCGTTATGATCTTGGCCAGGACTATTGGGAAGGTGTTTAAAGTGGGATGTGGAAGGATCTACTTCCATAGGCTCGACACGCCTTTGACCTGAATAGTTACTACTAGTATATGGCTTCAAGTTATTAGTGGAACTTTGTGCATGACCGGCCTGCCTATTTTGTTTACTAACTGAATAATGTGGATTCTTGCGACCCCCACTGTGGTCAGAATTAAAGCTCTTTTGATTACTGAGGATCTGGATAGCGTTGGCTTTCTTGTTGTAAGAAGTTTCATGAGATCTGTTTGCAAAATTTGTTGCAAATGCGTAACGCTCGTTATTAGCGTCCACCTCCTGTGCCAAGGCCAGGGCCGATGGAAGGTCCGAAGGCCTAGACGCGAACAGGATGTCACATAGTGGCTTCCTTAAACCTGATATGAACACTCTGAGTGCATCGGCCCTGTACTTTTCATTTATGGTGTCTGCTACTCCACTTTCGTAGGACATAATAGTTTTGTTTGCTAACAGAGTTAGTTTCTTCTGTACTTCATCGTAAAATTCTAGACATGACATTGAACCTTGTCTCAGTGTTGATAGTTCCTGTTCAATGAGGTATATTGGTCGCTTGTCCGCGTAGGTAAAGTCGAGGCGAGAAATTATTGCGCTAAAATTCAGCACCGTGTTAAAGGACGAAAGTACTGCATCGGCCGCCCCTCGTACCTTATTTCTCAAAATAGTAACTGCTTGATAGTGGCGTTCGCTGCCATCGTATCTTTTAAATAATTCGTATGTATTATGTGCAGCCTCACGCCAGGGCACATACGTACCTGGGTGGCCAAAGAATTCAGGGAGAGATTTAATAGCGTCAAGCGTAATCTCGCAACTTACTGTAGGAATGATAGCATCCCTTGTAAACTTTTCTATTTTTGGCTTCGTCAAAGCGACCTGATTCTGAATTGCAATTATCTTTCTGTCGAATTCTAATTTTTGAGCCGCTAATGCCCTGCTCACCTCTGCTCTAATCAACTCGCCTACTTGGTCAGCGTTCATGATATGTTCTTCTGTGTTTTCTAATTTAAGATTTTTAAACAAGTCCTCTAACACTTCATCATCTACTTCCCCTAAAAAGTCTTGTTCTATTTTAACTTTTTTTTAATTCAAGTAATTCACTCATCAACTATTCGCAAAAATTGTATTTTCACTTTATTATATTTCACTATTACTACAAGTAATTTTTAAACGAGACAAGCACTTCACTCACCCTTTCATCCTTAACATATTCTTATAATATTCCAGGATTGGTCCCGTTAATCGCCTTTCTTCCTTATCCAGTGGTGGTGGTAATTAATTTTCGGTTTTATATTCGCGTTCCAGGATTGGTCCCGTTAATCGCCTTTCTTCCTTATCCAGTAGTGGTGTTAATTAATTTTCGGTTTTATATTCGCGTTCCAGGATTGGTCCCGTTAATCGCCTTTCTTCCTTATCCAGTAGTGGTGTTAATTAATTTTCGGTTTTATATTCGCGAGCCCCACGTTGGGCGCCAATAAAACGATTTAATTTTATTCGATTGTTTTCTACAGCGCACTAGCTGTTGTCTTTAATGAGTTTTTCAAACTGAACTTACAATCGTGCCCTAGCTTACACCTAGCCCACGTCTTCGTGCTGCGCTGCTGCTGTTCTGCTAGCGTTCTACCGTGCGGACGCAATTCTGCTGACATGGCTGTGCGTGTAGAGTATTCGGTGCAGCCAGTCCGTGCGAACGCAATTCTGCTGACATGGCCGCGCGTGTAGAATATTCGGTGCAGCCAAACCGTGTGAGCGCAATTCTGCTGACATGGTTGCGCGTGTGGAACGTTAGGTGCAACCACCCCGAGTGGGGTTGCGTCAACAAGATGTTGTTGTTGACGAAAATGTTATCGTGAGAACTTATTTACGATAACTTACATCTATCAGAACTGGCTCCTCGTTTGAACCCCACAGTAAGACTAGTATATTAAATTTGTTCTGTTTTTCTGATACAACAAGCGCATCACTTTTTGAACAACTTTCCGTTAGCGTTGTAAAACTGTTGCTTAATCCTATTTTGAAATATCTCACAGACAAAAGTCACAGGCGAAAAAGCTTTGACAGTAATGAATTTTACAGGGAAAATGACATACAAACTTGCAAATTTTTCAGTAAATACAATATCCTCACGGTGTTTAAGACAAGAAACAATCTAGGAAAGATACTTAGAAGCAGCACGAATTAAGAAGACCCACTGAACAAACAAGGCGTATATAAGCTACCTGTGAGTGCCAATATAGCTATATAGAACAAACCCGACTAAGAATAAGAACAAGGTATCGTGAATACACAAGGGACCACAACAAAGATTACGAAATCTAATTTGCAAACCACTTGGGAAACGAAAAATTTTCACCCGCAAACATAGAGAAACCCGTTCAGGTACTAAACATATTAAAAACAAAAAACGGCGCCTGAATGCTCTTGAAAAAATATATTAACGAAAAACATTTGATGGAAGGATAATAAACGAACAAATAAATGAACAACTCTACACGATATTTGCAATTTTAATGCTTGTTCACAAAACGCAAGCAACGACGCAGACACCAGCATTCAAAACATACCTGCAAATACCCAAACGGACTAAAGTTACGGACTATTTACCTGTTCTTACCGCGAAGGCAGTCGCGAAATGAAATATAACCATTTTGGATTCTAACCGCGCGAGACTTCAGGTACCTGTATTTAGGACACTTTACATTTGTTTGTTTACTTACTTCATTGGCTCGATAACCGCCTATGCGATTTTGGCCGAGCTTAGCATAGCACGCCACTTATTTCTTTTTTTCGCCAACTGGCGTCATTTGGAAATACCTAGAGTACCGAAGCTACTACCAAGGGATACCGCATCGAATACTTTCAGAGCTGGAGCGCTTTCATCCACGCGAATGACATGACCTAACCAGCGAAGCCACTGGTTCTGAATGCGTTGCACTATGTCTATGTCGTTATAAAACTCGTACAGCTCATTGTTCCATCTTCCACGGTATTCGCCATCGCAAAAGCGTAAAAACCCATAAACCTTTAGGATAATCTTTTTCTCGAACACTCCTAGAGCCCTCTGATAAGATGTCTTCATCGTCCATGCTTCTGCGTCATACAACAGTACGGGCATAATGAGAGACTTATTGAGTGTAGTTTTTGTCCGTCGAGAGAGAACTTTACTGCTCAGTTGCCTACTCTGTCCGAAGTAGCACTTGTTGGCAAGAACGATCCTCCTTTGGATTTCGAGGCTGACATTATTATTGATGTCAATGCTGGTTCCTAAGTAAACGAGACCTTTTCAAAGTTATAACTGTCAACAGTGATGTTTGATCCCAGTCGTAAATGTGCCAACTGTCTATTTGATGACAGGAGATACTTCGTCTTACCCTCAGACCCATTCGCTTCTCTAACCAGTTTGGAGAAGGCAGAAGGCAGCGGCATGCGCCAGTAATAGCATCAGGTTAAAAATGTCGCATGACAAAGAGTGACCCTGTCTAAAACCTCTTTTGGTATCAAACGGCTCGGAGTGGTCCTTCCCAATCCTGGCGGAGCTGCTGGTATTACTCAACGTCATTTTACATAGCCGAATAAGTTTTGCGGGGATACCAAATCCAGACATTGCAGCATAAAGGCAACTTATTCTTGTGCTGTCGAAGGCGGTTTTGAAATCTGCAAAAAGGTGGTGCGTTATTAATTATCAACATTGCACTCTGTCGGACAAGAGGAAGAAGGTAGAAGTTGTTGCCGGTATCTCGGCACTTTTGATGGTGGTGCTACCCCATGATGCGCATGAGCTCTCTAAAATTTGCCGATTCGAACTGTCGTCCTAAATCGGCTGTAATCTGTGCGGGTGTGCAATCCATTCTTCGCTTAATTTGCGTACGACAGATTCTGCTGACATGTTTGGGATAGGCACCACCGCCGGGCGAAAGAAGCGATCTATGCAAGTATTAGATGTCCTTCGATACCGGCAGCGACCCTATAGTACCCGTCTATCAGCGTCGTTGTAATTGCCATGAGGGGACTTTATATGTCGTTAATTTTTATTTCTCTGGCACTGAATACAGCGTTATAATTTAAATTTATGAGGTGTTTTATGTCCTGGCAGAGCTAGTCTGTGTAGCATGTGTATCAAACGTCAAGCTGTAGAATTGTGTTTTCTCTGTGCTACCTTTTTCTTATTGAAATTTCATTATTTCTTTTTATAAAAATTAATAATTTAGTGATAAAAGTTTTGGAGACTTATCTGTGCGCATTTAAAGCTAATTATAATATTTGTTGAGCATTTGTTTGCATTGATTTTATTACACTTTAATTTAGTTTTCAATTCCCGAGTCATTAGTTGATTTGCATTGTTATTGTTTCTTATTTACATTGTTTGTGCTTATTTTATTTTTTTTGCTTTAAACTTTGTGTATTTGTTTAAGTTTGCGCGCATTTTATTTTCTCTTTTTGATTGTGATTCTTTAAACAGCTGTTTGCGTTTAGTTTTTTAGGTGTCTATTACTGTGCATCTAAAACTGTTCGTTGCATAAATAGCTCACAAACCTTAAATAATTATAAAACTTGCACTACCTTCCAAACTGCTTTCTTTGATTTATTAATACAATTTTTGTTTTTTCTCATATTGAATTTTACTGTTTAAAATATGTCTTGCATTTTTGACAACTGCAAAAATAAAAGCGATAATGAGCAACGCTCTGTTGCAAGCTGAATGTGCGATGGGATTGCTCATATAATATGTGTCGGATTGACTGGTAGAGTCCTAGACTTAATAAATGAAGGAAGAGGTATTCGTTGTCTTATTTAAAATGCAGATCAACTGAGGTTGAACTTTTCCAATTTTTTAGAGAAACCAGAAATGGATTTTTCGAAATGGGCAAAGACCTTCGGGCACTTAATGATAAATTAAAGAGTTTTACATTTCCTCAAAAATTAAGACTTGTAACTTAGCAATCCGAAAATTTAACTTTAAATAGGAACGTAACGTATCATCTTTTAAAATTGATGTGGCACCTGAAGTTTTTGATACTTTGCTTAACAATTCTTTTTGGCCAACCGGGGCATTTGTTCGCGAATTTGAATACAAGCCACATAAAAATAAAAATAAAATAAATAACTTAGCTTCAATTCCTAATCGTGACACTGAGCCAAAAAACTAATTTTAAATTCTACTTTAAGTATTTTCTACCAAAACGTTAGAGGTTTAAATACTAAATTGAACGATTTATATTTAAAAGGCTTACAGCGGACACTGTGGAACAAAAAAATTATACGCGAAATTAAGGACCAAATACTACTGAAAAAACATGACAAGAGATATTTCAAGATTTGTTAAACTTTGCGCGGATTGCTCACGCAAGAAAAATTAATTATTACTCCACCGCCAATAAAACCATTCGACGTGGTTGTAGTAGACACAATAGGGCCTTTACCCACATCCGATATACATAGGTAACAATTTCGCTGTTACATTGATATGTGATTTAACTAAGTATCTTGTGACCATAGCAATACCAGACAAATCGTCCAGTACTGTTGCCAGAGCTATTTTCGAAGGTTTTATACTTATCTATGGGGTAATGAATACCATTAGATCGGATCTAGGTACAGAATATAAAAATCTAATTTTTGACGAATTATGCAATATTTTAAAAATAAAACATGACTTCTCTACGGCCCATCACCACGAAACAGTCGGTACAATAGAACGCAACCAAAGAGTTTCAATGAGTACCTTCACCCATACTTAAATGAAACATCTTCTGATTGGGAAACGTACTTAAAATATTTCACATTTCATCATAACGTAACCGTTAATTCCGCTTTTGATAATAAGCTAACGCCATACGAATTAGTTTTTGGCAAAAATGCTACATTACCGCAAGAAGTGCAAACCATGGCAATCGACTCTATTTATAATATCGATAACTATGCAAAGAAATGAAGTATAGGTTGCAAAAATCGCTTAACTTTGCAAGTTCAAAAAGTTGACGGTGTTAACGTCTCAATTCTAGATGAAATTAAAAACAAATTGAAAACAATACACAAAAATAGATTAAGAAAATTGAATTAAAAATACCATAATTAAAATTAGTATGCATATGTAAAACACTAACATTAAGTCATTTAGTACGGCCTATGTACACATATTCAGAAGTCTTATTAGCTTATTCTCAGATGTGTACAAACATATACATACATATATTATATATATAATACACAAAAAAAATATTTTTGAATAACATAAGTATCTTTAAAATTATGAAAGTAATATGTCATCAACTTTAAATTTGTTCGTCCAATTTCTTCAATTACTTTGCAGTCTAGACAAAGGGACAATGATTGTAACAAGCCTGATCAACTTGATGCAGTCTTTTTTTTTTTAATCACATAAGTATAACATATTTATAATGTACCGCTAATCCTTTTTATTCACCTCAACATTTACTTACAACGGCTCTGTAAGTTCTTGCTAAATTAAGAAATAGACAGTCCAAGTATAACTGTTAATACGCAAATGTCGTGTTTTTTAATTATTGCTTGTGTCGGTCGATGTCGTTAACCATGCTTACGTTACAATTGTAAACAAACTGGCTACTCGTTTTAAACCCCACAGTAAGCCTAGTATGTTAAATTTGTTCTGTTTTTCTGATACAACAAGCGCATTACTTTTTGAACAACTTTCCGTTAGCGTTGTAAAACTGTTGCTTAATCCTATTTTGAATTATCTCACAGACAGAAGTCACAGGCGAAAAAGCTTTGACAGTAATGACTTTGACAGGGAAAATGACATACAAACTTGCAAATTTTTCAGTAAATACAATATCCTCACGGTGTTTAAGACAAGAAACAATCTAGGAAAGATACTTAGAAGCAGCACGAATTAAGAAGACCCACTGAACAAACAAGGCGCATATAAGCTACCTATGAGTGCCAATATAGCTATATAGAACAAACCCGACTAAGAATAAGAACAAGGTTTCGTGAATACACAAGGGACCACAATAAATATTACGAAATCTAATTTGCAAACCACTTGGTAAACGAAAAATTTTCACCCGCAAACATAGAGAAACCCGTTCAGGTATTGAACATATTAAAAACAAAAAACGGCGCCTGAATGCTCTTGGAAAAATATATTAACGAAAAACATTTGATGGAAGGATAATAACCGAACAAATAAATGAACAACTCTACACGATATTTGCAATTTTAAGGCTTGTTCACAAAACGCAAGCAACGACGCAGATACCAGCAATCAAAACATACCTGAAAATACCCAAACGGACTAAAGTTACGGACTATTAACCTGTTCTTACCGCGAAGGCAGTCGCGAAATAAAATATAACCATTTTGGATTCTAACCGCGCGAGACTTCAGGTACCTGTACTCAGGACACTTTACATTTGTTTGCTTACTTACTGCATTGGCTCGATAAGCGCCTATGCGATTTTGGCCGAGCTTAGCATAGCACGCCACTTATTTCTTTTTTTCGCCAACTGGCGTCATTTGGAAATACCTAGAGTACCGAAGCTACTACCAAGGGATACCGCATCGAATACTTTCAGAGCTGGAGCGCTTTCATCCACGCGAATGACATGACCTAACCAGCGAAGCCACTGGTTCTGAATTCGCTGCACTATGTCGTTATAAAACTCGTACAGCTCATTGTTCCATCTTCCACAGTATTCGCCATCGCAAAAGCGTAAAGGCCCATAAACCTCTAGGACAATCTTTTTCTCGAACACTCCTAGAGCCCTCTCATAAGATGTCTTCATTGTCCATGCTTCTGCGTCATACAACAGTACGGGCATAATGAGAGACTTATTGAGTGTAGTTTTTGTCCGTCGAGAGAGAACTTTACTGCTCAATTGCCTACTCTGTCCGAAGTAGCACTTGTTGGCAAGAACGATCCTCCTTTGGATTTCGAGGCTGACATTATTATTGATGTCAATGCTGGTTCCTAAGTAAACGAGACCTTTTCAAAGTTATAACTGTCAACAGTGATGTTTGATCCCAGTCGTAAATGTGCCAACTGTCTATTTGATGACAGGAGATACTTCGTCTTACCCTCAGACCCATTCGCTTCTCTAACCAGTTTGGAGAAGGCAGAAGGCAGCGGCATGCGCCAGTAATAGCATCAGGTTAAAAATGTCGCATGACAAAGAGTGACCCTGTCTAAAACCTCTTTTGGTATCAAACGGCTCGGAGTGGTCCTTCCCAATCCTGGCGGAGCTGCTGGTATTACTCAACGTCATTTTACATAGCCGAATAAGTTTTGCGGGGATACCAAATCCAGACATTGCAGCATAAAGGCAACTTATTCTTGTGCTGTCGAAGGCGGTTTTGAAATCTGCAAAAAGGTGGTGCGTTATTAATTATCAACATTGCACTCTGTCGGACAAGAGGAAGAAGGTAGAAGTTGTTGCCGGTATCTCGGCACTTTTGATGGTGGTGCTACCCCATGATGCGCATGAGCTCTCTAAAATTTGCCGATTCGAACTGTCGTCCGAAATCGGTTGTGATCTGGGTGTGCAATCCATTCTTCGCTTAATGCGCGTACGACAGATTCTGCTGACATGTTTGGGATAGGCACCACCGCCGGGCACCGAAAGAAGCGATCTATGCAAGTATTAGATGTCCTTCGATACCGGCAGCGACCCTATAGTATCCGTCTATCAGCGTCGTTGTAATTGCTATGAGGGGACTTTATATGTCGTTAATTTTTATTTCTCTGGCACTGAATACAGCGTTCTGATTTTAATTTATGAGGTGTTTTATGTCATGGCAGAGCTAGTCTGTGTAGCATGTGTATCAAACGTCAAGCTTATTGAAATTTCATTATTTCTTTTTATATAAATTAATAATTTAGTGATACAAGTTTTGGAGATTTATCTGTGCGCTAATTATAATATTTGTTGAGCATTTTTTTGCATTGATTTTATTACACTTTAATTTAGTTTTCAATTACCGGGTCATTAGTTGATTTGCATTGTTATTGTTTCTTATTTACATTGTTTGTGCTTATTTTATTTTTTTGCTTTAAACTTTGTGTATTTGTTTAAGTTTGCGCGCATTTTATTTTCTCTTTTTTTGGATTGTCATTCTTTAAATAGCTGTTTGCGTTTAGTTTTTTAGGTGTCTATTACTGTGCATCTAAAACTGTTCGTTGCATAAATAGCTCACAAACCTTAAATAATTATAAAACTTGCACTACCTTCCAAACTGCTTTCTTTGATTTATTAATACGATTTTTGTTTTTTCTCATATTGAATTTTACTGTTTAAAATATGTCTTGCATTTTTGACAACTGCAAAAATAAAAGCGATAATGAGCAACGCTCTGTTGCAAGCTGAATGTGCGATGGGATTGCTCATATAAAATGTGCCGGATTTACTGGTAGAGTCCTAGACTTAATAAATGAAGGAAGAGGTATTCGTTCGTCTTGTTTAAAATGCAGATCAACTGAGGTTGAACTTTTCCAATTTTTTAGAGAAACCAGAAATGGATTTTTCGAAATGGGCAAAGACCTTCGGGCACTTAATGGTTAATTAAAGAGTTTTACATTTCCGGACGTTCAACCGTGCAGACGTGTTTTTTTATCGCTCCAATTTCTATTCTAATATTTGCTAATTCTACAATTAAAAAAAAAAATTTTCTTGTTTAAATAAAAAAAAAATTCTTGTTTGGGATTAGTATGGTGTTAACTGCTAATATTGAAACAACGACTCTTGTAATTTAATTTAATTGCAATATTCTATTTTTTGAAATTGAATTGAATTAACATGCCTTGCTTTTGCGGTCAAAAGGTTGATCGATCTCAACCGAAGGTGCTGTGTGCTAAGTGCAAAGAGTACTTTCATTTAATCTGTGTTGGTGTGTTGCCTGCTGATTTAGAATTCCTTCTCGCGTCTGACAAGCCCTTCTTTTGTAAAAGCTGTATGGCTGAGCGGCGTAATTCTATTCGCTCGCCTCCTCCTTCTTTTGTTTCGGCTGAGAAAGAAACAATTTCTGTCGACTCAGCATCATCCGACTTACAAAAAAACAAAGCAATCGGGCCTACAAATGAAAGTGATATTAAGCAGCAAAACACCTTGCTCAAAATTGTTAAAGAAATTGCTGCTCTTCGTAGTGAAAATACGCGAGTGCTCTCGTTAGTAAATACTTTGCATGAGGAAAGAAATAAGCTAATGCAAAAGTTCGATGCCCTGCATGCAGTAACAACTTTAATGCAGACTAAAATCGCCAATTCTGATACTAACATTTCGTTTTTAAAATCAAAACTAATAGATCTCAGTGACATTGTTACTAGTGCTATTAACAACAAGAATGATGACATTGGCACAGCTGGTACTGCTTGCTCATTGCCCGCTGCTTGTGCGGGTTCTGCTTCGTATGCTGCTTCTTTATCAGTCTCCTCTGCTCCAAGTGCTCCCCACGACAATTCTGCGCCGCGATCGACAAGCAGCGATGTTAAGGGGAGTGTAAATACTTTTGCGATCTCTCGAATCCGATGCTGTTGCTGTTCCTGTGTGTCGACCGCCGGCTGCTGCTTTATCTTCGTTATTGCCAGTATCTTCGCTTTCAAAGTCATTCGCTAACGTGGCTGCTCACTCACCAATATCGTCGCCTTTACCATCTGCTGACACTAACGCAATTGCTGTATATGCCAGCTCTGCTTACTCAAATGCAATTAACACGTCATCTTATGCTAGTGTTGCTGCGCATACGCCGATTTCACTGCCAACGCCAACTGTTGAAAATGCTGATGTTTCCATGCCTGATAAAAACCCCACGTGGAAAAGTGTCTCAAAACATTATAGTCGCAAACTAAAGCAACCATTAGTTATTGGTTCATGTGACGATGATGAATTGAGTGTTGTAAAGAAAATGAAATGGTTGCACCTATCACCCTTTTCGTCTTCAGTTACAGCCGATAATATCATTGAATATATTGCTAAACGCACTGGTATTGAGAAAAACTGCTTATCTTGTTACAGCCTTATAAAAAATGGTGTTCAACCTAATACTCTGAAGAGCATTAACTTCAAATTGGGAGTTAACGCATATCACTATTCAAAGCTATTAACACCGGAGCTCTGGCCTACAAATGTAGTTGTTCGTCCTTTTAATTTTTTATCAAAAAACGACGAGCGGCAACAGATGTCCAATGGAAATCGATCGGTTCAGTCGGAGATCCTAACCGCCTAAAGATTTATTTGCATAACATGTCTGGGATCAGAACTAAATCCCACCTCGTACGACTATTTAGTTCACATCGTGAATATGACATTATCGTTCTCATAGAGACGTGGTTTTTACAACGTCTTTCGTAAAGACAGAAATTGTAATTTAACTGGATGTTTTAGAGGAGTAGGGGTTGTTATCGCTGTGAAATGTAAACATCATGCTTCTGTGGTAGTGCTTGATAACGAGAACGCGCTACTTGATCAACTTTGTGTAAAAGTGCGTGGAATTGCTGACTCCATATTTGTTTGTGCCTCTTATATTCCGCCAAACAGTGCCTACGACCTCTATGCAGCTCACGTCGACAACGTTACATCCTTGGCATTGAATAAAGTGGGCAGTGATCATCTTTGCGTGCTGGGTGACTTTAATCTTTGTAATGTGAAATGGTCAAACACTATCTCGAAATCGGCACTTATTGCCTGTAATGTAAATAGCTCTAGTGAAATATATTTAGTAGATAGCTTCTTAAGTATTGATATCATGCAAATTAATTGCTTCCAGAATAATCTTGGTCGAACTCTAGACTTAATATTTTTAAACAAAAGTATAAATTTTTCCATAAATGGATGTACGTCACCAATTATAAAATCGGACATGCATCATGTACCTCTTGTACTTGATTTAGAATTTTATGAATATTCTAATACCGATTATGCTAATCACAATACTTTTTTTAATTTTAAGTTGTGCGATTTTTTGAAACTGGATAATCTCTTGTTAAACGTTAACTGGGATGACTTGTTTCATCATCTTGACATCACTGAGTGCTTTGAGACTTTTAAATCTACTGTAGTAGACATTTGTATGAGGGTAATTCCTTTGGTAACAAATAAGCAATATAAGGTGCCCTGGCACAATGCTGCTTTGATGAAACTGCGAAATAAGAAAAATAAATTTTTGCGTAAATTCAATAAAAGTAATAATACCGTTTATTTTGATTTGTATAAAGAGTATAATAAGAAATTTACGTGTCTGGATAAATTTTTGCACCGGAACTATGTGTTAAGATTTGAACAAAACTTAAAATCTAATCCAAAAGCTTTTTGGAACTTTATTAATTCGAAAAAGTCTGTTTCTAACATTCCATCAAATATTTTCCTCGGCGATAAAACTGCTAGTACACCTGCTGATGCCGCTAACCTTTTTTCCGGGTTTTTTTGTCCAATTTCGCATCGAAGTCTGATAGTGATGATAACGTTTCCTTTAAGATTCAACCATTTCTCGACTTTGGAAAGTTAGTATTGTCCTTTGAGGATATCCTCAGTGGCATTACTCGACTTAAACCCTCTTCAAACACTGATGCTGATGGTCTGTATGCAATACTGTTCAAGCAGTGTGGTTCTTTAGTGTACCCACTGATGACAATTTTTAACAAATCTCTTTCTTCGGGTACCTTTGTTGATGCTTGGAAATTAGCTTTCATCACTCCGATTTTTAAGAGTGGTAATAAAAACGATATAAGCAATTATAGGCCTATTTCAAAGCTTTCTGCAACTGCAAAGCTCTTTGAATGCGTTATCCAAGACAAACTGTTTTTTTCTGTTAAGAATATGCTGTGCCCGGAGCAACATGGATTTTTTAGGGGCCGATCAACTGTGTCAAATTTAACTGTATTCTCTGATGATTGTATAGCGGCTTTTAAATCGGGTAATCAAGTTGATACCGTTTATACAGATTTCTCCAAAGCTTTTGATCGGGTCTCCCACGTAATTCTAATAAAGAAATTGGCCAGTATTGGTTTCCACTCAGTTTTTTCGAAATGGATTGCATCTTACTTGCATAAGCGTCGTTGTGTGGTTGTAGTGAATAATGTAAAGTCTACTCCTTTCGTTGCTTGCTCTGGGGTTCCGCAAGGTAGTATTCTGGGACCTATATTTTTTGTTTTGTTTATCAATGACATTTGTTCCTGTTTCTCTTCAGCAAAATTTCTGCTTTATGCGGATGATCTTAAAATCTATTCCTTGATCAAAAGTCGTCATTACTCTGAATTGATGCAATTGGACTTAGATAAGGTTGGAAACTGGTGCGTCAACAATCAGCTATTCTTGAACATAAAAAAGTGTTTCCAAATTACCTTTTCTAAACGAATCGATATCATTGATACCTCTTATCGTATCTCAAACTCGCCTCTGACTCGAGTTAGTGAAGTTAAAGACTTGGGAATAATATTTGACAAGAAGTTCACTTTTGTCAGTCACTTTACTAAGTCTTATGCTATGCTTGCTTTTGTTAGGCGTCATAGTATGGATTTTACCGACCCGTATACGCTGAAACTTTTGTATACGTCTTTTGTGCGGTCCAAACTTGAGTACGCATCATTCATTTGGTCACCCTATTATATGTGCCACATTGCCAGAATTGAACGCATCCAAAAAATATTTTTACATTTTGCATTGCGTAAATTTCGATTTTCTGATCCTATCCCAACCTATGAATCGCGGTGTTTATTGATAAACTTGAAATCATGCAGAACAGGAGAACAATACTATCTTTGTCGTTCATTTTCGATTTGCTCCGTGGGGCTGTGGACTGTACACCGCTCCTTGAGAGAATTTTCTTTCATATTCCGGCCAGGGCACTTAGAAGCTCGGAAATTTTTAATGTTGGGGTTTTTAAATCTCTTTATGCTCAAAAGGCTCCTATTTCTAGAGCTCTGATTGAGTTCAATAGAGTCTCTAAACTTATCAAGATAGATTTTTCATATTCCAAAGATCGCTTTTTGAATTCACTGAATTTATTTTTTAAATAGCATATTTATACTTTTTTTCATAACTGCATATTAAACTTAACTTATGTCTACTTAGCCTATAAGAACTTAATTGTACTACTTGGCTTAAATAAATAAATAAATAAATAAATTAAGACTTGTAACTTAGCAATTCGAAAATTTAACTTTAAATAGGAACGTAACGTATCATCTTTTAAAATTGATGTGGCACCTGAAGTTTTTGATACTTTGCTTAACAATTATTTTTGGCCAACCGGGGCATTTGTTCGCGAATTTGAATACAAGCCACATAAAAATAAAAATAAAATAAATAACTTAGCTTCAATTCCTAATCGTGACACTGAGCCAAAAAACTATTTTTAAATTCTACTTTAAGTATTTTCTACCAAAACGTTAGAGGTTTAAATACTAAATTGAACGATTTATATTTAAAAGGCTTAGACTGTAACTATAACGTCATTTGCTTTACTGAAACCTGGCTTAAACCACATATTTTTAATTCAGAGATCCTTCCTAATCAATATCAAATTTATAGAAATGACCGTAAGGACAGAATCGGTGGGGGTGTTCTTTTTGCAGTTCATTCTTCAATACCATCCCATGATGTTAATATCCCCCTCATCGAGTCAATAGAATTAAAAGCAATACGAGTTACGGTAGGAAATGGTTTCTTTTATTTAGCTGCTTGCTACATCCCTCCTAACTCTGACTTATCGGTATATTCTCAACATATTGCGTTACTTAGATCTTAAAGTTCATTGATTACTGCAGATGACTCGATGATTGTTCTTGATGACTTCAATATGACAGGCATGTCATGGACTCTTATAGACGACTTTATCGTTCCAATATCATCAAGGGATAAATACAATGTGTTCTTAAATCAGATCAATTTAACTATAAACAATTTTGGATCCATTCTGGATCTTGTTTTTGTTGATGACGTATCTAAGTCATCTATGAAGAGGTGCGAAGCCTTGGTTATTCCAGAGGACTCTTATCACCCTGCGATTGAGGTAAATTACAAGTTATTGGTGATTTTGGAAATAATGTTGATAAATCAAGTAGCTCAAACGCTTGTTTTATTTTCGCAAAAGCCAATTTCAAGATATTATATCGAGAATTATCAAAATTATCATGGCCAACGTATAAAGATGATGTTGAACGTTGCGTCCAGCATTTTAATAACACTATATTAAGCTTATTTCAAAAGTTTGTACCAAAACTGGTTTGCGTACAAAAGGGAAAATCACAACCTTGGTTTACTAAAGAACTAAAAAATTTAAAAAATAAAAAGTCGCGATCTCTTAAATTGTACAAAAAACCTGGTTTGCACACTAACTAGTGACTAGTTTTCCGTCTGCTATGAAATATCAATATACCAGGTCTTGTGACTCCCAATCAATTTCCAATATGTTTGCCCAATTCTTCAGGTCAAATTACTCCATTTACTCGCATCTGAGCAAACCTTATCCATACAAACTCTGTACCCTCACCTCTGCTATTATTCCGCAGATATCTTCCGAAGAGGTATTTTATTATTTGAGTAACTTAAAAGAATCATTTAAGGTTGGCCCCGATTCGATCCCGACGTGTTTCCTCATAAACTGTGCTTAACATATTTATGAGCACTTAACTAATTTATTTAATCTTTCTCTTAAGCTTGGGATTTTCCCTTCAACTTGGAAAGAATCATTTATTACACCCCTTTATAAGACCGGGAGTAGGTCCTCTATAGAAAATTATCGCGGTATAGCTAAGCTTTCTGCTTTTCCTAAATTATTCGAAGCTATTGTTGTTGACCATTTAACATATTCCGTACCCTCTACAATTTCTAGCATGTCATGTCATGTTTTAAATGTATTCAGAGAATTTACGCACACTGATATTATATACATTGATTTTAGTAAGGCATTCGACAGAGCAAGCCACTCTTTACTGATCCATAAACTCGATCTCCTTGGTTTTCAACCTAATTCCCTTCATTGAATATCTTCTTACCTCATTGACAGAACACAACGAGTTCTTTTTAAAAATAGATCCTCAAACATTATTCATGTTTCTTCAGGGGTCCCGCAAGGAAGTCACCTTGGTCCGATTTTGTTTTTACTTTTTATAAATGACTTACCTTCTGTAAAAAATTATTCAAAAATTTAATTGTATGCTGATGATGTAAAGCTTTTTAGATCGTATCATTCTGTTGAGGAAAGGTCCTTACTACAAGCGGATTTAAATAGCATGACTAACTGATGTGAAGTAAATTAAATGCCACTAAACCTTAAAAAATGTAAAGTAATGTGCTTTTCTCGAAGGGCTGTTCAACCACCTTCTTATGACATATGTAACCATAAACTCGAAGAATTGTTTAACGTTGTTGATCTTGGAATTACAATGGACCCGAAATTTAATTTTAATCTTCACATAAATGTTACAGTTAACAAAGCCAAGGGTGTTTTTGCATTTGTAAAACGGTGGTCAAAAGAATTCAATGACCCTTACATCACGAAGGCTCTGTTCACAACGTTAGTGAGGCCCATACTGGAATATGTATCTGTTGTATCTCACCCGCGCTATCAAGTTCATTCCAACCGAATAGAGTCAATTCAAAAACAAACAAACAAAACATAAAGAAAACTATACTCAATGCTCTCAATAATTGATACATACATACATACATATACATACTATTCGATCAGCTGATGAGCATTTGTTCTGTAGCTGAACAGTTTTAGATCTCGACACTTAACAAACCTCTGCATTTCATGACTCGGCGCAACATATATTAAAAAACAACAATAAAAAAAATTTGTATATATCCGTGCGTCATGCGGATGCGCCCCTCGCGTCGGTCGGGCAAGTGTGGATGGATAAAACCGTTGGGATTATTGTTATTATTATTACTGTTTGGCTTAGGCTGCTAGGTACGAGAGGTCGAATCCGGCCATGTTGTACGTCACAGAACAAGGTGGCGGAGCAGGTATAAATAGTAATTTTCTTCAGCTGGAGATATGACTTTGCCGGATTGAGATAAGCCTTACCCTCCCTACAGAGCTCTGTGTCTTAGCTATCGCTTCAGAGTTTAACCCCACATAACAAGTCGTCTACGTCGTCCTCTATCCCGGACAAATGCCGCATATGTCGTATGTCGATTGAAAACTGTGAGATGAAGTCAGACTGACGAGCTCTTGAAGGCGGTCTATCGTTCGCGGATTGTTTAAAGGCATAAACTAACGGTTTATGATCAGTGAAAAATGTCTCCCTTTCAGTAGGCGTCGCAAATGTTGAATGACTTGGTAGAGAGAAATCAACTCCTCATCGTACGGCGGCGTTGGGTTCTGGATCTGGTTACTTCGTCTTACCATTTGAGTGTCGTTTTGTCGTTTTTAAGTTTGCCCAGTATTAACTTTCCAGTTTTCGTTGGTTGTTCACGGCGTTGAGAAAAATGTGCGATACAAATTGGGCATTCCATGAAAACGTTTGAGATCTTTCGCCAGCGTTGGCTTTGGGAATTTGCGAATCGCTGTTACTTTCTCTCCTATTGGTCACAGCCCAACCACCTTTGTCGCAGATAGCACGACCGTTAGCTTCGTTAAGCGTCATTCGGTCGTGGAGCGTATAGCGTACGCCGCTCTCTATACTTTTTAATGCATGTACCATTTGTAGAGTACAATTAATGGTTCGCTGCTTTTCCGTAGGTATTACTTGGTCAGGCCGTCGTGATGGATACATTGGCTCCGGTGTTAATTATAAAATTAAATTTGGTTTTGCTGCCCGTGATTGCATTACGTTCAAAGTTTTTTTCGAGTACGTCGGACTTAGAAAGCGGTATCTGCGTCTCTCTCCTAAGTTTTATGGCTTCACAATGAAAAAGCAGGGAGGCCGGTTTGTTTTTTGCATCGTGGCCGAGTTTAAAATAAAACTTGCAAATTTCATTGTACGCTGTTTTTTGGTTTTGTAAATTTTGGAGCCGGTCGATTTTTAAGCGAATTTGGATGTGCGAGCTAAAGTTTTTCGAGTTGCCGCTTTACTCCCGCTATGCGGATGAATTCGCTTGCGGGTTTTACCTGTGTCTCTACCTTCGTGCATGATTTTGTCACCTAATTTGGCAAGTTCAGGTAAGTTAGATGTCGAAATGGCGAACGCTGAAGACAAAGCGATATGAGATAACTCTATCTAGGGCGAGCATACTTAGCTCCTCCAGAAGTTGTGTGGGAGTCGGTCACCTAGGTCGCACTCCGAAAACAGTTTGAGAGATGATGCAGTTTTTTAGATTGTCGTTCTTGCTATCTGCAAGTTGTTGTAGTACTGCTTCTTTGCGTTGTGCTGGCACGTGGGACTCGATGCATGTAAAAGCCTTGGACAAATTTGGTTATGTCCAAACAATGCAAATCCGAGCTTTTATTCGTGCGAACCTTATTTCTGGTCGCTACGCCCAAACCGAGGGTATTTTAATGCTGACTTTATTAACGCAAATTGCTTTGTTCTCCTGGTAGTCCCCGTTGGGTATTTCCAGGTGGACATTGTTCGGTTGTGAATTCGGGGGCTGTGGCCATACTTAGGAGCGGTGTTGTGTTAGGAATTAGTTGTCGGGGTCACCAAGTAAGCTACTCTTGCAAATAATTAAGATTATCTTACGATGACAGACACGCAAAAGGAAAGTTATTTTATTTGTTTCCCTTATATATACATATTCGTCTTAGCTTAGGGTTGCAATTTATGCAGCATATCATGTAGACTCTCGAACTTGCCCACTTTAAATACAGACATACACGTCTCGAGCTTCTATTTCGCACGGCAACCGCACAGGCAGTGCTTAAGCTTTTCATTGTTCCTTATGATTTGATTTTGATTTATTAAGGTTTAATGTATTAGTGCAATAAGATCTATTTATATACATCTTTTGTAGCACACATCAAGAAGGTATTACAATCAGACCTTATAAAATAATACTAATAAAAAAAGAAAAACATATCTACATAGTAATGAAAATTAAAATAAACATTTATACCTAAAAATGTCTTCCGTTCGAACCTTTGACCCATGTGGATTTTCTTATATCGCTCGCAGATAATTGGATTCCACTATTTCTTATATTTCGCGTAACTCCTCGTTCCGAATACATCTATCAGATCCTTATTTTTTGTATCCACATTTATTTAGTTTATCTGCATTTTTTCTTGTCTGTGACAGTCTTCTGTTTGGGTCTTTGAAGCTTCTCTCTAGGTGGCCAAGGCCGCAAAAGCGGAAGCATTTCTTGATATCAAAGAAGTATATATCTTGTTCACTTTGAGCCGGTAGTCTGATAAAAGCTCGGACTTGCTGACGACTTGCTCACGACTGTTGCGTGCCTACACCAAAAAAGGAAGCAACCTTGCGAATGGAATGCCCTTATCTATTAAGTACAATTTGTCGTTCCAAATATACGGCATGCTGCGCTGCACTGAAATTTGTGCTACGACTTCTACATATAGGCCGTCTAATCAAAGTTATGATTTCGGTTCGCTATCGGATAATTGCTGAAAATGCTTAAATCATATATCTCTGAAATTATCGTTCAAAAATCATTTTGCACGGAGGCAAGAACCACATATCAATACAACTTACACTTGTGACTCGCCTGGTAAACTAATATGTGAAAATTAAGGTTTATACCGAGACCAATGAATCAAATATGCAAAATAAGATTAAACAAACCAAATATCGAGACCAATGACCATAAGAACATAAACAAAGAAAAGAACAGTTATGATAACAATAATAGTACACAAATAACGACGAAATAAACGATGTGCCCTACAATGTACATAGTTACATATATGTACATCATATAGCATTGTTATATTGATTTCTTAGGCGAAGAGAAAACAAGCTGCACTATGATGCCTTAGTTTTGTATCCAGTTTGGCAATTTAGTATCGCACACTCCATTTTTAATGCATAATTGCTTATATAAGTGGAAATAACATATTAAAATCGCGCGGTCATTCGCAAAAAAGCTTTAACTTAACAACAAAATAAAATATCAAATATTCACTTCTCTCGCGTTGCAAATTTTAAAGACACTTTGATGGTAAGACGTCATCACAAACAGCTGATGGCCAAATTCGTAAAGTTTAAAGTAACGGACCTGCGCTAGGCGCAATATCTTATTCATCACTCTTGGAGCATTTCTAAAAATAATTTAAAAACAAAGATCAGGAATACACAACTTACTAAGTACGAACACCTGCATAAACAACAGCAACTTTTAAATACTAGGGTAATACCAGAGTGGGCTTATAATTCGACCAACATACAAATTGCGACCGAAATTAAATGGATTCTCTATCTAGGCCCTAAACATGCTTTGCCAATTGACAATGAAGAATTTCCGCTTTTCAAAGCTATTGCAGACGGGGAGAACTACATACAAACAATTTAGGACAAAGAGAAAAATATATTGAAATACACAACTTGACAATACTATCGCGTGACCACGGGATGACAGCATCCGTTATAGAGAAAACTGTATGTGATACACTACGTCTAGCAAAAATATCGACTGGCAAAAAATGCCTACGGCATCGCCAATAATTTCATTAGACGTGTTCTCTCTATTAGCGACAAACTGTACCATAAAAACAAAGAAGATAATGATATTCAGTCGATATTAATTAAATACTGATTCACAACTTTCATGTCCGGTTCATCGCTGGAACTTATATTCTAGAGTTATGAGATAGACCAAAATATTCTAACCACTAAGCAAAGAAAAATTCCAACTATCATTTACATAGACAACAAAGAGGTATATTTAGTAAGACGAAGGACAAAATTTCCAACCATGAGCAATCTGATATCGTATACAAGATTTCATGTAATGGCGACGGGTCCCACATATGCAAAAAAAAAGTATATGTAGGACTTCTAGTGTTCACTTGTTCTAACAACATAACAATGCTATATGATGTGCACATATATTATACATATAAGTATGGGCATTGGAGGGATGAGCGTTTATTGCATGGTTATTTGTATACTAGTTTTGTTTACAATTACTATTCCTTCGTTTGTTTATTTTCTTATGTTCATTGATCGATATTTGGTTTGTTAAACCTTATATGAGTCTACCAAGCGAGTTGTGTTTATATGTATATGTTGGTAACTATGTACTTCAAATTAACAAGTTTTATATATTTATTGCAGTCCTGATGATGACTTCAGACTGAAATCGAAATATTGACGAAATGAAATCAAGAAATGTATACTACGTTGGTATTCTAAGGTGGACACTTCTACGACTGTTTAATAAATATAGCAAACTGAGAGAGAGGTTTTCTTAAAAATATTCGGAGCCTTCGTCGTCGCCTAAACCAACTAACTGAGTTAATCAGCATGAGATTTAAAACTATGAGATTTAAAACTTGTTTTTGCAATTTTTTTTTAAGATATATAATTCCTTGACTTACTCTTGACATTTTTACTACGAAATAATTTGTCATTGTCTAGTCAAAAGCATATCAATCAAGGCGAATTTATCAAGATGGTGGTAAGCGTATATAAGTAAAAGGCGTACATGTATTTTGTTTTTGCTTTGCTGAACTAAATGTCAAATGTCTGTAGGTGTTTTACATTGACAGCTAATCGTCAGCCAATCAGAACTAAGCTCTTTGACGTTCAGTCCAGCAAAGCGAAAAAACCAGCTGGCTCCTTAACACCACCTTCTTAAATTCGCCTTGATATCAATAGAACAAAAGGCAATTTGACATTTGAACTAATTGCGACAATAATCGCATCAGCTGCTTTGTTAAGTAACATTATTTTGTATGTATTCGCCACAGGAATGCTTTACAATTTTATTTAAGCCTTGTGAACTGCCATCTTAACTTTTCAAATTAATTATTTTAAAATAATTTCTTTGCTGCTATTGTTTACAAAAATTTTATCAAATATTTAATTGTATTCACTTTTTAGGAACACAAACAACTTTCATGTAAATTTGACTTTATCCATGGTATAAATTTGCTATCTTTTGTATAAACTCCCGGATATCCATCTCTTCCACAGCCAACGCCCCAAGAAACTACACCAACAATAAAATACTTGATTCCATTTGAAAGTAAAAGTGGACCACCACTATCACCTTGGCAAGAATCCATATTGGGTCTTCCAGCGCATAGCATACTAGATGTTATTCTACTACGTTTATACTTTTGATTGCGACATTCAATAATAGACATTATTGGTACTTTCACCTGGTTGACGATTGAGGGCAAGTCTCCTCCTTCTGAAGTACGGCCCCATCCAACAACACTTCCTATGCGACCTAAAATATATGTGATATTATTTACTAGATAACATGTTGGTTGCACATTCATAAATTAAAATTAACCAAATTTTATAGGTATACATATGTACGATTTTTAAAAGGTGATTAAAGATAGGTAGATACAAATCCTGGGAAGTGAAAAGTTACTTTACTAGGTACCAGATGTTAGCATGCGGGGACGTGATTTTCATGTAATCCACGCCCACTTATGATAAAATGTCTGTATCGGACCGTAAACACGCCACCTTTAATGTAACGAAAATTAAAACAAAAATGTTTTTACATGTTCATCTTTCGATTCCATAAAATCTGTACTACCTTCTAATGGCCTTAATCTACCTTGTTTTACATATTACGGAGTAGTATCTAAAGTTTTTTCTAATAGCGGTCACCCCTCGGCAGGCAATGGCAAACCTCCGAGGGTATTTCTGCCATGAAAAAGATTCTCATTAAATACATCTGCCGTTCGGAGTCGGCACAAAAGTGTAGGCCCCTTCATTTGCGGTATAATATAAAGACGCACACTACAAATGGTAGGAGAAGCTCGGCCAAACACTGAGCTATATAGTGTACGCGCCAAAATTATATATATATCTAAAGGTCATGCTGTATTGTCCTTATACAGCATACTCTTCTCGTAAATATTTGGTTCCACAAAGTCTGATCACTATCCACCGACCGCATCCACTATTCAACCCAGGCTGCATAATATCAGTTTAAACCTTCTGATTATTCTTGCTTTACCTAATGTTCTTTCCAAGATCAGATTTTGGTAGAGGCCGAAAAAAGTTTGGTCGTTATACTATTTCAGAATATTATTCCTACCATCTCATCCTCTTACCTTTTCTACCCGGATGGATCACCCATAACAGGAAAAATTTCAACCTAACAAATTTATAAATTGAACCACAAGGGTAAGATAAGGGTTTGTTTTCAACTAAACGAATAATATTTGATAACCAAGGCTCCGAAGCAGAAGTTCCTATAACAGCCGATACACTACGAGACAGTATGTCAGGAACTTAATTTTTCTTAAATTTTCGATGCAGAATTTCAAAATCCCAGTGTGGAAGATTAATAGCCTTGCGCGTTAACTGCCACACATATCCGCTAAATGTTAAATATTTGTAGCAGATTAAAACTTGTATTCTTTATTTCACGATCTACTGAAAAACGTTACGACCTTTCAACTATCTTTGGTTAATAATTATAAAGAAATCGTATACATAAGTGTCATCTTTCGTCCTAACGCCCTAACTGCCACATAAACCTATTGACAGTGGCCGGATATCATTCAATGCGATCATACGTGTCTGCACAGTGTTTAATAGTGTAGTGAACCCCGTTACTCTCAGTGATTAATTCGCTCTTTATTTCATTCATTCATTCCTTTTATTTTCTTCATATAAACCTGTTTCGATTACATAGCTAAATAAAATAAGATTCTTCAAAATGCCGTGGCCTACAAATAGGTCACCGAATCAATTTTCTGCGTTACAAGATTTTAACGAAAACCCACTTGAAAAGAATATACCAAACTCTAAATAAAACTTCCCGGTAAATCCAAAATAAGTCCGTTCGCCATTAAAAATCCATAGAGGCCATTTCAACAGATGTGGACTCAATTTTTTAGATAAGAGATGTCAAATTACTAATTTTAACGCGTAGCGCTCGTATTACAAATAATTTTATGAAATCCAAGGTTTTTCTCAACTTGTTCTCAGTTAACGTTACGTTACATGAAAACTTAAATTCTGTTATACCCGCCTGTACCCGAAAGTGAGATTATTACTTAAATGAACAAATTAACCCGCCAAGTCCTCAGCAGGTCGATCCTTACCTTTGATCTCTTCCGTCTCCCAGAGACGGTGAACATCGCATGGTACAAAGTCAAAGTCCAACTGTATATCACGAACCCTACGCGCTGCAAAAACTTGCCGTTGGTTGGATCGTGCTCAGAATCGATGTGTAAGTATCGGTGCATTCAGCAATTGCAAGTTTCCACCGCGTTGTCCCGAAAAGTTCGCAAGATGGCCATAAAAATGGCGTACCGTGGTGCTTCTGGGAATGCGGTTACAGTTGCACGGCTGCAGTCAATCTCTACTCTTACGTTCGTTTTCAGACGCAGGGCTTGGGATCTGCCAAGTAAAAAAACAACTTCCAATGAAAAGGATAACAAAGCCTCGGACGAGACCCCTTTTTTTTGATGACGAGCACGGCAAACGTATTAAAAACAATGATTTGAGGGAATGCACCTGGAATGTCCGGCACCCACCTCTGCCCGGCAGGTTGATGTCCTCAGCAGAGCAAAAGCCGACATCACCGCCATCCAAGAAATGCGATGGACGGGGCAAGGGAACGAATCGGTAGGCCCTGCGACGTCTACTACAGCTTCCATGTAATGGAGTGGAAATTTGGTGTCTGATTTGTGGTGGGAGAGCGATTTCGCCGTAAAGTACACCGGTGAAAGGAGAGATTCTTCAACAAACCCCTTATTTGCGCGCACGCCCCGACGGAAGAGAAGGACGATGGGACCAAAGATCGCTTCTACGATCTCCTTGGCCGCACGTATGAGCGGTGCCCCCACCACGATATAAAAATCGTGCTTGGCGATTTCAATGCCAAGGTAAGCAAGGAGGGCGTCTTTATTTCCACAGTCAGAAAATCCAGTCTCCACGACGAAACGTCCGATAACAATTTGAGACCGATCGACTTCGCCGGAGCCCGAAACATGGTAGTCTGTAGTACCAGGTTCCAGCATAAGAAGATTCACCAAGCTACGTGGCTGCCTCCAGAAGCTAAGACACGAAACCAAATCGACCACGTTGTGATAGACGGAAGGCATGCTTCCAGTCTCCAAAATTTGCGCACGATCCGAGGAGCCTACATCGACTCGGATCATTTTCTTGTGGCAGCTAAGATCCCAACGCGCCGCTGTGCAGCAAAAAGTGCGCGCAAATGGACACAAGGAAAGCTCGATGTCGGAAAGCTGCAATCGCAACAGACAGCCACCCACTTTGCCACCCGAATTGCACTCCTGCTCTCTGCGAGCAATAATCAACAGAGCGCTATTTCCGAACATTGGAACCATATTTCTCGCTGTCTACATACCGCCGCTGAAGAATCCATTGTATTTCAGCGAGCCCGAAAGAACAACTGGTGTTGAAGAAGGAATCAAGACGCATTTTTCGGGAGAAAAAGAGAGAGGCCGAAATTCTTGAGTGCGAAGAGCTTGAGATGCTGGCCGACAGGAAAGCGGAGGAAATTTTTTTCAGAAAGTATGGCGGCTAACAGAAAGTTTAAAGACCGGGGCTAATTCCTATAAGAATGACAACGGCGACCTGGGGACTGATGTTCACAGCATACTTAAATTATGGAGGGAGCACTCCTCCACACTGCTTAAAGGAAGCAGCTGCAACAACCTTGAAGAAGATGTTGAACCCGAATCCCCAATCACTTGGTGAATCACCTTGATAATCTGAACGACTGAACCGACATCATTTGAACACGCAACCTTCTGATCCACAAGCGATAACTCCATAATGGCACAAGAAGATACAAGCATCTCTACCATCAAGCAACTGACGGCGTCTCAAAAGACATGAGACTATCATATCAGAACTATAAAATGGACCCGGTTGCAAGAAAATCAGTCGAGTACTTTGAAGAAAGGCTCAGATGACTGAATGTGGCTTTGGCTGAATATGAGACCACCGACAACAAAATCCGGTGCCTCGAACAGGCCTAACTCGACCACAAATACTTCACAGACGCTACTACACCAAAATATCGGAATTAACCTTCAAATACAAAGAAATATTTGAATCAGATTTAACAGATACCGCGAAAACATAGGGTCCAAATCAACGTGTTCCTGTTGAGAATCCAAAGGGACTTGCTATTACCTCCATACCCAACCACAACCATTCTGCTCTACTAACCACCACGATCAGAAGACAAAATGTTATGATGTCATCCTTAAAGCGGCAGCTCGCAATGGACCCAACTGCAGCAAATATGAAGCTCAAGGAAAAACTATGGGAGCAAACCAAGAATTACATTTTTTAATCTGGGAACGCAGTCTGGATCCAACAAGCGAAGGATATGACATGGACGGCTATACCAACCTCGAAAGGCAAATCGTTGATAACTTCAAGATGTATTCACGTTTACCAGACCAATATGCCTAAACCGCGAAAAACAAGGCGTTGTCACTGCCAAAAATAACGATCCCGAAATTCAGCGGCGACTATTTAAAGTGGACCTCCTTTTTCGATTTGTTTTCGCACATTGTGGATAAACAGCAAATTCCGACCAGCTGGAATGCTAATAAATTATCTGGAAGCCACAGCAGAAAATTATGAATTTGTTACAAGAAAGGTACAATAATAAAAGAGTTTTTGTATCATTATTTATTAACCAGTTACTGGAACAAGCATCCGGTTCATCCTCACCTATACAAATAAAGCAGCAACATGATGTTACATGCATTGCAAAACATTGGGGTCAACACTACTTCATGGGACCCCAACATGCTGCACCTGTTAGTTAAAAAACTAGATAGTGGCACCCATATTCTCTATGAGAGATCAGTCACAAATTCCAAGGATCTTCAGAAGGTCAAAAATTTGTTGACCTTTCTCGAAACTCATTTTCAATCAATGGAAGCAATGGGCCACAAAGAAAAACCTCCTCATGTGTGCTTCGGCTGCTTCATACAAACAAAATGAGAATGCATGTACACTATGCAAAAATTGTAGTCATACATTGTTTCGATGCGAAGGTTTTCGAAAAATGACTCCAAACGGGCGCTTAAAGCACGCACAAAAGCACAAACTATGCGTAAACTGTTTAAAGACAGGCCACTCATCCAAGTTCTGCAGCTCAAGGTCATGCCTTAAATGTAATAAAAAACATAATTCCATGCTTCATCTTGAAAATGCATCTAACCGAGTCTCAAATGATGAAAATGCCTCCACAAGCAAGGTGACATCATTCGTTACAACTGAAGTACCATAATCGTTAAACCAAAGGCTGCCTTACTCGCCTCCTCTAGCATACAACTATCTACCTCATACGTTCTACTCAGAACAGCGGTAGTAAGCATTAAAACTGATGACACAGATATCGAATGCCATGCTCTGCTAGATTGCGGATCACAAGTAAATTTCGTCACTGAACACCTGGTAAAACGACTTGGCGTTTCGATGCAAACTTCAAACATTAATATCAAAGGTATCGGAGCAACAAACACCAGAATTCAACATGCAGTAAACGTCTCATTACAGTCCCGGCTAATGGCTTCTCAACACGTCTTGAAGATTTCGTCCTCACGCGCATCATATCACCACAGCCATCGCAATTTATTAACACAAATGAATGGTCGCCCCCCAAAAACTTAGTACTTGCTGATCCAAATTTCAACCGCCCAGACAAAATAGACATATTGCTAGGAGCAGAATACTATCATTAGCTTCCGGAGTTTGGACAAATCAAATTGTCCTCACATCTTCCAATCCTACAAAACACCGTTTTTGGATGGATTGTTTAAGGAAAAATAAAGGAGGACGACTCAAAATATGGATCTTGCGGCATTCGTACAGCTGACGAAGTCCTTGAAACATCCATAGCGCGGTTACGGGAGTTAGAAGAGGTGAAGAGCAACAACAAATCACTATCCTTGGCCGAAAAACAATAAGAAGAGCACTTTGCTCGACACACTTCAAAAAACCACGACAATTGGTTTGTTGTTAAAATACCATTCCACCAATGTCCTGACGCCTTGGGTGACTCTCACGGAGTTGCTCTAAATAGATTTCTGTCGCTTGAACGTGGTTTACAGAAAAATCCACAACTTAGAGCGCAGTACATCAAATTCATGGAAAAGTACAAGGCAACGGCACATATGATAAAAATGTCAGCAGTCGCAATTCTCACACCAAACTACTTTATTCCACATCATTGTGTATTAAGGCCTGAAAGTTCAACTACCAAGCTTCGCGTAATGTCTGACGTTTCAGCGAAAACTTCTACAGGACAATCACTGAATGATCTCATGTATGCAGGACCAACAGCGCAAAGCGAGCTTTTCTCAATACTGTTACGATTTTGATTTCCCAAATTAGTCTTCACCACTGACGTTGAAAAGATGTACCGACAAATCTTAATACCAGCAGAATATAGCAAGTTCCCACTCATCATTTGTAGAACGAATACCACAAAACCTATAACATATTATCAACTAAACACTGTAATATATGGAACAAGAGGGGCTCCGTACCTGGCCACCAAACGTTTAAAATATAGCTAGTTCTAACTCATCATATGGAGAACGAATACCACAAAATCTATAACATATTATCAACTAAACACTGTAATATATGGAACAAGAGCGGCTCTGTACCTGGCCACCAAATGTTTAATACAATTGCTGTGGAAAAAGCTACCCGCTACCCATTGGCAGCCCAATTTCTCCAAGAGAACTTTTATGTTGATGATGGCCTAGACGGAGCAGATAGTCTAATGATTGCCGAACAGATGCAGGAGCAACTCACTAAAATCATGAAAAATAGTGGGTTTAATTTAAGTAAATGGTGTGCAAATTATACACAACTTCTGCAGAATATTCCTCCAGCAGATCAGGAAGTAAATTTAGGCTTTGAAATCTCAAAGGCTACTCCATTAAAACATAAGAACTCACCTGGCTTCCGAAGGCAGACAAGCTGGCAGCAAAGGTAAAAATCGAAGAAGCGAAAAGTATCACCAAACGCACCGTAACATCTGATCTTACAAGGCTCTTCGATCCACTACCAAGACCAAACCAGAGTTATTCAATCAAGTCATGGGAAATTTACCTTCCACACGAGTGACACCAGCACATCCATTTGTAAATGCTGCAGTATATTATTGCGACACAATAACAGTCCATTATAAAATTCGTGGCAAAAGGCCGCACAAGGCATACATTGCTGTCTTCTGTTGCTTCACCAAAAGGCAGTTCATATGGAACTGGTGAGTGATCTCACTACCGACGCATTTATTGGTGCTCTCAAAAGATTTTTTGGCCGACGTAGTCACTGTATTGCGACTATGCGACCAACTTTGTGGGAGCAAAGAACAACCTACCGAAACTAGGACCAGGGATTCATTCATCAGAAGCACAAGAAGTGATAAAAAAAGCATGCAACAAAAGGGACATACAATTCTATTTTATTCCTCGAAGAGCGCCACATTTTGGTGGTTTATGGGAAGCAGCTGTTAAATCTGCAAAACACCTTTTGGTAAGAGGTTAAGGAAATGCATCTTTAACGTATGAAGAACTTGAAACACTGGTAACCGAAATTGAAGCGATATTAAACTCTAGACTTATTTCTCCAATGTCAAATGATCCCAACGACACAGGGGCTCTCACCCCAGTTCATTTCTTAATTGGTGAACCACTAACAACTCAAATCGATGCACAAACTAAACCCTCAAACACGAAATTGAAAACCAGATGGAAATTAGTGTCTCATTTAAAGCACGCATTTTGGAACAAATGGTCGCGTGACTACCTCAATGAGCTGCAATACCGCAATAAATGGCAAAGACAATCCCAAAATATTAAACCTGGAGATATTGTGATCATCAAAGAAGACAATGTTCCTATAATGAAGTGACCTTTAGGACGCGTAATTAAAATCTAAAAAGGACCTGATGAAGTAGTAAGAGTGGCAGATTTCAGAACAGCTGCCGGCACACTAAAGCGTGCGGTTAGATATCTTGCTTCATTGCATAGACACAACGATGAAACTGAAAAAGCCCAACAGCAGTCAAATCAAATCAACACACAAGTTAAAGAATAGCCTTCCACTTTATCAGACGATAGTCCAAGAGCTAAAAAACGGAAAACAACAACTTCCACCTTAACTACACTACTGATTGCTCTACTCGCACTTTCGCTGATTTTTGCAAAAAAATTTGAGATAACAGAATTTGGGTCCAACATTGGACTACATTTTGAAAGGATCGGTAATACAAGAATGTCTCAATCAGAATGGAACATTATCTCCTACTATGAGCTACAACCATATTGGCAAGAGACGGCTATGTTTTCAAATGGCACGACAGTACTCAACACTCTCAAAGAAAACGAGGCCCATCTTAAGTTACTCCTAAAAAATCAATCTTCAATTGTTGACGCCACTCTAAATGTATTCAAATAAAATAAACAAAGAATCAATGATAAATTTGGCAACTTGGATGCTCAGTTGAATGAAATTACATCAAGGCTTCACGGTGATGAAAAGGAAATTTATCAAGCAAGGCTATTCCAAGTCTTCATGCCACTATCAATTTAGCTTTCAATGACTTCAGTGCGATTATCTGATTCACAACACGGAAAAATCGGCCCAATGTTGTTGTCTCCATCGCAACTGCAATCAGAGCTGGTGCGGGTGCGGAATCATCTTTCTACATCGCTACAGTTAACTGTCTGTCAAGATAATCTTCTACAGCTGTACAAAATTATGTATGTAAAAGGGGAATTAGCAGAGCCACATGTTGTCTTTCAAATATCAATTCCTTTGTGCGATCCGGAGATTTGGGAATTGCTTAAACCTCATCCCATTTCAACTCTAATCAACAACTCCTTCATTGCAATTAAGCCATGCAGTGACTTGATAGCAATTAACGCACATAGGGATCAATATTTCGTTTTGACCGAAAATAAATTAAGATCATGCAAAACAACAAGAGAAGATGAATTTGTATGCCCTCACATGCAATCAAAATTCAATGCAGATGCATCCAAATGCTTATGTGAAATTTCACTTCTTAATAATAGCACTCGCACCAACTGCAACATTGTGCTCTTCATAAACTATGCTCCGCTAACAAAACTTGAACACAATAACCAACGGATGTACACGATGCAGTATCCCACTCGGGTTAATGCCATTTGCGGACAAAACCATTCCCAGCTCACTTTGAACGGTTCTGGGATTCTCAAAATAAGTCCAGATTGCACACTTAAGCACAAATCGATCATCATTCAAGGGCACCAACTTCATTCCACATCGCTGCAATCATCATACACCGCAACCACAAACATAAGTGACATCGCCTATCCAGATGAAATATTGTTTGATATCAAGGCTTACGTTAATCACATCAAAAATATCTCCGATGTTCAAAACAAGCTGCACCACCAAGTATTGACCGAATTTCCAATGCATAAAATATCATCATGCAGCAGTTGTTTACACTGCCCTTATCCTGGTGAAGGGAGTAATTATGCTTCTCATCTATAAAAAATTCGTTGCCGGAGGATGGACCAAGTAGATGTATACTAAATAACCATCAAGATAAAAAACCACCTTCACCCTCCTGCTGGTGAGAAGGTCCCTGGGGACCTTTTCCATTTTCAAAGTGAATTTACTCCTTGATGGTCCATGGGAAGTATACCCGACCCCCACATGTATTCCAAGGAAATCGTTTAAAAAAAATTTCAAAGCGATAGTTTAGTTTCTATTGAGATTTAAATATGTTTAGTACACGAACGTGTGAAAAGGTCCGCTGGGACCTTGTACTGAAATTTCAAGAAATCGTTGGCTTGTTTTATTGTTTGAACACATCACAAACGTGTTTCTTGAATTTTAGTTCTTTTTGGGATTATTTTATTGTGCCTTTCCTTGAAACATAATAAACTTTCCATCCCTTTTGAATTTTTGTTACCGTCCCTTTTGAGTTGTTTGAATTTAACCTTACTTTTTACGCATACTCTAACCTACTCTTATCCTCACATAGACGCAGATGTACAAGCTTGAAGCCAGGTAGACGTAGAAAAGGGTATAAAAGCGGCTCTACTTTCGTAAACCAATTCGGTGAAAGTTGAGACAGTGAACAGTGAACATCGAGTGCGAAATTTTATTTTGAATTTTACAAAGAGAAATAAAAGTACAACACAATGGCAGAGGAAAATTTAGACATTGCTGAAATTGTGGTACGTCGTAGTACACGCTACCAGCAAATGGGTGAGGATGAAAGACGTGCAGTGGATGATAGATTTCCAGACTTCATGAGTGATGACGATGAAGGTGCTATTCCTGAATTTGGTCTTGAAGGTGCGGATAATGAAGATTTTACATATCAAGCAAATTTTCATGTTGATGATTCGGATGCGGAAACTGAACCACATATAGACATCAATGAAAATATTAGTGATGACGACGATGATGAAGAGGAAGAAACTGATGCTCAGCAAACATGTGACAATTACTTCATTTCCAAAGATGGCAACAAATGGACTAAAAATGCACCACCGACTTCCCGTACTCGTGCTCATAACGTAGACGACTACACAAGGAGGAATCCGGGACCGGTAGGAACCACATATGACCCTTTTACCATATTCCGCTCGCTCATCACCGAAGACATGGCGTACATCATAATACGCGAATCAAATTGGAAAGGCAGGGAAGTGAACGCTGCATGGAATTTGGCAAATCCAACTAACACAAAGGAATGGAAACCAATCACTTTGAAAGAGTTCAATGCATTTTTGGCTATTATTTTGTATGCTGGACTCACTAAATCGAATAGTGAACCTCTTGAAGAGTTATGGGGCCCAACGCGCTGTCCAATATATAAAGCTGCATTATCATTAGATCGTATGAAGTACATAAAACAATGCCTTAGATTCAACAATGGAAATACACGACAGCAGCGGCTAATCAACAGCAAAACTGCGGCTATTGATGATATTTGGCAAATGTTGCAGTCTAACTTGGCAGCAGCTTACACTCCGAATGATGCAGTGACCGCTGATGAGCAGTTATTCCCATACAGAGGCCGCACCCACTTCACACAATACATTCCATCGAAGCCTGCCAAGTACGGTATAAATATATGGTGGTTGTGCGATTCAAAATCATTTTATCCTGTCAAAGGAATGATTTACTTTTGGAAATTACCTGACCAGGCACGAGAGGTAAATCAAGGGCAGAATGTTGTACTTCAACTTTCGGAGAGATATTTGAATACAGGCCGCACAATTTATGCCGACAATTTTTTCACTACTTTGGATTTGGCGCGTATTTTTATCAGGAAGAAAGCCGCATATGTTGGAACAGTGCGCTCGAATAAGACATGTGTGCCTCAGGAATTCCTAAAAGTCATACGCGTCATGTCAACAGCATATTGTTCGGCTTCAACGAAGGCGATATAGCACTATGTTCATATGTGCCCAAGAAGAACAAAGCGGTAATTTTGCTGTCGACACGACATTATACTTGCGGTGTGGACATGCAAACTGAAAAGAAGAAGGCGTTTGCTATTTTGGATTACAACGCCAACAAATCGGGCGTTGATACAATGGACCAGATGCTTGGCTCAACAAACCGCTGGCCATTGGCCATGTTTTATAACATGGTGGACATTGCTGCATTAGCTGCATTTATTTCAAACAACGAGATGAAGCCAATAAAAAGAAGAGACAGACAACGGTCATTCCTACTGATGCTGATAAAACAATTGGCACTACCAAACATAGAGGAACGAGCGCTGAACAACCGCATAACCGCATATCCAAGGATACGGAACGCAATGGAAGCATTTGATGTAAAGGTAAGAAAAAACAATTTTAATAGAGTTGAACGCACACAAACAAAAGTACAATGTGCAAAGTGTAATGAACTCTTTCATATTGAGTGTGTTAATATTTTACCGGCTGATGTTGAGTTTTTGCTTAACTCCGATTAACCTCTTTTTTGCAATTCGTGTGCTGCAGCTCGACGCGGTTCTATTCGTACTCCCCCGCCGCTCTCTAAACCCGTTGAATGTTTGATTGCTGAACGTGCTACTATTTCGTCATACAAGAGTCTCAATAACGGCCTCTGCTAATTGAAAAGACTGAGCATCTACAAACTGAACTTCACTCTCTGCAAAGTAAAGTTCGACATGATGAGTTGATTTCGGCAATTGGCATTCTATCTAATGAAGTCAAATGGCTGCGTAATAATGCCTGTTGCTCTGCTAACAATAATTTCGTATTATCCGTCATCTCTACCATAACCTCCGCTTCAACTGTTTCGCCTGCTGTTGCTGGAATTAATTCTCAAACCCGCTCTACATCTGCTAAAGTCACTCTTTCTTATGCTGCTGCTGCTGCTGCTGCGAATACTTACAACTGCACGTACTGTTTTGCGCTCTGCTCCGGCCTCTCATGCTAACATAACTTCTCATGCGCCGCTGAAAGTTTCTGCCCTCTCCTCATTTTCTCCTGCTGCTAGCAAGGTGCCCGAAATACAGTGGGACGGTGTTCGAAGTACAAGGCGTAAAAAAGAGAAAAGGTCAAGTGATGTAGCAACAGGCCTTAGTGAAAGCACTGTGCCGACAAAGAAATGGATTCATCTGTCTTCTTTTACAAATACGGTGACTGAAGATCAAATTATTTCATATCTGACCAAGAATTCCAGTATCAAACGTGACCAGTTGGCCTGCTTTAAGCTCGTAAAAAAAGATGCGGATATAGAATCAATGAAGAAAGTAAATTTCAAACTTGGTGTGGCAGAATCTCTGTTTGATATGGTGCTGAATCCTTTGTTGTGGCCTACTCACGTAAAATTTCGCCCTTTTATTTTTTTTTAAAAGAAATTCAAAACAACAAGATTGCTTAGCCTCGCCCGAAAGTGCTAATGGATCTTTCAGAGGTTTGAAAATTTATTTTCAGAATATGGGTGGTATTCGTACTAAATCGAACACCATATACAGTTCATGTGCGCATTTGGACTTCGACGTTTTTATTTTTATTGAAACATGGCTGAATGCTAATTTCTATGATGAAGAATTTTTCAACTCCAAATTATTCGTCGTATTTCGAAAGGATCGTGACGCTGAAAGAACCAGCTGTTCTTTAGGTGGAGGTGTACTAATTGCCGTTCGTCGTAATCTTCGAGCATTTCTAACTACGCTTCAGAACGATGACCCCATTTTGGATCAATTGTGCGTTTGCGTTCGAGGTTCAAATGGACTTAATTCTTTATTCCTAATTGTTTCTTATATTCCACCTTGCAGTAATTTTGAACTTTATAAAGCGCATATAGATAATATTGTTTCCTTAGTCCATAACAAGATTGCCGATAATCAAGTTTGCGTTTTTGGTGACTTTAATATTCCTGAAATTACCTGGTCAAATAATTTTTGAAATTCTAATCTTATTGCAACTAATGTCTCAACAACAATTGCATCTTATGTTGTTGATAATATGTTTAGTTTAAGTCTAGTCCAAATTAACAGCTTTGCAAACTTACTTGGCAGAATTCTAGATCTTGTATTTGTTAGTGACAATATCAGTGTAACTATTTCCCAGTGTATTTTACCGATTTCAACTCCAGACAAGCACCATGTCCCTTTAAGTGTTGAAGTTGAGATGATAACTACATAATTTTGTTCTTTTTAGATATTATCAAGACCGGCAGAAGGAGCTGCACCGTCGTTTGTATCTAGAACGAACAGACCGTCATGTCGCCTATGCCGTTCTGAGTACGGACGGCAGCGGAAAACAAGGGCCTATTGCCACTCGTGTAAAAATCCAGTTTGTGCAGAGCATTCAACACTTATGCATCGATGCTAAACCTGCACAGAAAATATGTTGGACGAGGGACAATCTGCACAACAATAGTTTTTTAGGCTTTTTTCATATAAAACTCATAAAAAATTAATAATGTTATATATAAATAAAAATGTTTTTCTAACATTCATTTTACATGTATAATTAGTAAATAAATAAATCAAAACAAAAAAAATGTAAAAAAAAAAGGATTTTCATATATAACATTCATTATACATGTATAATTAGTAAATAATAACAAATCCAAACAAAAAAAAATGCGTTTTCATACAAAATTCCATACAAATTGAAATAGGTCCCTGTGGACCTTGTACTTCGTATAAGGGCAACGGATGACTTAACAGTCGGAGGGTTAAGCCAATAGAACATTAAAATTTACTTAATAATAATAATAAGAATAATCAAGAAAAATCATTGTACGTTTACCACAAAACTTGTGCTAGGTCAGTTTTCTCCTGCCATAAGAAGTATGTAAAAAACAAAAGAAGTATAATTACATTTCCCTTTTAGTAATTGATGCTCTCTTCTGTTTCTTAGTTGAGCAGGGCGGTAGTACGTTCATACTTCACCAAGAATTTCTGTCCATATGTGCATATGTACACATGCACGCACATATGCTTGTATGAAATTCAAATAAGCAAAAGATAGCTTTCAATTACCTTACACTACCTTTACAGGGCAATTGTAGCAACAGTCTTTCAATTCCCCACAGTCTTTCAAAGTACAAAAATCTTTCGTGTAACCGGTGTATATTCTGGCAACTAACTTGAAAGCTCTTTTCTTATTTTCGAAAGACAAATTGAAAGATCTGGTAACGAGCAGGCCTTGGCGCTGTCTGCTGTGCATTGTTTACACGCAAGTATATTGAATAAGAAATAATAAGTGAAATAACATAAAAAGGGAAATGATTTGAAAGAATTAAAATACTGTAAGAATGGAGCAATTATTTTTACACAATATTATAATGCGTCGGGCCAGAAAATGCCGTATGTTGTGTAGAAGACGCTTGCTCCAACAAATGCGCACCAATCACGGTCCTTTTGCTACAACGGAAGAAGTATTCCAAAAAAAAACTACAGGTTGCCTACAAATGTGTGCAATACACTTATCACGGAATTGGAACCGTTCGATACACAGGAATCGTATATCCCCTTTAAAGTTCGTTTTCTGGCAGCGCTTTACTTTTTTGGCCATGGCTCTGACCATCAATATAGGTATTCATCAAAACGCGTAAATGCCTCGCAACTGCGTAAACCTCGTAAACAAACCGGTTTTTCATACAATAATAAAAACGTTTACGAGGTTTATGCGGTTTCGAGGCATTTGCGCGTTTAGATGAATACCCCTAATGTGTGGGAAACGCATTTGGTACTACAATGAGCCAGCCAATGATTTCGCTGACTATTTATGCAATATCGAATTTGATAATTCAACATAAAAAATACGAGGTGTATATAGCGTTTCAACAATGATAACAAGGATGCATATGCAGTTGTATATAGGTATGGATGTAACCACCAAGTATAGGATTTCGTATGTAATGTTTGTATTATCTATGGATACCTACAAATGCAAAGTCGTTTCCATTTTAATTTTGAATTTTGACAGGTATTTGAAATCTGCTGTCAAAATAGTTTTTCACCACACGTGGTGAACGAGAGAGCTTTTTTCGTAATACTTACGGCGCTAGAATAGCCAAAAACTTTCAAACCGACTTGCCACCCGTCTTTCGATTATTTTTCGAAAGACTTTATCAATCTTTGCCAGAATTGCCCTGTTAATGTAATTTGAAGTTCATCGCACCTATGTACATACGTATGTATGTTTAATATGAAAGCAAAATTGGTTTGTAAGCACTGAACGTAAAGTGCAAATTAGCAATTTTATTTTGTTTACTAATAAATGATTATGTAGGTCATATTGATGAAGTGCATTTATGTTACTGAATATTGCTAAAACGACTGTCAGCAATTCTATATTGGTTTCTACAACTTGTTGAATTGCACTAATATTATTCAAAAAGGCTAAAATCTATAATCAGCAATAATTTTGTCAAATATTCTTTAATAAAGTTGTGAGGAATTGTAAAACTAAACAAGTGTGAAGTTTACTCCTTATCGCTCTCCGGTGCAACCAAGTTTCAAGTGCTTGTGTTACAATCTATAAACTTGTCCTGACAAGATAATAAACAATTAAATTACCAATTGCAACTAAATCCAAGTGCTTGAGTTGCATATCATCAAATTGTCCTGGTGCTACTGCCTGGACAATCCATCATTAGCTGGTGACTGGCAAAGAGCCTTCACACAAATCAACCACAGGTTATCTTGGTGAATCACCTTAATAATCTGAACGACTGAATCGGTTCAGCAAACTAGCTCATACCAAACACACATAAAGATCATGTTACTGCAGCAAATCATGTTCTTCGTTACCTTAAAGGCGAAAAGGATTTTATAATTAAATATAAAAAATTTGAAACAGAAGTTTTATGTTTTACAGATGCAGATCGGGGTTCAAATGAAATTGATCGGAAGTCGTATAGCGGTTACGTATGGCTGGTGGACCTGTCGCGTGGGAAGCAAAAAAGCAAACATCAATATCTTTAAGCTCGATGGAGGCCGAATACATTGCCATGTGTCAGGGTACAAGAGAAGTTGTATTTATGAGAAATCTCTTGCGAGAAATCGATTTGCAGAATTTATGTAATAAATCTACGTTAATTCAATGAGATAATCATGGTGCAGAATTTTTAGTCAATAATCAAACAACACATAAACGAAGCAAACATATTGACATAAAGTATCACTATGTAAGAGAAAAAAATTTGAAGCCAAGGAGATTTCTATTGAATACGTTCAAACGTCAGAAAATGTTGCAAATTTATTAACGAAGAGTTAAACTAAAGAAAAACATAGGAAATGTTGTCAAATGTTAAATTTAAATGATTAATTTATTTATGTACTTGAGTTGAGTGGAAGCTTGTTAAAATATTATTCGAACAACTCAACTACATTAAAACTTTGATCTTCATTGAAACGATCACAATTTTCTGTACAGAAATTGAAAACTTGAACGTCATAGCATGCGCACCTCTTCATCTCCTACTAGTCCAACTTCCTGCATCCCCTCCCTACACAACTCAACCAACATAGAGACAACATACCTGATTTGTAACATACCCTCATATATATCCCCAATTCCCAAATTAACTCAAGACTTTTTAAGAAAAAAATACTGCTTTGTTATCATTCCAAAAAAAATTTCGATTCCATGGACCTTTCGGATATCTTTTTGGGAAAACTCGTTTTACAAAAATCGATTACATATCTCTCTTTGTTTCTGAGTATCAATATTCTCCAGTGGAACTTGAAAGGTTTCATAAACAATTACACTGAACTCTAGATGCTGATCAGAAAACATAATCCTTACTGTATCGCTCTTCAAGAAACCCATTGCACCAATCTTTTTACCCCAATACTACTTAACTATTCCCGCTATTTTGCTAATGCAACATCAAATACTCAAGCTAAGCAAGGCGCTGCTAATCTGGTAAAAGACTACGTACTTCATAAAAGACAACCGATTAGCTCCTAGCTGCAGGTGGTAGCACTGGAGATTAAAATGTGCCTAAAGCTCACAATTTTGTCTTTTAACATACCTCTCGGGCAAACATTTTTCAGAAGAGACGATATTTTTTTTGTCTTTAAGTACACCCATTATCATCCTTGGAGATTTCATTAGTTCGAGCAATCTATGGGGTTCCAGCACTGTTAATCGTCGCGGGCAACTTGTCGAAAGTGCAATTTTACAAGCCAACTTATACATTTTGAATGATGGTAGCGCTTCTCACTTCTCCACCCACGCTACTTTGACACACATTCTCGGTTATTTCTATTCCCCTTCCCTCTTCCCCCTTATTTCCCATAGAAAACATCGTTGAACTCAAATAATTCGTAGAGAGCTAAAACACCGCCAAAATTTCTTTTAGAACCTGCCGACTAGCCTAACTTTGCATATCGGGTGGACATTGAAATGGAGATACGAATTCCTGCTATCACTTTATCCCGCAATCATCCTCTTTTGGAAGTCGCAACGTGGCCTGTTGGGACAGAGATCTTGCCCAATTCAGAGCGAAAAAAGTTAAAGGCTGCCACCAGTTTTAAGTCCATCCTACATCACAAAACTAAATTACCTTTAAAAAAACCAATGCCGAATTTCGAAAAGAAATGAAAACCAGAAAAAAACAAAGCTTTGCAAAGTTCAGCAACCGCAACGCGTACAAACCCGTCATTGCTTTTAAAGTTATTAACTGTACTTCATGTGATTTACCAACCGAATATGGTTTTGGACTGATTCAGAAATCGTACTGGTTTGGATAAAATCGACATCAGCACATACTACCTTCGTAGAAAACCGGATTTCAATCATTAAAAAAACAACACGAGGAGAACAATAGCGTCACGTCAGCTCAAAAGAAAATCCAGCTGATATTCTGTCTTGATGAATGTATCCAAGGGCACTGAAAGAATCGATGTTATGGTTTTATGGACCCTTATTTTTACATGGCAAGGAATCTAGCTGGCCTCCAACGTTTAATCCCAGTCACACTAACGATTTAGAACTAAAAAAGAACACATCCAAATCTCTTATCGTCACATCAGAAGAACCCTCTTTTATTTACAAAATCAATCACAGAAACTCATTCCATCGACTACAGCGAATTGTTGGATACGTTTTGCGCTTCATCACTCACACGAGACAAAAAAAGGACTTACGACAACCCTTGAGAGTCATAACGACAAAAGAACTAGATCAAGCGCTGGTTATAATTATCGCACAAATGCAAGTATCAGAATTCAAAAAAGAAATAAAACAATTAAAAAGGTACACCGAAATACAAAGACCATGCAGCAGCATTTCAAACCTCACACCATTTTTGGAGAAAAACGGGCTCATCCGTGTCATTGGTAGACTGGAAGCTTCATCATATGCGTACGACTCAAAACACCAGTTGCTCGTTCCATACAATGACCCAATTTCAAAATTAATCTTTGAAATGACTCATGAAGATCACAAACATTGTGATACGTAAGCCCTCTTAGGAATTGTTCGACAGCGGTTTTGGCCAATAAAGAGAAAGATCATGGCACGACCTGTGCCAAGGCCAAACCAGAGTGATTCAATCAAGTCATGGAAAATTTACCTTCCACACGAGTGACACCAGCACATCCATTTGTAAATGCTGCAGTAGATTATTGTGGCACAATAACAGTCCATTATAAAATTCGTGGTAAAAGGCCGCACAGGGCATACATTGCTGTCTTCTGTTGCTTCACCAAAAGGCAGTTCATATGGAACTGGTGAGTGATCTCACAACCGACGCATTTATTGGTGCTCTAAAAAGATTCAATGGCCGACGTAGTCACTGTATTGCGACTATGCGACCAACTTTGTGGGAGCAAAGAACAACCTACCGAAACTAGGACCAGGGATTCATTCATTAGAAGCACAAGAAGGGATAAAAAAGCATGCAACAAAAGGAGCATACAATTCAATTTTATTTCTCCAAGAGCGCCACATTTTGGTGGTTTATGGGAAGCAGCTGTTAAATCTGCAAAACACCTTTTGCTAAGCAGTTAAGGAAATGCATCTTTAACGTATGAAGAACTTGAGACACTGGTAACTGAAATTGAAGCGATATTAAACTCTAGACTTATTTCTCCAATGTCAAATGATCTCAACGACATAGGGGCTCTCACCCCAGGTCATTTCTTAATTGGTGAACCACTAACAACTCAAATCGATGCACAAACTAAACCCTCAAACACGAAATTGGAATCCAGATGGAAATTAGTGTCTCATTTAAAGCACGAATTTTGGAACGGATGGTCGCGTGACTACCTCAATGAGTTGCAATACCACAATAAATGGCAAAGACAATCCCAAAATGTTCAACCTGGAGATATTGTGATCATCAAAGAAGACAATATTCCTATAATGAAGTGACCTTTAGGACGCGTAATTAATATGTATAAAGGACCTGATGAAGTAGTAAGAGTGGCAGATTTCAGAACAGCTGCCGGCACACTAAAGCATGCGGTTAGATATCTTGCTCCATTGCATAGACACAACGATGAAAATGAAAAACCTCAACAGCAGTCAAATCAAATCAACACACAAGTTGAAGAATAGCCTTCCACTTTATCAGACGATAGTCCAAGAGCTAAAAAACGGAAAACAACAACTTCCACCTTAACTACACTATTGATTCCTCTACTCGCACTTTCGCTAATTTTTGCAAAAAAATTTGAGATAACAGAATTTGGGTCCAACATTGGACTACATTTTGAAAGGATCGGTAATACAAGAATGTCTCGATCAGAATGGAACATTATCTGCTACTATGAGCTACAACCATATTGGCAAGAGACGGCTATGTTTTCAAATGGCATGACAGTACTCCGACATTTATGCAGTCTAATGACTCAAAAATCAACCTGTATTAATGTCTTACGAACTTTTGAGCTCAGCTTAGCGGAACTAAAAGAAGAAAATATTTTGCTGAGGGATAAGAGAGTCAAGCGTGGCGCTATAAGCATTGTCGGCAACATTGCTAATTCACTTTTCGGTGTTTTGGATTATATTTATGCAGAAGAAATGTCAAACAATATCAACACTCTCAAAGAAAACGAGGCCCATCTTAAGTTACTCCTAAAAAATCAATCTTCAATTGTTGATGCCACTCTAGATGTATTCAAATAAAACAAACAAAGAATCAAGGATAAATTTGGCAACTTGGATGCTCAGTTGAATGAAATTACATCAAGGCTTCACGGTGATGAAAAGGAAATTTATCGAGCAAGGCTATTCCAAGTCTTCAGGTCACTATCAATTCAGCTTTCAATGATGTTAGTGCTATTATCTGATTCACAGCACGGAAAAATCAGTCCAATGTTGTTGTCCCCATCGCAACTGTAATCAGAGCTGGTGCGGGTGCGGAATCATCTTTCTACATCGTTACAGTTACCTGTCTATCAAGATAATATCCTACAGCTGTACAAAATTATGAATGTAAAAAAGGGATTAGCAGAGCCACATGTTGTCTTTCAAATATCAATTCCTTTGTGTGATCCGGAGACTTGGGAATTGCTTAAACCTCATCCCATTTCAACTCTAATCAACAACTCCTTCATTGCAATTAAGCCATGCAGCGACGTGATAGCAATTAATGCACATAGGGATCAATATTTCGTTTCTTCTTCTTAATAATAGCACTCGCACCAACTGCAACATTGTGCCCTTCATAAACTATGCTCCGCTAACACAACTTGAACACAATAACCAACGGATGTACACGATGCAGTATCCCACTCGGGTTAATGCCATTTGCGGACAAAACCATTCCCAGCTCACTTTGAACGGTTCTGGGATTCTCAAAATAAGTCCAGATTGCACACTTAAGCACAAATCGATCATCATTCAAGGGCACCAACTTCATTCCACGTCGCTGCAATCATCATACACCGCAACCACAAACATAAGTGACATCGCCTATCCAGATGAAATATTGTTTGATATCAAGGCTTACGTTAATCACATCAAAAATATCTCCGATATTCACGACAAGCTACACCACCAAGTATTGACCGAATTTCCAATGCAAATCAGAAACATAAAATATCATCATGCAGCAGTTGTTTACACTGCCCTTATCCTGGTGATGGGAGTAATTATGCTTCTCATCTATACAAAAATTTGTTGCCGGAGGATGGACCTAATCAGCAACCACGTCCAGCAGCACGTCAGCATATTTCGCAGGCAGACTTTGCTATAACTGTTACATTAGATCACAGTTAAACTTGTTTCAATTAAACACTAAAAGTAGATGTATAATAAATAACCATCATGATAAAAAACCACCATAACCCTCCGGCGGGTTAGAAGGTCCCTGGGGACCTTTTCCATTTTCAAACTGAATTTACTCCTTGATGGTCCATGGGAAGTATACCCGACCCCCACATGTATTCCAAGGAAATCGTTTAAAAAAATTTCAAAGCGATCCGACCAATAGTTTAGTTTCTATTGAGATTTAAATATGTTTAGTACATGAACGTGTGAAAAGGTCCGCTGGGACCTTGTACTGAAATTTCAAGAAATCGTTGGCTTGTTTTATTGTTTGAACACATCACAAACGTGTTTCTTGAATTTTAGTTCTTTTTGGGATTATTTTATTGTGCCTTTCCTTGAAACATAATAAACTTTCCGTCCCTTTTTGAATTTTTGTTACCGTCCCTTTTGATTTGTTTCAATTTAACCTTACTTTTTACGCATACTCTAACCTACTCTCACCCTCCCATAGACGCAGATGTACAAGCTTGAAGCCAGGTAGACGTAGAAAAGGGTATAAAAGCGGCTCTACTTTCGTAAACCAATTCGGTGAAAGTTGAGACAGTGAACAGTGAACATCGAGTGCGAAATTTTATTTTGAATTTTACAAAGAGAAATGAAAGTACAACACAATGGCAGAGGAAAATTTAGACATTGCTGAAATTGTGGTACGTCGTAGTACACGCTACAAGCAAATGGGTGAGGATGAAAGACGTGCAGTGGATGATAGATTTCCAGACTTCATGAGTGATGACGATGAAGGTGCTATTCCTGAATTTGGTCTTGAAGGTGCGGATAATTTATAAAGGTGCGGATTTAACATATAAAGCAAATTTTCATGTTGATGATTCGGATGCGGAAACTGAACCACATATAGACATCAATGAAAATATTAGTGATGACGACGATGATGAAGAGGAAGAAACTGATGCTCAGCAAACATGTGACAATTACTTCATTTCCAAAGATGGCACCAAATGGACTAAAAATGCACCACCGACTTCCCGTACTCGTGCTCATAACGTAGACGACTACACAAGGAGGAATCCGGGACCAGTAGGAACCACATATGACCCTTTTACCATATTCCGCTCGCTCATCACCGAAGACATGGCGTACATCATAATACGCGAATCAAATAGGAAAGGCAGGGAAGTGAACGCTGCATTGAATTTGGCAAATCCAACTAACACAAAGGAATGGAAACCAATCACTTTGAAAGAGTTCAATGCAGTTTTGGCTATTATTTTGTATGCTGGACTCACCAAATCGAATAGTGAACCTCTTGAAGAATTATGGGGCCCTACGCGCTGTCCAATATATAAAGCTGCATTATCATTAGATCGTATGAAGTACATAAAACAATGCCTTAGATTCAACAATGGAAATACACGACAGCAGCGACTAATCAACAGCAAAACTGCGGCTATTGATGATATTTGGCAAATGTTGCAGTCTAACTTGGCAGCAGCTTACACTCCGAATGATGCAGTGAGCGTTGATGAGCAGTTATTCGCATACAAAGGCCGCACCCGCTTCACACAATACATTCCATCGAAGCCTGCCACGTACGGAATAAATATATGGTGGTTGTGCGACTGAAAATCATTTTATCCTGTCAAAGGGATAATTTACTCTTGGAAATTACCTGACCAGGCACGAGAGGTGAATCAAGGGCAGAATGTTGTATTTCAACTTTCTGAGAGATATTTGAATACAGCCCCCAAAATTATTGCCGACAATTTTTTCACAACTTTGGATTTGGCGCGTATTTTTATCAGGAAGAAAGCCGCATATGTTGGAACAGTGCGCTCGAATAAGACATGTGTGCCTCGGGAATTCCAAAAAAGTCATACGCGTCCTGTCAACAGCACATTGTTCGGCTTCAACGAAGGCGATATAGCGCTATGTTCATATGTGCCCAAGAAGAACAAAGCGGTAATTTTACTGTCGACACGACATTATACTTGCGGTGTGGACATGCAAACTGAAAAGAAGAAGGCGTTTGCTATTTTGGATTACAAAGCCAACAAATCGGGCGTTGATACAATGGACCAGATGCTTGGCTCAACAAACCGCTGGCCATTGGCCATGTTTTATAACATGGTGGACATTGCTGCATTAGCTGCATTTATTTCAAACAACGAGATGAAGCCAATAAAAAGAAGAGACAGACGACGGTCATTCCTACTGATGCTGATAAAACAATTGGTACTACCAAACATAGAGGAACGAGCGCTGAACAACCGCATAACCGCATATCCAAGGATACGGAACGCAATGGAAGCATTTGATGTAAAGGTAAAAAAAACAATTTTAATAGAGTTGAACGCACACAAACAAAAGTACAATGTGCAAAGTGTAATGAACTCTTTCATATTGAGTGTGTTAATATTTTACCGGCTGATGTTGAGTTTTTGCTTAACTCCGATTAACCTCTTTTTTGCAATTCGTGTGCTGCAGCTCGACGCGGTTCTATTCGTACTCCCCCGCCGCTCTCTAAACCCGTTGAATGTTTGATTGCTGAACGTGCTACTATTTCGTCATACAAGAGTCTCAATAACGGCCTCTGCTAATTGAAAAGACTGAGCATCTACAAACTGAACTTCACTCTCTGCAAAGTAAAATTTGACATGATGAGTTGATTTCGGCAATTGGCATTCTATCTAATGAAATCAAATGGCTGCGTAATAATGCCTGTTGCTCTGCTAACAATAATTTCGTATTATCCGTCATATCTACCATAACCTCCGCTTCAACTGTTTCGCCTGCTGTTGCTGGAATTAATTCTCAAACCCTGCTGCTGTGAATACAACTGCACGTACTGATTTGCGCTCTGCTCCGGCCTCTCATGCTAACATAACTTCTCATGCGCCGCTGAAAGTTTCTGCCCTCTCCTCATTTTCTCCTGCTGCTAGCAAGGTGCCCGAAATACAGAGGGACGGTGTTCGAAGTACAAGGCGTAAAAAAGAGAAAAGGTCAAGTGATGTAGAAACTGGCCTTAGTGAAAGCACTGTGCCGACAAAGAAATGAACACATCTGTCTTCTTTTAAAAATACGGTGACTGAAGATCAAATTATTTCATATGTGAGTAAGAATTCCAGTATCAAACGTGACCAGTTGGCCTGCTTTAAGCTCGTAAAAAAAGAATGAAGAAAGTAAATTTCAAACTTGGTGTGGCAGAATCTCTGTTTGATATGGTGCTGAATCCTTTGTTGTGGCCTACTAACGTAAAATTTCGCCCTTTTATTTTTTTTAAAAAGAAATTCAAAACAACAAGATTGCTTAGCCTCGCCCGCTAATGCTAATGGATCGTTTAGAGGTTTGAAAATTTATTTTCAGAATATGGGTGGTATTCGTACTAAATCGAACACCATATACAGTTCGTGTGCGCATTTGGACTTCGACGTTTTTATTTTTGTTGAAACATGGCTGAATGCTAATTTCTATGATGAAGAATTTTTCAACTCCAAATTATTCGTCGTATTTCGAAAGGATCGTGACGCTGAAAGAACCAGCTGTTCTTTAGGTGGAGGTGTACTAATTGCCGTTCGTCGTAATCTTCGAGCATTTCTAACTACGCTTCAGAACGATGACCCCATTTTGGATCAATTGTGCGTTTGCGTTCGAGGTTCAAATGGACTTAATTCTTTATTCCTAATTGTTTCTAATATTCCACCTTGCAGTAATTTTGAACTTTATAAAGCGCATATAGATAATATTGTTTCCTTAGTCCATAACAAGATTGCCGATAATCAGGTTTGCGTTTTTGGTGACTTTACTCGAGCGGATAATGCATTCCCAGATAAACTCTTTCCTGAGTCGCAACAAATTAGTAAGTCCGTACCAATCCGGTTTTACATCAAACAGAAGCTGCACTACGGCGCTTATTAAGGTTTCAGACGATATCAGACTTAACATTGACAACAATCTCGCAACTTTTCTGACACTTCTGGACCACTCCAAAGCATTCGACTCCGTGGATCACGGACTACTTGGATTGAAACTTAAAAATTTATTTAACTTTTCAGGGCCAGCACTGAATTTAATAAAATCATACCTCAGTGGTCGTATGCAAGCTGTATGTGCTAATAACATCATATCTAGCTATTTACCCATAACTAAGGGTGTTCCACAAGGCTCTATTCTTGGCCCGCTTTTGTTTGTACTATATGTTAATGATCTTCAGAACGTACTAAAATACTGTAATATTCATGTTTATGCCGATGATGTTCAATTATATGTTAGCTGTCCCATTGTGTCCGTCAATAATTGTATTAATAATCTCAACACCGACTTAGAGAGTGTTAATAAGTGGGCCCGCGATAATGGGTTGCTCTTAAACCCAAACAAATCCCAGTGCATTGTGATTTACAAAAAGACTTTTCAACTTGACGACTCCAATGAAGTGAAATTGAGCAATTCCGTTATAAAATTCGTTGACACAGCAAAGAACCTAGGATTAATTTTCAATAGAACTCTGACATGGAATAACCACATTTATAGTGCAATAGGCAAAGTCTATGGCATGCTGCGATCATTGTGGACCACTCAGCACTTCACCCCAGTGAAAATTCGTCTGATTTTAACAAAAACATTCCTATTACCAACATTACTATACGGGTGTGAACTGTATGCTAGTTGTGATAGTCTGTGTCGGAGTAAACTCAATGTCCTTTATAACAATATTGCCAGATACGTTTATTGTATAAAACGCCACGAACACATAACGCACTTTTCCAAATTATTATTTACTGTACAATTTGACGATTTGCTAAAGTTAAAATGTCTAACACTTCTTCATAAAGTGGTTATTGCCCAAGAACCCAAATATCTTATGGAGCGACTTCAATTTACTAAATCTCCTCGATCCCTGAACTTACTTGGTATGAGATATAGTTGCCGTGTAACCGAACGTCAGTTCTTTGTTTTCGCTGTCCGTCTTTGGAACCTCCTACCGCAAAAAATTAAAACAATCAGAAGCACAGTGCGCTTTAGGAGTGAGCTGCAACACTACTTTGCAAAGTAATTGCTAATATGTACGTAAATCCTTCTTTCTTTGTCTTTTATATATTCACAATCTTAACATTCCATATACATATAATCTTCTTTATACTTTACTATTCCTACTTAGTTCTTCTGCTAATTCGCTTCTTATCCACTATGAACTTACTCTATGTTAATATTAAGATCAGTTATTTAATTTCAAACACTGTAAAATAACTTTTGGTTGTGTGTTTGATAATGAATAAATAATAAAAATAATAATATTCCTGAAATTACCTAATAATTTTTGAAATTCTAATCTTATTGCAACTAATGTCTCAACAACAATTGCATCTTATGTTGTTGATAATATGTTAAGTTTAAGTCTAGTCCAAATTAACAGCTTTGCAAACTTACTTGGCAGAATTCTAGATCTTGTATTTGTTAGTGACAATATCAGTGTAACTATTTCCCAGTGTATTTTACCGATTTCAACTCCAGACAAGCGTCCCTTTAAGCGTTGAAGTTGAGATGATAACTACATAATTTTGTTCTTTTTAGATATTATCAAGACCGGCAGAAGGAGCTGCACCGTCGTTTGCGTCTAGAACGAACAGACCGTCATGTCGCCTATGCCGTTCTGAGTACGGACGGCAGCGGAAAACAAGGGCCTATTGCCATTCGTGTAACAATCCAGTTTGTGCAAAGCATTCAACACTTATGCATCGATGCTACACCTGCACAGAAAATATGTTGGACGAGGGACAATCTACACAACAATAGTTTTTTAAGCTTTTTTCATATAAAACTCATAAAAAATTAATAATGTTATAAACAAAAAAAAAATTTTTTTCTAACATTCATTATAAGTACATGTATAATTAGTAAATAAATAAATCAAAACAAAAAAAATGTAAACAAAAGGGTTTTCATATAAAACATTCATTATACATGTATAATTAGTAAATAATAACAAATCAAAACAAAAAAAAATTTAAAAAAATGCGTTTTCATATAAAATTCCATACAAATTGAAATAGGTCCCTGTGGACCTTGTACTTCGTATAAGGGCAACGGATGACTCAACAGTCGGAGGGTTAAGCCAATAGAACATTAAAATTTACTTAATAATAATAATAAGAATAATCAAGAAAAATCATTGTACGTTTACCACAAAAATGGTGCTAGGTCAGTTTTCTCCCGCCATAAGAAGTATGTTAAAAACAAAAGAAGTATAATTACATTTCCCTTTTGGTAATTGACGCTCCCTTCTGTTTCTTAGTTGAGCAGGGCGGTAGTACGTTCATACTTCACCAAGAATTTCTGTCCATATGTGCATATGTACACATGCACGCACATATGTTTGTATGAAATTCAAATAAGCAAAAGATAGCTTTCAATTACCTTACACTACCTTTACAGGCCAATTGTAGCAACAGTCTTTCAATTCCCCACAGTCTTTCAAAGTATAAAAATCTTTCGTGTAACCGGTGTATATTCTGGCAACTAACTTGAAAGCTCTTTTCTTATTTTCGAAAGACAAATTGAAAGATCTGGTAACGAGCAGGTCTTGGCGCTGTCTGCTGTGAATTGTTTACACGCAAGTATGTATATTGAATAAGAAATAATAAGTGAAATAACATAAAAAGGGAAGTGATTTGAAAGAATAAAAATACTATAATAATGGAGCAATTATTTTTACACAACATTATAATGCGTCGGGCCAGAAAATGCCGTATGTTGTGTAGAAGACGCTTGCTCCAACAAATGCGCACCAATCACGGTCCTTTTGCTACAACGGAAGAAGTATTCCAAAAAAAACTACAGGTTGCCTAACAATGTGTGCAATACACTTATCGCGGAATTGGAACCGTTCGATACACAGGAATCGTATGTCCCCTTTAAAGTTCGTTTTCTGGCAGCGCTTTACTTTTTTGGCCATGGCTCTGACCATCAATATAGGTATTCATCAAAACGCGTAAATGCCTCGCAACTGCGTAAACCTCGTAAACAAACCGGTTTTTCATACAATAATAAAAACGTTTACGAGGTTTATGCGGTTTCGAGGCATTTGCGCGTTTAGATGAATACCCCTAATGTGTTGGAAACGCATTTGGTACTACAATGAGCCAGCCAATGATTTCGCTGACTATTTATGCAATATCGAAGTTGATAATTCAACATAAAAAATACGAGGTGCACATAGCGTTTTAACAATGATAACAAGGATGCATATGCAGTTGTATATAGGTATGGATGTTACCACCAAGTATAGGATTTCGTATGTAATGTTTGTATTATCTATGGATACCTACAAATGCAAAGTCGTTTCCATTTTAATTTTGAATTTTGACAGGTATTTGAAATCTGCTGTCAAAATAGTTTTTCACCACATGTGGTGAACGAGAAAGCTTTTTTCGTAATACTTACGGCGCTAGAATAGCCAAAAACTTTCAAGCCGACTTGCCACCCGTCTTTCGATTATTTTTCGAAAGACTTTATCAATCTTTGCCAGAATTGCCCTGTTAATGTAATTTGAAGTTCATCGCACCTATGTACATACGTATGTATGTTTAATATGAAAGCAAAATTGGTTTGTAAGCACTGAACGTAAAGTGCAAATTAGCAATTTTATTTTGTTTACTAATAAATGATTATGTAGGTCATATTGATGAAGTGCATTTATGTTACTGAATATTGCTAAAACGACTGTCAGCAATTCTATATTGGTTTCTGCAACTTGTTGAATTGCATTAATATTACTCAAAAAGGCTAAAATCTATAATCAGCAATAATTTTGTCAAATATTCTTTAATAAAGTTGTGAGGAATTGTAAAACTAAACAAGTGTGAAGTTTACTTCTTATCGCTCTCCGGTGCAACCAAGTTTCAAATGCTTGTGTTACAATCTATAAACTTGTCCTGGTGAACTGCCTTGACAAGATATTAAACAATTAATTTACCAATTGCAACCAAGTCCAAGTGCTTGAGTTGCATATCATCAAATTGTCCTGGTGCTACTGCCTGGACAATCCATCATTAGCTGGTGATTGGCAAATAGCCTTCACACAAATCAACCGCAGGTTATCTTGGTGAATCACCTTAATAATCTGAACGACTGAATCGGTTCAGCAAATTAGCTCATACCAAACACACATAAAGATCATTTTACTGGAGCAAATCATGTTCTTCGTTAACTTAAAGGCGAAAAGGATTTTATAATTAAATATAAAAAATTTGAAACAGAAGTTTTATGTTTTACAGATGCAGATTGGGGTTCAAATGAAATTGATCGGAAGTCCTATAGCGGTTACGTATGGCTGGTGGACCTGTGGCGTGGGAAGCAAAAAAGCAAACATCAGTATCTTTAAGCTCGATGGAGGCCGAATACTTTGCCATGTGTCAGGGTACAAGAGAAGTTGTATTTATGAGAAATCTCGTGCTCGTGGACTGTGGTGGGGTAATAATTTACGGCTTCTACTCCATCACCATTAAGGTCCACAAGAGGGCGGAGGGAGCCAAATAGATGGACCAGACGGGCAACGCCTCGAGCGCACCCGATTCCGTTACCACTCTCACTGGCGAGGGGCCAACAAACCGGGAAGCACCTCGAGCGTCCCTAAGGCCCCGGAGCCAGAGCCGAGCGCCCTGTGCGCAACTGAGGACATCCCATCGGGGGTATCGGACGTCGCGACGGATGCTGAGAGCGAAACGGGCTCAGCATCTGCTTACGTTGGGTCGATATACAGCCGATGGGTAGCGCCCGATGATGAGGACCAGCTTCTGGCTTCGGAATCTGAGGAGGCGGACCTTGACATCACAGTCACGGCCGTCACCCAAAGAGAAGAGCCAGAGGCAATGGACGTCGGTGACTCTAGAGATGGTGCAGATTCTACAAATTAATCTGCACCACTCCAAGGCAGCTTCGGCTGCCCTCCTTCTGCGACTTGGCGAAAGAGCTGAGAACATCATTCTCGTCCAAGAGCCGTGGATCGTCAGAAACCGGGTTTGCGGACTGAACTCTGATGCCTACCAAACGGTAACAGCTCCAGTAGCAGGTAGGATCAGGTCATGTATTCTTATTAAAAAATCGCTTTCTTATATTCGCCTCTCTCAATGCAGCGACGAAGACACAGTAAGCATAAGCGTCCAGCTGAAAGAGAGCATCGTCTGGTTCCTGACCAGCTACATGGCCCACGACAGCCAATCTCTCCCTCAAAAACGACTGAAGGAAGCCATCATAGGGGCTGACAAGCAAAGACTCCTGGTCATAATTAGAGCTGACTCAAACGCACATCACGAGATATGGGGCTTAAGCGATACCAACCCTCGAGGTGAGTGTTTACTTGATTTTATATTAGCAAATAATCTATATATATGCAACCGGGGGAACGATCCCACCTTCATGACCTCTGTCAGAAAGAAGTGCTGGACGTCACCATCGCATCAGGCAGCATGTCAGACCTGATAAGCAACTGGCAAGTGTCCAAAGAGCAATCCTTTTCCGACCACCTCTACATAACTTTTAAGATCAATCTCAATCCCTCTACTCTAACAGCATATAGGAACAAGAGGCGGACGGATTGGCCTCTTTGTCCAGACACGTTTATCACGATAGGCCGGGCCTATCGCAAACACCTGATGAAGCGAGTCCCTTAAACACGATGGTCGTTTCTCTCGATGAGCTGGACTCACCGTCAAAAATAGATGAAGCAGTAGACCTTGTAACAAACGCTTGCAACTCTGCTTTCAGAATCTCCTGCCCTAAGACCCTACCAAAGGGTAAAAAGAAACCCAGAGGTGGAATCTAGAGATTTCAGCACTTAGGAAAGAGTGCAGGCGACTCTTTAATCAAGCCAAGAGGATGGGTCTTTGGCAACCATACAAAGACGCTCTTAAAACTTTCAAGAAGGCCATTAAGACAGCACAACGCAAATCTTGGCAAAAATTCTGTAACAACATAGAAGAAAACTCCGAAGCCAACAGGCTAAGGAAGGTTCTCTCCAAAAGTGCTCCAACGATAAATTCTATTCAAAACCCAAACGGAGAATGGACATCTACAACCGACGAAATGCTGGAGATAGTAATGACCCCCCACTTTCCCGGGTGCTCTGATGACTCCAACATCTTTCCAGGTCTCCAAGCCAACTCACTCTTAGGGAATACCGCAGGGGACATAGTGAGCCACGACAAGGTGGAATGGGCAGTAATGTCCTTCGAACCTTACAAATCTCCAGGACCAGACGGAATTTTTCCCGCACAACTGCAAGCGGCGAAGGACCTTCTTTGTCCACTGCTTAGACAGATTTTTACAGCATGCCTTACCTTCACCCACATTCCTTATGAGTGGACAAAGGCGAAAGTCGATTTTCTACCGAAGGGAGGCAGGGCCGGTCACGCAAAACCCAAGGACTTCAGGCCCATAAGCCTCACCACATTCCTAATCAAAACCCTTGAGACGCTCATAGATGAGCATCTTCGGCGAAATATTAGGAAAGACAAACTCTCCTCCAACCAGCATGCATACTCAAAGGGCAAATCCGTGGAGACTGCTCTCCATGACATCGTCTCAACGATTGAGAAAGGATTGGCCATAAAAGAGTTCATGCTGGGGATCTTTTAAGACATCGAGGGAGCTTTCAACAATGTCTATCCCGAGGCCGTTATCTTCTCAACAATAGGGGACAGCTCTAAATCCAAACATGTGGCTAGAGGTACACCCCAGGGAGGTGTTCTGTCACCTTTACTCTGGAACGTTACTGTAGACGACTTACTCTTAAACCTCAAGAGCACCGGCTGTAAGGTCGTGGCATATCGTGGTGACTTGCAACAGGCAAACACCTTCAAGTCCTAAGCGATTTATTGCAAAACGCTCTAAATATCGTAGCTCGCTGGTCTGTGGAATGTGGACTTAATGTCAATCCCACCAAGACCGAAGCAGTGCTCTTTACATGGAAATACAAAATTCCCGCTTTCAAACTACCATTCGTAAACGGAGTAGTTCTCAGTCTCTCAACCGAGGTCAAATATCTCGGAATTTAACTAGATAAAAAACAAGACTGGAGGCGCAACACTAAAGACCGCTCTAAGAAAGCTATTTCTCCAATTTCCACACAGGGGCTCTCACCCTTGGTCATTTCTTAATTGGTGAACCACTAACAACTCAAATCGATGCCCAAACTAAACCCTCAAACACGAAATTGGAAACCAGATGGAAATTAGTGTCTCATTTAAAGCACGAATTTTGGAACAGATGGTCGCGTGACTACCTCAATGAGTTGCAATACCACAATAAATGGCAAAGACAATCCCAAAATGTTAAACTAGGAGATATTGTGATCATCAAAGAAGACAATATTCCTATAATGAAGTGACCTTTAGGACGCGTATTTAAAATGTATAAAGGACCTGATGAAGTAGTAAGAGTGGCAGATTTCAAAACAGCTGCCGGCACACTAAAGCGTGCGGTTAGATATCTTGCTCCATTGCATAGACACAACGATGAAACTGAAAAAGCCCAACAGCAGTCAAATCAAATCAACACACAAGTAGAAGAAGAGCCTTCCACTTTATCAGACGATAGTCCAAGAGCTAAAAAACGGAAAACAACAACTTCCACCTTAACTACACTACTGATTGCTCTACTCGCACTTTCGCTGATTTTTGCAAACAAATTTGAGATAACAGAATTTGGGTCCAACATTGGACTACATTTTGAAAGGATCGGTAATACAAGAATGTCTCGATCAGAATGGAACACTATCTCCTACTAAGAGCAACAACCATATTGGCAAGAGACGGCTATGTTTTCAAATGGCACGACAGTACTCCGACATTTATGCTCTTTAATTTCTCAAAAATCAACCTGTATTAATGCCTTACGAACTTTGAGCTCAGCTTAGCGGAACTAAAAGAAGAAAATATTTTGCTGAGAGATAAGAGACTCAAGCGTGGCGCTATAAACATTGTCGGCAATATTGCTAATTCACTTTTCGGTGTTTTGGATTCTATTTATGCAGAAGAAATGTCAAACAATATCAACACTCTCAAAGAAAACGAGGCCCATCTTAAGTTACTCCTAAAAAATCAATCTTCAATTGTTGATGCCACTCTAGATGTATTCAAATAAAACAAACAAAGAATCAAGGATAAATTTGGCAACTTGGATGCTCAGTTGAATGAAATTACATCAAGGCTTCACGGTGATGAAAAGGAAATTTATCGAGCAAGGCTATTCCAAGTCTTCATATCACTATCAATTCAGCTTTCAATGATGTTAGTGCTATTATCTGATTCACAGCACGGAAAAATCAGTCCAATGTTGTTGTCCCCATCGCAACTGTAATCAGAGCTATTTCGGGTGCGGAATCATCTTTCTACATCGTTACAGTTACCTGTCTATCAAGATAATCTCCTACAGCTGTACAAAATTATGAATGTAAAAAGGGGATTAGCAGAACCACATGTTGTCTTTCAAATATCAATTCCTTTGTGTGATCCGGAGACTTGGGAATTGCTTAAACCTCATCCCATTTCAACTCTAATCAACAACTCCTTCATTGCAATTAAGCCATGCAGTGACGTGATTAATGCACATAGGGATCAATATTTCGTTTCTTCTTCTTAATAATAGCACTCGCACCAACTGCAACATTGTGCCCTTCATAAACTATGCTCCGCTAACACAACTTGAACACAATAACCAACGGATGTACACGATGCAGTATCCCACTCGGGTTAATGCCATTTGCGGACAAAACCATTCCCAGCTCACTTTGAACGGTTCTGGGATTCTCAAAATAAGTCCAGATTGCACACTTAAGCACAAATCGATCATCATTCAAGGGCACCAACTTCATTCCACATCGCTGCAATCATCATACACCGCAACCACAAACATAAGTGACATCGCCTATCCAGATGAAATATTGTTTGATATCAAGGCTTACGTTAATCACATCAAAAATATATCCGATGTTCAAGACAAGCTACACCACCAAGTAATGACCGAATTTCCAATGCAAATCAGAACATAAAATATCATCATGCAGCAGTTGTTTTCACTGCCCTTATCCTGGTGACGGGAGTAATTATGCTTCTCATCTATAAAAAAATTCGTTGCCGGAGGATGGACCTAATCAACAACCGCGTCCAGCAGCGCGTCAGCATATTTCGCAGTCAGACTTTGCTATAACTGTTACATTAGATCACAGTTAAACTTGTTTCAATTAAACACTAAAAGTAGATGTATAATAAATAACCATCATGATAAAAAAACACCATAACCCTTCGGCGGGTGAGAAGGTCCCTGGGGACCTTTTCCATTTTCAAACTGAATTTACTCCTTGATGGTTCATGGGAAGTATACCCGACCCCCACATGTATTCCAAGGAAATCGTTTAAAAAAAATTTTAAAGCGATCCGACCAATAGTTTAGTTTCTATTGGGATTTAAATGTGTTTAGTACAGGAACGTGTGAAAAGGTCCGCTGGGACCTTGTACTGAAATTTCAAGAAATATTTGGCTTGTTTTATTGTTTGAACACATCACAAACGTGTTTCTTGAATTTTAGTTCTTTTTGGGATTATTTTATTGTGCCTTTCCTTGAAACATAATAAACTTTCCGTCCCATTTTGTATTTTTGTTACCGTCCCTTTTGAGTTGTTTGAATTTAACCTTACTTTTTACGCATACTCTTACCTACTTTTACCCTTACATAGACGCAGATGTACAAGCTAGATATAGAATAAAGGCGGCTCTAGTTTCGTAAACCAATTCGGTGAAAGTTGAGACAGTGAACATTGGGTGCGAAATTTTATTTTAAATTTTACAAAGAGAAATAAAAGTACAATACAATGGCAGAGGAAAATTTAGACATTGCTGAAATTGTGGCACGTCGTAATACACGCTACCAGCAAATGGGTGAGGATGAAAGCCGTGCAGTGGATGATAGATTTGCAGGCTTCATGAGTGATGACGATGAAGGTGCTATTCCTGAATTTGGTCTTGAAGGTGCGGATAATGAAGATTTAACATATAAAGCAAATTTTCATGTTGATGATTCGGGTGCGGAAACTGAACCACATATAGACATCAATGAAAATATTAGTGATGACGACAATGATGAAGAGGAAGAAACTGATGCTCAGCAAACATGTGACAATTACTTCATTTCCAAAGATAGCACCAAATGGACTAAAAATGCACCACCGACTTCCCGTACTCGTGCTCATAACGTAGACGACTACACAAGGAGGAATCCGGGACCAGTAGGAACCACATATGACCCTTTTACCATTTTCCGCTCGCTCATCACCGAAGACATGGCGTACATCATAATACGCGAATCAAATAGGAAAGGCAGGAAAGTGAACGCTGCATTGAATTTGGCATATCCAACTAACACAAAGGAATGGAAACCAATCACTTTGAAAGAGTTCAATGCATTTTTGGCTATTATTTTATATGCTGGACTCACTAAATCGAATAGTGAACCTCTTGAAGAGTTATGGGGCCCAAGTACATAAAACAATGCCTTAGATTCAACAATGGAAATACACGACAGCAGCGACTAATCAACAGCAAAACTGCGGCTATTGATGATATTTGGCAAATGTTGCAGTCTAACTTGGCAGCAGCTTACACTCCGAATGATGCAGTGACCGCTGATGAGCAGTTATTCCCATACAGAGGCCGCACCCGCTTCACACAATACATTCCATCGAAGCCTGCCAAGTACGGTATAAATATATGGTGTTTGGACAGAGATCTTGCCCAACTCAGAGCGAAAAAAGTTAAAGGCTGCCACCAGTTTTATGTCCATCCTACATCACAAAACTTAATTACCTATAAAAAAAACCAAAGCCGAATTTCGAAAAGAAATGAAAACCAGAAAATATCAAAGCTTTGCAAAGTTCACCGAATCCAGAAACCCGAACTCCTCAATTTCTCTGATATGGGGTAAAATTAACAGACTCAGCAACCGCAACGCGTACAAACCCGTTATTGCCTTTAAAGTTATTAACTGTACTTCATGTGATTTACCAACCCAATGTGGTTTTGGACTGATTCAGAAATCGTACTGGTTTGGATAAAATCGACATCAGCACATACTACCTTCGTAGAAAACCGGATTTCAATAATTAAAAAAACAACACGAGGAGAACAATAGCGTCACGTCAGCTCAAAAGAAAATCCAGCTGATATTCTGTCTTGAGGAATGTATCCAAGGGCACTGAAAGAATCGATGTTATGGTTTTATGGACCCTTATTTTTACATGGCAAGGAATCTAGCTGGCCTCCAACGTTTAATCCCAGTCACACTAACGATTTAGAACTAAAAAAGAACACATCCAAATCTCTTATCGTCACATCAGAAGAACCCTCTTTTATTTACAAAATCAATCACAAAAACTCATTCCATCGACTACAGCGAATTGTTGGATACGTTTTGCGCTTCATCACTCACACGAGACAAAAAAAGGACTTACGACAACCCTTGAGAGTCATAACGACAAAAGAACTAGATCAAGCGCTGGTTATAATTATCGCATAAATGCAAGTATCAGAATTCAAAGAAGAAATAAAACAATTAAAAAGGTACAACGAAATAAAAACACCATGCAGCAGCATTTCAAACCTCACACCTTTTTTGGACAAAAACGGGCTCATCCGTGTCATTGGTAGACTGGAAGCTTCATCATATGCGTACGACTCAAAACACCAGTTGCTCGTTCCATACAATGACTCCATTTCAAAATTAATCTCATGAAATGACTCATGAAGATCACAAACATTGTGATACGTAAGCCCTCTTAGGAATTGCTCGACAGCGGTTTTGGCCAATAAAGAGAAAGATCATGGCACGACCTGTGCCAAGGCCAAACCAGAGTGATTCAATCAAGTCATGGGAAATTTACCTTCCACACGAGTGACACCAGCACATCCATTTGTAAATGCTGCAGTAGATTATTGTGGCACAATAACAGTCCATTATAAAATTCGTGGCAAAAGGCCGCACAGGGCATACATTGCTGTCTTCTGTTGCTTCACCAAAAGGCAGTTCATATGGAACTGGTGAGTGATCTCACAACCGACGCATTTATTGGTGCTCTCAAAAGATTCATTGGCCGACGTGGTCACTGTATTGCGACTATGCGACCAACTTTGTGGGAGCAAAGAACAACCTACCGAAACTAGGACCAGAGATTCATTCATCAGAAGCACAAGAAGTGATAAAAAAAGCATGCAACAAAAGGGGCATACAATTCACTTTTATTCCTCCAAGAGCGCCACATTTTGGTGGTTTATGGGAAGCAGCTGTTAAATCTGCAAGACACCTTTTGCTAAGAAGTTAAGGAAATGCATCTTTAACGTATGAAGAACTTGAAACACTGGTAATCGAAATTGAAGCGATATTAAACTCTAGACTTATTTCTCCAATGTCAAATGATTTCAACGACATAGGGGCTCTCACCCCAGGTAATTTCTTAATTGGTGAACCACTAACAACTCAAATCGATGCACAAACTAAACCCTTAAACACGAAATTGAAAACCAGATGGAAATTAGTGTCTCATTTAAAGCACGAATTTTGGAACAGATTGTCGTGTGACTACCTCAATGAGTTGCAATACCGCAATAAATGGCAAAGACAATCCCAAAATGTTAAACCTGGAGATATTGTGATCATCAAAGAAGACAATGTTCCTATAATGAAGTGACCTTTAGGACGCGTAATTAAAATGTATAAAGGACCTGATGAAGTAGTAAGAGTGGCGGATTTCAAAACAGCTGCCGGCACACTAAAGCGTGCGGTTAGATATCTTGCTCCATTGCATAGACACAACGATGAAACTGAAAAACCTCAACAGCAGTCAAATCAAATCAACACACAAGTTGAAGAATAGCCTTCCACTTTATCAGACGATAGTCCAAGAGCTAAAAAACTGAAAACAACAACTTCCACCTTAACTACACTACTGATTGCTCTACTCGCACTTTCGCTGATTTTTGCAAAAAAATTGAGATAACAGAATTTGGGTCCAACATTGGACTACATTTTGAAAGGATCGGTAATACAAGAATGTCTCGATCAGAATGGAACACTATCTCCTACTAAGAGCTACAACCATATTGGCAAGAGACGGCTATGTTTTCAAATGGCATGACAGTACTCCGACATTTATGCAGTCTAATGACTCAAAAATCAACCTGTATTAATGTCTTACGAACTTTTGAGCTCAGCTTAGCGGAACTAAAAGAAGCAAATATTTTGCTAAGAGATAAGAGAGTCAAGCGTGGCGCTATAAACATTGTCGGCAACATTGCTAATTCACTTTTCGGTATTTTGGATTCTATTTATGCAGAAGAAATGTCAAACAATATCAACACTCTCAAAGAAAACGAGGCCCATCTTAAGTTACTCCTAAAAAATCAAACTTCAATTGTTGATGCCACTCTAAATGTATTCAAAGAAAACAAACAAAGAATCAAGGATAAATTTGGCAACTTGGATGCTCAGTTGAAAGAAATTACATCAAGGCTTCACGGTGATGAAAAGGAAATTTATCGAGCAAGGCTATTCCAAGTCTTCATGTCACTATCAATTCAGCTTTCAATGATGTCAGTGCTTTTATCTGATTCACAACACGGAAAAATCAGCCCAATGTTGTTGTCCCCATCGCAACTGTAATCAGAGCTCGTGCGGGTGCGGAATCATCTTTCTACATCGTTACAGTTACCTGTCTATCAAGATAATCTCCTACAGCTGTACAAAATTATGAATGTAAAAAGGGGATTAGCAGAACCACATGTTGTCTTTCAAATATCAATTCCTTTGTGTGATCCGGAGACTTGGGAATTGCTTAAACCTCATCCCATTTCAACTCTAATCAACAACTCCTTCATTGCAATTAAGCCATGCAGTGACGTGATTAATGCACATAGGGATCAATATTTCGTTTCTTCTTCTTAATAATAGCACTCGCACCAACTGCAACATTGTGCCCTTCATAAACTATGCTCCGCTAACACAACTTGAACACAATAACCAACGGATGTACACGATGCAGTATCCCACTCGGGTTAATGCCATTTGCGGACAAAACCATTCCCAGCTCACTTTGAACGGTTCTGGGATTCTCAAAATAAGTCCAGATTGCACACTTAAGCACAAATCGATCATCATTCAAGGGCACCAACTTCATTCCACATCGCTGCAATCATCATACACCGCAACCACAAACATAAGTGACATCGCCTATCCAGATGAAATATTGTTTGATATCAAGGCTTACGTTAATCACATCAAAAATATATCCGATGTTCAAGACAAGCTACACCACCAAGTAATGACCGAATTTCCAATGCAAATCAGAACATAAAATATCATCATGCAGCAGTTGTTTTCACTGCCCTTATCCTGGTGACGGGAGTAATTATGCTTCTCATCTATAAAAAAATTCGTTGCCGGAGGATGGACCTAATCAACAACCGCGTCCAGCAGCACGTCAGCATATTTCGCAGTCAGACTTTGCTATAACTGTTACATTAGATCACAGTTAAACTTGTTTCAATTAAACACTAAAAGTAGATGTATAATAAATAACCATCATGATAAAAAAACACCATAACCCTTCGGCGGGTGAGAAGGTCCCTGGGGACCTTTTCCATTTTCAAACTGAATTTACTCCTTGATGGTTCATGGGAAGTATACCCGACCCCCACATGTATTCCAAGGAAATCGTTTAAAAAAAATTTTAAAGCGATCCGACCAATAGTTTAGTTTCTATTGGGATTTAAATGTGTTTAGTACAGGAACGTGTGAAAAGGTCCGCTGGGACCTTGTACTGAAATTTCAAGAAATATTTGGCTTGTTTTATTGTTTGAACACATCACAAACGTGTTTCTTGAATTTTAGTTCTTTTTGGGATTATTTTATTGTGCCTTTCCTTGAAACATAATAAACTTTCCGTCCCATTTTGTATTTTTGTTACCGTCCCTTTTGAGTTGTTTGAATTTAACCTTACTTTTTACGCATACTCTTACCTACTCTTACCCTCACATAGACGCAGATGTACAAGCTAGATATAGTATAAAGGCGGCTCTAGTTTCGTAAACCAATTCGGTGAAAGTTGAGACAGTGAACATCGGGTGCGAAATTTTATTTTGAATTTTACAAAGAGAAATAAAAGTACAATACAATGGCAGAGGAAAATTTAGACATTGCTGAAATTGTGGTACGTCGTAGTAAACGCTACCCGCAAATGGGTGAGGATGAAAGCCGTGCAGTGGATGATAGATTTGCAGGCTTCATGAGTGATGACGATGAAGGTGCTATTCCTGAATTTGGTCTTGAAGGTGCGGATAATGAAGATTTAACATATAAAGCAAATTTTCATGTTGATGATTCGGATGCGGAAACTGAACCACATATAGACATCAATGAAAATATTAGTGATGACGACGATGATGAAGAGGAAGAAACTGATGCTCAGCAAACATGTGACAATTACTTCATTTCCAAAGATGGCACCAAATGGACTAAAAATGCACCACCGACTTCCCGTACTCGTGCTCATAACGTAGACGACTACACAAGGAGGAATCCGGGACCAGTAGGAACCACATATGACCCTTTTACCATATTCCGCTCGCTCATCACCGAAGACATGGCGTACATCATAATACGCGAATCAAATTGGAAAGGCAGGGAAGTGAACGCTGCATGGAATTTGGCAAATCCAACTAACACAAAGGAATGGAAACCAATCACTTTGAAAGAGTTCAATGCATTTTTGGCTATTATTTTGTATGCTGGACTCACTAAATCGAATAGTGAACCTCTTGAAGAGTTATGGGGCGCAACGCGCTGTCCAATATACATATAAAGCTTCTTTATCATTAGATCGTATGAAGTACATAAAACAATGCCTTAGATTCAACAATGGAAATACGCGACAGCAGAGACTAATCAACAGCAAAACTGCGGCTATTGATGATATTTGGCAAATGTTGCAGTCTAACTTGGCAGCAGCTTACACTCCGAATGATGCAGTGACCGTTGATGAGCTGTTATTCCCATACAGAGGCCGCACCCGCTTCACACAATACATTCCATCGAAGCCTGCTAAGTACGGTATAAATATATGGTGGTTTTGCGATTCAAAATCATTTTATCCTGTCAAAGGAATGATTTACTCTTGGAAATTGCCTGACCAGGTACGAGAGGTGAATCAAGGGCAGAATGTTGTACTTCAACTTTCGGAGAGATATTTGAATACAGGCCTCACAATTTATGCCGAAAATTTTTTCACAACTTTGGATTTGGCGCGTACTTTTATCAGGAAGAAAGCCGCATATGTTGGAACAGTGCGCTCGAATAAGACATACTGATGCTGATAAAACATAGAGGAACGAGCGCTGAACAACCGCATAACCGCATATCCAAGGATATGGAACGCAATGGAAGCATATGATGTAATGGTAAGAAAAAACAATTCTAATAGAGTTGAACGCACACAAACAAAAGTACAATGTGCAAAGTGTAATGAACTCTTTCATATTGAGTGTGTTAATATTTTACCGGCTGATGTTGAGTTTTTGCTTAACTCCGATAAACCTTTTTTTTGCAAATCGTGCGCTGCGGCTCGGCGCGGTTCTATTCGTACTCTCCCGCCGCTCTCTAAACCCGTTGAATGTTTGATTGCTGAACGTGCTACTATTTCGTCATACAAGAGTCTCAATAACGGCCTCTGCTAATTGAAAAGACTGAGCATCTACAAACTGAACTTCACTCTCTGCAAAGTAAAATTCGACATGATGAGCTAATTTCGGCAATTGGCATTCTATCTAATGAAGTCAAATGGCTGCGTAATAATGCCTGTTGCTCTCCTAACAATAATTTCGTACCATCCGTCATCTGTACCATAACCTCCGCTTCAACTGTTTCGCCTGCTGTTGCTGGAATTAATTCTCAAACCCGCTCTACATCTGCTAATGTCACTCTTTCTTATGCTGCTGCTGCTGCTGCTGCGAATACTTACAACTGCACGTACTGATTTGCGCTCTGCTCCGGCCACTCATGCTAACATAACTTCTCATGCGCCGCTGAAAGTTTCTGCCCTCTCCTCATTTTCTCCTGCTGCTGGCAAGGTGCCCGAAATACAGTGGGACGCTGTTCGAAGTACAAGGCGTAAAAAAGAGAAAAGGTCAAGTGATGTAGCAACAGGCCTTAGTGAAAGCACTGTGCCGACAAAGAAATGGATTCATCTGTCTTCTTTTAAAAATACGGTAACTAAAGATCAAATTATTTCATATGTGACCAAGAATTCCAGTATCAAACGTGACCAGTTGGCCTGCTTTAAGCTCGTTAAAAAAGATGCGGATATAGACTCAATGAAGAAAGTAAATTTCAAACTTGGTGTGGCAGAATCTCTGCTTGATATGGTGCTGAATCCTTTGTTGTGGCCTACTAACGTAAAATTTCGGCCTTTTAATTTTTTTCAAAAGAAATTCAAAACAACAAGATTGCTTAGCCTCGCCCGAAAGTGCTAATGGATCTTTCAGAGGTTTGAAAATTTATTTTCAGAATATGGGTGGTATTCGTACTAAATCGAACACCATATACAGTTCGTGTGCGCATTTGGACTTCGACGTTTTTATTTTTGTTGAAACATGGCTGAATGCTAATTTCTATGATGAAGAATTTTTCAACTCCAAATTATTCGTCGTATTTCGAAAGGATCGTGACGCTGAAAGAACCAGCTGTTCTTTAGGTGGAGGTACTAATTGCCGTTCGTCGTAATCTTCGAGCATTTCTAACTACGCTTCAGAACGATGACCCTATTTTGGATCAATTGTGCGTTTGCGTTCGAGGTTCAAATGGACTTAATTCTTTATTCCTAATTGTTTCTTATATTCCACCTTGCAGTAATTTTGAACTTTATAAAGCGCATATAGATAATATTGTTTCCTTAGTCCATAACAAGATTGCCGATAATCAAGTTTGCGTTTTTGGTGACTTTAATATTTCTGAAATTACCTGGTCAAATAATTTTTGAAATTCTAATCTTATTGCAACTAATGTCTCAACAACAATTGCATCTTATGTTGTTGATAATATGTTAAGTTTAAGTCTAGTCCAAATTAACAGCTTTGCAAACTTACTTGGCAGAATTCTAGATCTTGTATTTGTTAGTGACAATATCAGTGTAACTATTTCCCAGTGTATTTTACCGATTTCAACTCCAGACAAGCACCATGTCCCTTTAAGCGTTGAAGTTGAGATGATAACTACATAATTTTGTTCTTTTTAGATATTATCAAGACCGGCAGAAGGAGCTGCACCGTCGTTTGTATCTAGAACGAACAGACCGTCATGTCGCCTATGCCGTTCTGAGTACGGACGGCAGCGGAAAACAAGGTCCTATTGCCACTCGTGTAAAAATCCAGTTTGTGCAGAGCATTCAACACTTATGCATCGATGCTAAACCTGCACAGAAAATATGTTGGACGAGGGACAATCTGCACAACAATAGTTTTTTAGGCTTTTTTCATATAAAACTCATAAAAAATTAATAATGTTATATATAAATAAAAATGTTTTTCTAACATTCATTTTACATGTATAATTAGTAAATAAATAAATCAAAACAAAAAAAATGTAAAAAAAAGGATTTTCATATATAACATTCATTATACATGTATAATTAGTAAATAATAACAAATCAAAACAAAAAAAAATGCGTTTTCATACAAAATTCCATACAAATTGAAATAGGTCCCTGTGGACCTTGTACTTCGTATAAGGGCAACGGATGACTTAACAGTCGGAGGGTTAAGCCAATAGAACATTAAAATTTACTTAATAATAATAATAAGAATAATCAAGAAAAATCATTGTACGTTTACCACAAAACTTGTGCTAGGTCAGTTTTCTCCTGCCATAAGAAGTATGTAAAAAACAAAAGAAGTATAATTACATTTCCCTTTTAGTAATTGATACTCTCTTCTGTTTCTTAGTTGAGCAGGGCGGTAGTACGTTCATACTTCACCAAGAATTTCTGTCCATATGTGCATATGTACACATGCACGCACATATGCTTGTATGAAATTCAAATAAGCAAAAGATAGCTTTCAATTACCTTACACTACCTTTACAGGGCAATTGTAGCAACAGTCTTTCAATTCCCCACAGTCTTTCAAAGTACAAAAATCTTTCGTGTAACCGGTGTATATTCTGGCAACTAACTTGAAAGCTCTTTTCTTATTTTCGAAAGACAAATTGAAAGATCTGGTAACGAGCAGGCCTTGGCGCTGTCTGCTGTGCATTGTTTACACGCAAGTATATTGAATAAGAAATAATAAGTGAAATAACATAAAAAGTGATTTGAAAGAATAAAAATACTATCATAATGGAGCAATTATTTTTACACAATATTATAATGCGTCGGGCCAGAAAATGCCGTATGTTGTGTAGAAGACGCTTGCTCCAACAAATGCGCACCAATCACGGTCCTTTTGCTACAACGGAAGAAGTATTCCAAAAAAACTACAGGTTGCCTAAAAATGTGTGCAATACACTTATCACGGAATTGGAACCGTTCGATACACAGGAATCGTATATGTATCCCCTTTAAAGTTCGTTTTCTGGCAGCGCTTTACTTTTTTGGCCATGGCTCTGACCATTAATATAGGTATTCATCAAAACGCGTAAATGCCTCGCAACTGCGTAAACCTCGTAAACAAACCGGTTTTTCATACAATAATAAAAACGTTTACGAGGTTTATGCGGTTTCGAGGCATTTGCGCGTTTAGATGAATACCCCTAATGTGTTGGAAACGCATTTGGTACTACAATGAGCCAGCCAATGATTTCGCTGACTATTTATGCAATATCGAAGTTGATAATTCAACATAAAAAATACGAGGTGCATATAGTGTTTTAACAATGATAACAAGGATGCATATGCAGTTGTATATAGGTATGGATGTAACCACCAAGTATAGGATTTCGTATGTAATGTTTGTATTATCTATGGATACCTACAAATGCAAAGTCGTTTCCATTTTAATTTTGAATTTTGACAGATATTTGAAATCTGTTGTCAAAATAGTTTTTCACCACATGTGGTGAACGAGAAAGCTTTTTTCGTAATACTTACGGCGCTAGAATAGCCAAAAACTTTCAAACCGACTTGCCACCCGTCTTCGATTATTTTTCGAAAGACTTTATCAATCTTTGCCAGAATTGCCCTGTTAATGTAATTTGAAGTTCATCACACCTATGTACATACGTATGTATGTTTAATATGAAAGCAAAATTGGTTTGTAAGCACTGAACGTAAAGTGCAAATTAGCAATTTTATTTTGTTTACTAATAAATTATTATGTAGGTCATATTGATGAAGTGCATTTATGTTACTGAATATTGCTAAAACGACTGTCAGCAATTCTATATTGGTTTCTGCAACTTGTTGAATTGCATTAATATTATTCAAAAAGGCTAAAATCTATAATCAGCAATAATTTTGTCAAAGATTCTTTAATAAAGTTGTGAGGAATTGTAAAACTAAACAAGTGTGAAGTTTACTCCTTATCGCTCTCCGGTGCAACCAAGATTCAAGTGCTTGTGTTAAAATCTATAAACTTGTCCTGACAAGATAATAAACAATTAAATTACCAATTGCAACTAAATCCAAGTGCTTGAGTTGCATATCATCAAATTGTCCTGGTGCTACTGCCTGGACAATCCATCATTAGCTGGTGACTGGCAAATAGCCTTCACACAAATCAACCACAGGTTATCTTGGTGAATCACCTTAATAATCTGAACGACTGAATCGGTTCAGCAAACTAGCTCATACCAAACACACATAAAGATCATGTTACTGCAGCAAATCATGTTCTTCGTTACCTTAAAGGCGAAAAGGATTTTATAATTAAATATAAAAAATTTGAAACAGAAGTTTTATGTTTTACAGATGCAGATTGGGGTTCAAATGAAACTGATCGGAAGTCATATAGAGGTTACGTATGGCTGGTGGACCTGTGGCGTGGGAAGCAAAAAAGCAAACATCAATATATTTAAGCTCGATGGAGGCCGAATACATTGCCATGTGTCAGGGTACAAGAGAAGTTGTATTTATGAGAAATCTCTTGCGAGAAATCGATTTGCAGAATTTATGTAATAAATCTACGTTAATTCAATGAGATAATCATGGTGCAGAATTTTTAGTCAAGAATCAAACAACACATAAACGAAGCAAACATATTGACATAAAGTATCACTATGTAAAAGAAAAAAATATGAAGCCAAGGAGATTTCTATTGAATACGTTCAAACGTCAGAAAATGTTGCAAATTTATTAACGAAGAGTTAAACTAAAGAAAAACATAGGAAATGTTGTCAAATGTTAAATTTAAATGATTAATTTATTTATGTACTTGAGTTGAGTGGAAGTTTGTTAAAATATTATTCGAACAACTCAACTACATTAAAACTTTGATCTTCATTGAAACGATCACAATTTTCTGTACAGAAATTGAAAACTTGAACGTCATAGCATGCGCACCTCTTCATCTCCTACTAGTCCAACTTCCTGCATCCCCTCCCTACACAACTCAACCAACATAGAGACAACATACCTGATTTGTAACATACCCTCATATATATCCCCAATTCCCAAATTAATTCAAGACTTTTTAAGAAAAAAATACTACTTTGTTATCATTCCAAAAAAAATTTCGATTCCATGGACCTTTCGGATATCTTTTTGGGAAAACTCGTTTTACAAAAATCGATTACATATCTCTCTTTCTTTCTGAGTATCAATATTCTCCAGTGGAACTTGAAAGGTTTCATAAACAATTACACTGAACTCTAGATGCTGATCAGAAAACATAATCCTTACTTTATCGCTCTTCAAGAAACCCATTGCACCAACCTTTTTACCCCAATACTACTTAACTATTCCCGATATTTTGCTAATGCAACATCAAATAATCAAGCTAAGCAAGTCGCTGCTGATCTGGTAAAAGACTACGTACTTCACAAAAGACAACCGATTAGCTCCTAGCTGCAGGTGGTAGCACTGGAGATTTAAATGTGCCTAAAGCTCACAATTTTGTCTATTGACATACCTCTCGGGCAAATATTTTTCAGAAGAGACGATATTTTTTTTGTCTTTAAGTAAACCCATTATCATCCTTGGAGATTTCCTTAGTTCGAGCAATCTATGGGGTTCCAGCACTGTTAATCGTCGCGGGCAACTTGTCGAAAGTGCAATTTTACAAGCCAACTTATACATTTTGAATGATGGTAGCGCTTCTCACTTCTCCACCCACGTTACTTTGACACACATTCTCGGTTATTTCTGTTCCCCTTCCCTCTTCCCCTCATTTCCCATAAAAAAGATCGTTGAACTCAAATAATTCGCAGAGAGCTAAAACACCGCCAAAATTTCTTTTAGAACCTGCCGACTGTCCTAACTTTGCATATAGGGTGGACATTGAAATGGAGATACGAATTCCTGCTATCTCTCCTTACCAAGAGGCCTGCAATCTCGGTAAAGCTATTCGAGTAGCGGCAAACCACTTTATACCGCAATCATCCTCTTTTGGAAGTCGCAACGTGGCCTGTTGGGACAGAGATCTTGCCCAATTCAGAGCGAAAAAAGTTAAAGGCTGCCACCAGTTTTAAGTCCATCCTACATCACAAAACTTAATTACCTTTAAAAAAAAAAAAGCCGAATTTCGAAAAGAAATGAAAACCAGAAAAAATCAAAGCTTTGCAAAGTTCAGCAACCGCAACGCGGGCAAACCCGTCATTGCTTTTAAAGTTATGAACTGTACTTCATGTGATTTACCAACCCAATGTAGTTTTGGACTGATTCAGAAATCGTACTGATTTGGATAAAATCGACATCAGCACATACTACCTTCGTAGAAAACCGGATTTCAATCATTAAAAAATCAATCACAAAAACTCATTCCATCACTCACACGAGACAAAAAAGGACTTACGACAACCCTTGAGAGTCATAACGACAAAAAAACTAGATCAAGCGCTGGTTATAATTATCGCACAAATGCAAGTATCAGAATTCAAAGAAGAAATAAAACAATTTAAAAGGTACAACGAAATACAAAGACCATGCAGCAGCATTTCAAACCTCACACCTTTTTTGGACAAAAACGGGCTCATTCGTGTCGGTGGTAGACTGGAAGCTTCATCATATGCGTACGACCCAAAACACCAGTTGCTCGTTCCATACAATGACCCAATTTCAAAATTAATCTTTGAAATGACTCATGAAGATCACAAACATTGTGATACGTAAGCCCTCTTAGGAATTGTTCGACAGCGGTTTTGGCCAATAAAGAGAAAGATCATGGCACGACCTGTGCCAAGGCCAAACCAGAGTGATTCAATCAAGTCATTGGAAATTTACCTTCCACACGAGTGACACCAGCACATCCATTTGTAAATGCTGCAGTAGATTATTGTGGCACAATAACAGTCCATTATAAAATTCGTGGCAAAAGGCCGCACAGGGTATACATTGCTGTCTTCTGTTGCTTCACCAAAAGGCAGTTCATATGGAACTGGTGAGTGATCTCACTACCGACGCATTTATTGGTAACGTATGAAGAACTTGAAACACTGGTAACAGAAATTGAAGCGATATTAAACTCTAGACTTATTTCTCTAATGTCTAATGATCTCAACGACATAAGGGCTCTCACCCTAGGTCATTTCTTATTTGGTGAACCACTAACAACTCAAATCGGTGCACAAACTAAACCCTCAAACACGAAATTGAAAACTAGATGGAAATTAGTGTCTCATTTAAAGCACGAATTTTGGAACAGATGGTCGCGTGACTACCTCAATGAGTTGCAATACCACAATAAATGCCAAAAACAATCCCAAAATGTTAAACCTGGAGATATTGTGATCATCAAAGAAGGCAATGTTCCTATAATGAAGTGACCTTCAGGACGCGTAATTAAAATGTATAAAGGACCTGATGAAGTAGTAAGAGTGGCAGATTTCAGAACAGCTACCGGCACACTAAAGCGTGCGGTTAGATACCTTGCTCCATTGCATAGACACAACGATGAAACTGAAAAAGCCCAACAGCAGTCAAATCAAATCAACACACAATTTGAAGAAGAGCCTTCCACTTTATCAGACGATAGTCCAAGAGCTAAAAAACGGAAAACAACAACTTCCACCTTAACTACACTACTGATTGCTTTACTAGCATTTTCGCTGATTTTTGCAAAAAAGTTTGAGATAACAGAATTTGGGTCTAACATTGGACTACATTTTGAAAGGATCGGTAATACAAGAATGTCTCGATCAGAATGGAACATTATCTCCTACTATGAGCTACAACCATATTGTGGCACGACAGTACTCCGACATTTATGCAGTTTAATGACTCAAAAATCAACCTGTATTAATGTCTTACGAACTTTTGAGCTCAGCTTAGCGGAACTAAAAGAAAAAAACATTTTGCTGAGAGATAAGAGAGTCAAGCGTGGCGCTATAAACATTGTCGGCAACATTGCTAATTCACTTTTCGGTGTTTTGGATTATATTTATGCAGAAGAAATGTCAAACAATATCAACACTCTCAAAGAAAACGAGGCCCATCTTAAGTTACTCCTAAAAAATCAATCTTCAATTGTTGATGCCACTCTAAATGTATTCAAATAAAATAAAGAAAGAATCAAGGATAAATTTGGCAACTTGGATGCTCAGTTGAATGAAATTACATCAAGGCTTCACGGTGATGAAAAGGAAATTTATCGAGCAAGGCTATTCCAAGTCTTCATGTCACTATCAATTCAGCTTTCAATGAGGTCAGTGCGATTATATGATTCACATCACGGAAAAATCAGCCTAATGTTGTTGTCCCTATCGCAACTGCAATCAGATCTGGTGCGGGTGCGGAATCATCTTTCTACATCGCTACAGTTACCTGTCTATCAAGATAATCTCCTACAGCTGTACAAAATTATGTATGTAAAAGGGGAATTAGCAGAGCCACATGTTGTCTTTCAAATATCAATTCCTTTGTGTGATTCGGAGACTTGGGAATTGCTTAAACCTCATCCCATTTCAACTCTAATCAACAACTCCTTCATTGCAATTAAGCCATGCAGTGACGTGATAGCAATTAACGCACGTAGGGATCAATATTTCGTTTTGACCGAAAATAAATTAAGATCATGCAAAACAACAAGAGAAGATGAATTTGTATGCCCTCTCATACAATCAAAATTCAATGCAGATGCGTCCAAATGCTTATGTGAAATTTCACTTCTTAATAATAGCACTCGCACCAACTGCAACATTGTGGCCTTCATAAACTATGCTCCGCTAACACAACTTGAACACAATAACAAACGGATGTACACGATGCAGTATCCCACTCGGGTTAATGCCATTTGCGGACAAAACGATTCCCAGCTCACTTTGAACGTTTCTGGGATTCGCAAAATAAGTCCAGATTGCACACTTAAGCACAAATCGATCATCATTCAAGGGCACCAACTTCATTCCACATCGCTGCAATCATCATTCACCGCAACCACAAACATCGCCTATCCAGATGAAATATTGTTTGATATCAAGGCTTACGTTAATCACATCAAAAATATCTCCGATATTCACGACAAGCTACACCACCAAGTATTGACCGAATTTCCAATGCAAATCAGAAACATAAAATATCATCATGCAGCAGTTGTTTACACTGCCCTTATCCTGGTGATGGGAGTAATTATGCTTCTCATCTATACAAAAATTTGTTGCCGGAGGATGGACCTAATCAGCAACCACGTCCAGCAGCACGTCAGCATATTTCGCAGGCAGACTTTGCTATAACTGTTACATTAGATCACAGTTAAACTTGTTTCAATTAAACACTAAAAGTAGATGTATAATAAATAACCATCATGATAAAAAACCACCATAACCCTCCGGCGGGTTAGAAGGTCCCTGGGGACCTTTTCCATTTTCAAACTGAATTTACTCCTTGATGGTCCATGGGAAGTATACCCGACCCCCACATGTATTCCAAGGAAATCGTTTAAAAAAATTTCAAAGCGATCCGACCAATAGTTTAGTTTCTATTGAGATTTAAATATGTTTAGTACATGAACGTGTGAAAAGGTCCGCTGGGACCTTGTACTGAAATTTCAAGAAATCGTTGGCTTGTTTTATTGTTTGAACACATCACAAACGTGTTTCTTGAATTTTAGTTCTTTTTGGGATTATTTTATTGTGCCTTTCCTTGAAACATAATAAACTTTCCGTCCCTTTTTGAATTTTTGTTACCGTCCCTTTTGATTTGTTTCAATTTAACCTTACTTTTTACGCATACTCTAACCTACTCTCACCCTCCCATAGACGCAGATGTACAAGCTTGAAGCCAGGTAGACGTAGAAAAGGGTATAAAAGCGGCTCTACTTTCGTAAACCAATTCGGTGAAAGTTGAGACAGTGAACAGTGAACATCGAGTGCGAAATTTTATTTTGAATTTTACAAAGAGAAATGAAAGTACAACACAATGGCAGAGGAAAATTTAGACATTGCTGAAATTGTGGTACGTCGTAGTACACGCTACAAGCAAATGGGTGAGGATGAAAGACGTGCAGTGGATGATAGATTTCCAGACTTCATGAGTGATGACGATGAAGGTGCTATTCCTGAATTTGGTCTTGAAGGTGCGGATAATTTATAAAGGTGCGGATTTAACATATAAAGCAAATTTTCATGTTGATGATTCGGATGCGGAAACTGAACCACATATAGACATCAATGAAAATATTAGTGATGACGACGATGATGAAGAGGAAGAAACTGATGCTCAGCAAACATGTGACAATTACTTCATTTCCAAAGATGGCACCAAATGGACTAAAAATGCACCACCGACTTCCCGTACTCGTGCTCATAACGTAGACGACTACACAAGGAGGAATCCGGGACCAGTAGGAACCACATATGACCCTTTTACCATATTCCGCTCGCTCATCACCGAAGACATGGCGTACATCATAATACGCGAATCAAATAGGAAAGGCAGGGAAGTGAACGCTGCATTGAATTTGGCAAATCCAACTAACACAAAGGAATGGAAACCAATCACTTTGAAAGAGTTCAATGCAGTTTTGGCTATTATTTTGTATGCTGGACTCACCAAATCGAATAGTGAACCTCTTGAAGAATTATGGGGCCCTACGCGCTGTCCAATATATAAAGCTGCATTATCATTAGATCGTATGAAGTACATAAAACAATGCCTTAGATTCAACAATGGAAATACACGACAGCAGCGACTAATCAACAGCAAAACTGCGGCTATTGATGATATTTGGCAAATGTTGCAGTCTAACTTGGCAGCAGCTTACACTCCGAATGATGCAGTGAGCGTTGATGAGCAGTTATTCGCATACAAAGGCCGCACCCGCTTCACACAATACATTCCATCGAAGCCTGCCACGTACGGAATAAATATATGGTGGTTGTGCGACTGAAAATCATTTTATCCTGTCAAAGGGATAATTTACTCTTGGAAATTACCTGACCAGGCACGAGAGGTGAATCAAGGGCAGAATGTTGTATTTCAACTTTCTGAGAGATATTTGAATACAGCCCCCAAAATTATTGCCGACAATTTTTTCACAACTTTGGATTTGGCGCGTATTTTTATCAGGAAGAAAGCCGCATATGTTGGAACAGTGCGCTCGAATAAGACATGTGTGCCTCGGGAATTCCAAAAAAGTCATACGCGTCCTGTCAACAGCACATTGTTCGGCTTCAACGAAGGCGATATAGCGCTATGTTCATATGTGCCCAAGAAGAACAAAGCGGTAATTTTACTGTCGACACGACATTATACTTGCGGTGTGGACATGCAAACTGAAAAGAAGAAGGCGTTTGCTATTTTGGATTACAAAGCCAACAAATCGGGCGTTGATACAATGGACCAGATGCTTGGCTCAACAAACCGCTGGCCATTGGCCATGTTTTATAACATGGTGGACATTGCTGCATTAGCTGCATTTATTTCAAACAACGAGATGAAGCCAATAAAAAGAAGAGACAGACGACGGTCATTCCTACTGATGCTGATAAAACAATTGGTACTACCAAACATAGAGGAACGAGCGCTGAACAACCGCATAACCGCATATCCAAGGATACGGAACGCAATGGAAGCATTTGATGTAAAGGTAAAAAAAACAATTTTAATAGAGTTGAACGCACACAAACAAAAGTACAATGTGCAAAGTGTAATGAACTCTTTCATATTGAGTGTGTTAATATTTTACCGGCTGATGTTGAGTTTTTGCTTAACTCCGATTAACCTCTTTTTTGCAATTCGTGTGCTGCAGCTCGACGCGGTTCTATTCGTACTCCCCCGCCGCTCTCTAAACCCGTTGAATGTTTGATTGCTGAACGTGCTACTATTTCGTCATACAAGAGTCTCAATAACGGCCTCTGCTAATTGAAAAGACTGAGCATCTACAAACTGAACTTCACTCTCTGCAAAGTAAAATTCGACATGATGAGTTGATTTCGGCAATTGGCATTCTATCTAATGAAATCAAATGGCTGCGTAATAATGCCTGTTGCTCTGCTAACAATAATTTCGTATTATCCGTCATATCTACCATAACCTCCGCTTCAACTGTTTCGCCTGCTGTTGCTGGAATTAATTCTCAAACCCTGCTGCTGTGAATACAACTGCACGTACTGATTTGCGCTCTGCTCCGGCCTCTCATGCTAACATAACTTCTCATGCGCCGCTGAAAGTTTCTGCCCTCTCCTCATTTTCTCCTGCTGCTAGCAAGGTGCCCGAAATACAGAGGGACGGTGTTCGAAGTACAAGGCGTAAAAAAGAGAAAAGGTCAAGTGATGTAGAAACTGGCCTTAGTGAAAGCACTGTGCCGACAAAGAAATGAACACATCTGTCTTCTTTTAAAAATACGGTGACTGAAGATCAAATTATTTCATATGTGAGTAAGAATTCCAGTATCAAACGTGACCAGTTGGCCTGCTTTAAGCTCGTAAAAAAAGAATGAAGAAAGTAAATTTCAAACTTGGTGTGGCAGAATCTCTGTTTGATATGGTGCTGAATCCTTTGTTGTGGCCTACTAACGTAAAATTTCGCCCTTTTATTTTTTTTAAAAAGAAATTCAAAACAACAAGATTGCTTAGCCTCGCCCGCTAATGCTAATGGATCGTTTAGAGGTTTGAAAATTTATTTTCAGAATATGGGTGGTATTCGTACTAAATCGAACACCATATACAGTTCGTGTGCGCATTTGGACTTCGACGTTTTTATTTTTGTTGAAACATGGCTGAATGCTAATTTCTATGATGAAGAATTTTTCAACTCCAAATTATTCGTCGTATTTCGAAAGGATCGTGACGCTGAAAGAACCAGCTGTTCTTTAGGTGGAGGTGTACTAATTGCCGTTCGTCGTAATCTTCGAGCATTTCTAACTACGCTTCAGAACGATGACCCCATTTTGGATCAATTGTGCGTTTGCGTTCGAGGTTCAAATGGACTTAATTCTTTATTCCTAATTGTTTCTAATATTCCACCTTGCAGTAATTTTGAACTTTATAAAGCGCATATAGATAATATTGTTTCCTTAGTCCATAACAAGATTGCCGATAATCAGGTTTGCGTTTTTGGTGACTTTACTCGAGCGGATAATGCATTCCCAGATAAACTCTTTCCTGAGTCGCAACAAATTAGTAAGTCCGTACCAATCCGGTTTTACATCAAACAGAAGCTGCACTACGGCGCTTATTAAGGTTTCAGACGATATCAGACTTAACATTGACAACAATCTCGCAACTTTTCTGACACTTCTGGACCACTCCAAAGCATTCGACTCCGTGGATCACGGACTACTTGGATTGAAACTTAAAAATTTATTTAACTTTTCAGGGCCAGCACTGAATTTAATAAAATCATACCTCAGTGGTCGTATGCAAGCTGTATGTGCTAATAACATCATATCTAGCTATTTACCCATAACTAAGGGTGTTCCACAAGGCTCTATTCTTGGCCCGCTTTTGTTTGTACTATATGTTAATGATCTTCAGAACGTACTAAAATACTGTAATATTCATGTTTATGCCGATGATGTTCAATTATATGTTAGCTGTCCCATTGTGTCCGTCAATAATTGTATTAATAATCTCAACACCGACTTAGAGAGTGTTAATAAGTGGGCCCGCGATAATGGGTTGCTCTTAAACCCAAACAAATCCCAGTGCATTGTGATTTACAAAAAGACTTTTCAACTTGACGACTCCAATGAAGTGAAATTGAGCAATTCCGTTATAAAATTCGTTGACACAGCAAAGAACCTAGGATTAATTTTCAATAGAACTCTGACATGGAATAACCACATTTATAGTGCAATAGGCAAAGTCTATGGCATGCTGCGATCATTGTGGACCACTCAGCACTTCACCCCAGTGAAAATTCGTCTGATTTTAACAAAAACATTCCTATTACCAACATTACTATACGGGTGTGAACTGTATGCTAGTTGTGATAGTCTGTGTCGGAGTAAACTCAATGTCCTTTATAACAATATTGCCAGATACGTTTATTGTATAAAACGCCACGAACACATAACGCACTTTTCCAAATTATTATTTACTGTACAATTTGACGATTTGCTAAAGTTAAAATGTCTAACACTTCTTCATAAAGTGGTTATTGCCCAAGAACCCAAATATCTTATGGAGCGACTTCAATTTACTAAATCTCCTCGATCCCTGAACTTACTTGGTATGAGATATAGTTGCCGTGTAACCGAACGTCAGTTCTTTGTTTTCGCTGTCCGTCTTTGGAACCTCCTACCGCAAAAAATTAAAACAATCAGAAGCACAGTGCGCTTTAGGAGTGAGCTGCAACACTACTTTGCAAAGTAATTGCTAATATGTACGTAAATCCTTCTTTCTTTGTCTTTTATATATTCACAATCTTAACATTCCATATACATATAATCTTCTTTATACTTTACTATTCCTACTTAGTTCTTCTGCTAATTCGCTTCTTATCCACTATGAACTTACTCTATGTTAATATTAAGATCAGTTATTTAATTTCAAACACTGTAAAATAACTTTTGGTTGTGTGTTTGATAAATAAATAAATAATAAAAATAATAATATTCCTGAAATTACCTAATAATTTTTGAAATTCTAATCTTATTGCAACTAATGTCTCAACAACAATTGCATCTTATGTTGTTGATAATATGTTAAGTTTAAGTCTAGTCCAAATTAACAGCTTTGCAAACTTACTTGGCAGAATTCTAGATCTTGTATTTGTTAGTGACAATATCAGTGTAACTATTTCCCAGTGTATTTTACCGATTTCAACTCCAGACAAGCGTCCCTTTAAGCGTTGAAGTTGAGATGATAACTACATAATTTTGTTCTTTTTAGATATTATCAAGACCGGCAGAAGGAGCTGCACCGTCGTTTGCGTCTAGAACGAACAGACCGTCATGTCGCCTATGCCGTTCTGAGTACGGACGGCAGCGGAAAACAAGGGCCTATTGCCATTCGTGTAACAATCCAGTTTGTGCAAAGCATTCAACACTTATGCATCGATGCTACACCTGCACAGAAAATATGTTGGACGAGGGACAATCTACACAACAATAGTTTTTTAAGCTTTTTTCATATAAAACTCATAAAAAATTAATAATGTTATAAACAAAAAAAAAATTTTTTTCTAACATTCATTATAAGTACATGTATAATTAGTAAATAAATAAATCAAAACAAAAAAAATGTAAACAAAAGGGTTTTCATATAAAACATTCATTATACATGTATAATTAGTAAATAATAACAAATCAAAACAAAAAAAAAATTTAAAAAAATGCGTTTTCATAAAAAATTCCATACAAATTGAAATAGGTCCCTGTGGACCTTGTACTTCGTATAAGGGCAACGGATGACTCAACAGTCGGAGGGTTAAGCCAATAGAACATTAAAATTTACTTAATAATAATAATAAGAATAATCAAGAAAAATCATTGTACGTTTACCACAAAAATTGTGCTAGGTCAGTTTTCTCCCGCCATAAGAAGTATGTTAAAAACAAAAGAAGTATAATTACATTTCCCTTTTGGTAATTGACGCTCCCTTCTGTTTCTTAGTTGAGCAGGGCGGTAGTACGTTCATACTTCACCAAGAATTTCTGTCCATATGTGCATATGTACACATGCACGCACATATGTTTGTATGAAATTCAAATAAGCAAAAGATAGCTTTCAATTACCTTACACTACCTTTACAGGCCAATTGTAGCAACAGTCTTTCAATTCCCCACAGTCTTTCAAAGTATAAAAATCTTTCGTGTAACCGGTGTATATTCTGGCAACTAACTTGAAAGCTCTTTTCTTATTTTCGAAAGACAAATTGAAAGATCTGGTAACGAGCAGGTCTTGGCGCTGTCTGCTGTGAATTGTTTACACGCAAGTATGTATATTGAATAAGAAATAATAAGTGAAATAACATAAAAAGGGAAGTGATTTGAAAGAATAAAAATACTATAATAATGGAGCAATTATTTTTACACAACATTATAATGCGTCGGGCCAGAAAATGCCGTATGTTGTGTAGAAGACGCTTGCTCCAACAAATGCGCACCAATCACGGTCCTTTTGCTACAACGGAAGAAGTATTCCAAAAAAAACTACAGGTTGCCTAACAATGTGTGCAATACACTTATCGCGGAATTGGAACCGTTCGATACACAGGAATCGTATGTCCCCTTTAAAGTTCGTTTTCTGGCAGCGCTTTACTTTTTTGGCCATGGCTCTGACCATCAATATAGGTATTCATCAAAACGCGTAAATGCCTCGCAACTGCGTAAACCTCGTAAACAAACCGGTTTTTCATACAATAATAAAAACGTTTACGAGGTTTATGCGGTTTCGAGGCATTTGCGCGTTTAGATGAATACCCCTAATGTGTTGGAAACGCATTTGGTACTACAATGAGCCAGCCAATGATTTCGCTGACTATTTATGCAATATCGAAGTTGATAATTCAACATAAAAAATACGAGGTGCACATAGCGTTTTAACAATGATAACAAGGATGCATATGCAGTTGTATATAGGTATGGATGTTACCACCAAGTATAGGATTTCGTATGTAATGTTTGTATTATCTATGGATACCTACAAATGCAAAGTCGTTTCCATTTTAATTTTGAATTTTGACAGGTATTTGAAATCTGCTGTCAAAATAGTTTTTCACCACATGTGGTGAACGAGAAAGCTTTTTTCGTAATACTTACGGCGCTAGAATAGCCAAAAACTTTCAAGCCGACTTGCCACCCGTCTTTCGATTATTTTTCGAAAGACTTTATCAATCTTTGCCAGAATTGCCCTGTTAATGTAATTTGAAGTTCATCGCACCTATGTACATACGTATGTATGTTTAATATGAAAGCAAAATTGGTTTGTAAGCACTGAACGTAAAGTGCAAATTAGCAATTTTATTTTGTTTACTAATAAATGATTATGTAGGTCATATTGATGAAGTGCATTTATGTTACTGAATATTGCTAAAACGACTGTCAGCAATTCTATATTGGTTTCTGCAACTTGTTGAATTGCATTAATATTACTCAAAAAGGCTAAAATCTATAATCAGCAATAATTTTGTCAAATATTCTTTAATAAAGTTGTGAGGAATTGTAAAACTAAACAAGTGTGAAGTTTACTTCTTATCGCTCTCCGGTGCAACCAAGTTTCAAATGCTTGTGTTACAATCTATAAACTTGTCCTGGTGAACTGCCTTGACAAGATATTAAACAATTAATTTACCAATTGCAACCAAGTCCAAGTGCTTGAGTTGCATATCATCAAATTGTCCTGGTGCTACTGCCTGGACAATCCATCATTAGCTGGTGATTGGCAAATAGCCTTCACACAAATCAACCGCAGGTTATCTTGGTGAATCACCTTAATAATCTGAACGACTGAATCGGTTCAGCAAATTAGCTCATACCAAACACACATAAAGATCATTTTACTGGAGCAAATCATGTTCTTCGTTAACTTAAAGGCGAAAAGGATTTTATAATTAAATATAAAAAATTTGAAACAGAAGTTTTATGTTTTACAGATGCAGATTGGGGTTCAAATGAAATTGATCGGAAGTCCTATAGCGGTTACGTATGGCTGGTGGACCTGTGGCGTGGGAAGCAAAAAAGCAAACATCAGTATCTTTAAGCTCGATGGAGGCCGAATACTTTGCCATGTGTCAGGGTACAAGAGAAGTTGTATTTATGAGAAATCTCGTGCTCGTGGACTGTGGTGGGGTAATAATTTACGGCTTCTACTCCATCACCATTAAGGTCCACAAGAGGGCGGAGGGAGCCAAATAGATGGACCAGACGGGCAACGCCTCGAGCGCACCCGATTCCGTTACCACTCTCACTGGCGAGGGGCCAACAAACCGGGAAGCACCTCGAGCGTCCCTAAGGCCCCGGAGCCAGAGCCGAGCGCCCTGTGCGCAACTGAGGACATCCCATCGGGGGTATCGGACGTCGCGACGGATGCTGAGAGCGAAACGGGCTCAGCATCTGCTTACGTTGGGTCGATATACAGCCGATGGGTAGCGCCCGATGATGAGGACCAGCTTCTGGCTTCGGAATCTGAGGAGGCGGACCTTGACATCACAGTCACGGCCGTCACCCAAAGAGAAGAGCCAGAGGCAATGGACGTCGGTGACTCTAGAGATGGTGCAGATTCTACAAATTAATCTGCACCACTCCAAGGCAGCTTCGGCTGCCCTCCTTCTGCGACTTGGCGAAAGAGCTGAGAACATCATTCTCGTCCAAGAGCCGTGGATCGTCAGAAACCGGGTTTGCGGACTGAACTCTGATGCCTACCAAACGGTAACAGCTCCAGTAGCAGGTAGGATCAGGTCATGTATTCTTATTAAAAAATCGCTTTCTTATATTCGCCTCTCTCAATGCAGCGACGAAGACACAGTAAGCATAAGCGTCCAGCTGAAAGAGAGCATCGTCTGGTTCCTGACCAGCTACATGGCCCACGACAGCCAATCTCTCCCTCAAAAACGACTGAAGGAAGCCATCATAGGGGCTGACAAGCAAAGACTCCTGGTCATAATTAGAGCTGACTCAAACGCACATCACGAGATATGGGGCTTAAGCGATACCAACCCTCGAGGTGAGTGTTTACTTGATTTTATATTAGCAAATAATCTATATATATGCAACCGGGGGAACGATCCCACCTTCATGACCTCTGTCAGGAAGAAGTGCTGGACGTCACCATCGCATCAGGCAGCATGTCAGACCTGATAAGCAACTGGCAAGTGTCCAAAGAGCAATCCTTTTCCGACCACCTCTACATAACTTTTAAGATCAATCTCAATCCCTCTACTCTAACAGCATATAGGAACAAGAGGCGGACGGATTGGCCTCTTTGTCCAGACACGTTTATCACGATAGGCCGGGCCTATCGCAAACACCTGATGAAGCGAGTCCCTTAAACACGATGGTCGTTTCTCTCGATGAGCTGGACTCACCGTCAAAAATAGATGAAGCAGTAGACCTTGTAACAAACGCTTGCAACTCTGCTTTCAGAATCTCCTGCCCTAAGACCCTACCAAAGGGTAAAAAGAAACCCAGAGGTGGAATCTAGAGATTTCAGCACTTAGGAAAGAGTGCAGGCGACTCTTTAATCAAGCCAAGAGGATGGGTCTTTGGCAACCATACAAAGACGCTCTTAAAACTTTCAAGAAGGCCATTAAGACAGCACAACGCAAATCTTGGCAAAAATTCTGTAACAACATAGAAGAAAACTCCGAAGCCAACAGGCTAAGGAAGGTTCTCTCCAAAAGTGCTCCAACGATAAATTCTATTCAAAACCCAAACGGAGAATGGACATCTACAACCGACGAAATGCTGGAGATAGTAATGACCCCCCACTTTCCCGGGTGCTCTGATGACTCCAACATCTTTCCAGGTCTCCAAGCCAACTCACTCTTAGGGAATACCGCAGGGGACATAGTGAGCCACGACAAGGTGGAATGGGCAGTAATGTCCTTCGAACCTTACAAATCTCCAGGACCAGACGGAATTTTTCCCGCACAACTGCAAGCGGCGAAGGACCTTCTTTGTCCACTGCTTAGACAGATTTTTACAGCATGCCTTACCTTCACCCACATTCCTTATGAGTGGACAAAGGCGAAAGTCGATTTTCTACCGAAGGGAGGCAGGGCCGGTCACGCAAAACCCAAGGACTTCAGGCCCATAAGCCTCACCACATTCCTAATCAAAACCCTTGAGACGCTCATAGATGAGCATCTTCGGCGAAATATTAGGAAAGACAAACTCTCCTCCAACCAGCATGCATACTCAAAGGGCAAATCCGTGGAGACTGCTCTCCATGACATCGTCTCAACGATTGAGAAAGGATTGGCCATAAAAGAGTTCATGCTGGGGATCTTTTAAGACATCGAGGGAGCTTTCAACAATGTCTATCCCGAGGCCGTTATCTTCTCAACAATAGGGGACAGCTCTAAATCCAAACATGTGGCTAGAGGTACACCCCAGGGAGGTGTTCTGTCACCTTTACTCTGGAACGTTACTGTAGACGACTTACTCTTAAACCTCAAGTGCACCGGCTGTAAGGTCGTGGCATATCGTGGTGACTTGCAACAGGCAAACACCTTCAAGTCCTAAGCGATTTATTGCAAAACGCTCTAAATATCGTAGCTCGCTGGTCTGTGGAATGTGGACTTAATGTCAATCCCACCAAGACCGAAGCAGTGCTCTTTACATGGAAATACAAAATTCCCGCTTTCAAACTACCATTCGTAAACGGAGTAGTTCTCAGTCTCTCAACCGAGGTCAAATATCTCGGAATTTAACTAGATAAAAAACAAGACTGGAGGCGCAACACTAAAGACCGCTCTAAGAAAGCTATTTCTCCAATTTCCACACAGGGGCTCTCACCCTTGGTCATTTCTTAATTGGTGAACCACTAACAACTCAAATCGATGCTCAAACTAAACCCTCAAACACGAAATTGGAAACCAGATGGAAATTAGTGTCTCATTTAAAGCACGAATTTTGGAACAGATGGTCGCGTGACTACCTCAATGAGTTGCAATACCACAATAAATGGCAAAGACAATCCCAAAATGTTAAACTAGGAGATATTGTGATCATCAAAGAAGACAATATTCCTATAATGAAGTGACCTTTAGGACGCGTATTTAAAATGTATAAAGGACCTGATGAAGTAGTAAGAGTGGCAGATTTCAAAACAGCTGCCGGCACACTAAAGCGTGCGGTTAGATATCTTGCTCCATTGCATAGACACAACGATGAAACTGAAAAAGCCCAACAGCAGTCAAATCAAATCAACACACAAGTAGAAGAAGAGCCTTCCACTTTATCAGACGATAGTCCAAGAGCTAAAAAACGGAAAACAACAACTTCCACCTTAACTACACTACTGATTGCTCTACTCGCACTTTCGCTGATTTTTGCAAACAAATTTGAGATAACAGAATTTGGGTCCAACATTGGACTACATTTTGAAAGGATCGGTAATACAAGAATGTCTCGATCAGAATGGAACACTATCTCCTACTAAGAGCAACAACCATATTGGCAAGAGACGGCTATGTTTTCAAATGGCACGACAGTACTCCGATATTTATGCTCTTTAATTTCTCAAAAATCAACCTGTATTAATGCCTTACGAACTTTGAGCTCAGCTTAGCGGAACTAAAAGAAGAAAATATTTTGCTGAGAGATAAGAGACTCAAGCGTGGCGCTATAAACATTGTCGGCAATATTGCTAATTCACTTTTCGGTGTTTTGGATTCTATTTATGCAGAAGAAATGTCAAACAATATCAACACTCTCAAAGAAAACGAGGCCCATCTTAAGTTACTCCTAAAAAATCAATCTTCAATTGTTGATGCCACTCTAGATGTATTCAAATAAAACAAACAAAGAATCAAGGATAAATTTGGCAACTTGGATGCTCAGTTGAATGAAATTACATCAAGGCTTCACGGTGATGAAAAGGAAATTTATCGAGCAAGGCTATTCCAAGTCTTCATATCACTATCAATTCAGCTTTCAATGATGTTAGTGCTATTATCTGATTCACAGCACGGAAAAATCAGTCCAATGTTGTTGTCCCCATCGCAACTGTAATCAGAGCTATTTCGGGTGCGGAATCATCTTTCTACATCGTTACAGTTACCTGTCTATCAAGATAATCTCCTACAGCTGTACAAAATTATGAATGTAAAAAGGGGATTAGCAGAACCACATGTTGTCTTTCAAATATCAATTCCTTTGTGTGATCCGGAGACTTGGGAATTGCTTAAACCTCATCCCATTTCAACTCTAATCAACAACTCCTTCATTGCAATTAAGCCATGCAGTGACGTGATTAATGCACATAGGGATCAATATTTCGTTTCTTCTTCTTAATAATAGCACTCGCACCAACTGCAACATTGTGCCCTTCATAAACTATGCTCCGCTAACACAACTTGAACACAATAACCAACGGATGTACACGATGCAGTATCCCACTCGGGTTAATGCCATTTGCGGACAAAACCATTCCCAGCTCACTTTGAACGGTTCTGGGATTCTCAAAATAAGTCCAGATTGCACACTTAAGCACAAATCGATCATCATTCAAGGGCACCAACTTCATTCCACATCGCTGCAATCATCATACACCGCAACCACAAACATAAGTGACATCGCCTATCCAGATGAAATATTGTTTGATATCAAGGCTTACGTTAATCACATCAAAAATATATCCGATGTTCAAGACAAGCTACACCACCAAGTAATGACCGAATTTCCAATGCAAATCAGAACATAAAATATCATCATGCAGCAGTTGTTTTCACTGCCCTTATCCTGGTGACGGGAGTAATTATGCTTCTCATCTATAAAAAAATTCGTTGCCGGAGGATGGACCTAATCAACAACCGCGTCCAGCAGCACGTCAGCATATTTCGCAGTCAGACTTTGCTATAACTGTTACATTAGATCACAGTTAAACTTGTTTCAATTAAACACTAAAAGTAGATGTATAATAAATAACCATCATGATAAAAAAACACCATAACCCTTCGGCGGGTGAGAAGGTCCCTGGGGACCTTTTCCATTTTCAAACTGAATTTACTCCTTGATGGTTCATGGGAAGTATACCCGACCCCCACATGTATTCCAAGGAAATCGTTTAAAAAAAATTTTAAAGCGATCCGACCAATAGTTTAGTTTCTATTGGGATTTAAATGTGTTTAGTACAGGAACGTGTGAAAAGGTCCGCTGGGACCTTGTACTGAAATTTCAAGAAATATTTGGCTTGTTTTATTGTTTGAACACATCACAAACGTGTTTCTTGAATTTTAGTTCTTTTTGGGATTATTTTATTGTGCCTTTCCTTGAAACATAATAAACTTTCCGTCCCATTTTGTATTTTTGTTACCGTCCCTTTTGAGTTGTTTGAATTTAACCTTACTTTTTACGCATACTCTTACCTACTTTTACCCTTACATAGACGCAGATGTACAAGCTAGATATAGAATAAAGGCGGCTCTAGTTTCGTAAACCAATTCGGTGAAAGTTGAGACAGTGAACATTGGGTGCGAAATTTTATTTTAAATTTTACAAAGAGAAATAAAAGTACAATACAATGGCAGAGGAAAATTTAGACATTGCTGAAATTGTGGCACGTCGTAATACACGCTACCAGCAAATGGGTGAGGATGAAAGCCGTGCAGTGGATGATAGATTTGCAGGCTTCATGAGTGATGACGATGAAGGTGCTATTCCTGAATTTGGTCTTGAAGGTGCGGATAATGAAGATTTAACATATAAAGCAAATTTTCATGTTGATGATTCGGGTGCGGAAACTGAACCACATATAGACATCAATGAAAATATTAGTGATGACGACAATGATGAAGAGGAAGAAACTGATGCTCAGCAAACATGTGACAATTACTTCATTTCCAAAGATGGCACCAAATGGACTAAAAATGCACCACCGACTTCCCGTACTCGTGCTCATAACGTAGACGACTACACAAGGAGGAATCCGGGACCAGTAGGAACCACATATGACCCTTTTACCATATTCCGCTCGCTCATCACCGAAGACATGGCGTACATCATAATACGCGAATCAAATTGGAAAGGCAGGGAAGTGAACGCTGCATGGAATTTGGCAAATCCAACTAACACAAAGGAATGGAAACCAATCACTTTGAAAGAGTTCAATGCATTTTTGGCTATTATTTTGTATGCTGGACTCACTAAATCGAATAGTGAACCTCTTGAAGAGTTATGGGGCGCAACGCGCTGTCCAATATACATATAAAGCTTCTTTATCATTAGATCGTATGAAGTACATAAAACAATGCCTTAGATTCAACAATGGAAATACGCGACAGCAGAGACTAATCAACAGCAAAACTGCGGCTATTGATGATATTTGGCAAATGTTGCAGTCTAACTTGGCAGCAGCTTACACTCCGAATGATGCAGTGACCGTTGATGAGCTGTTATTCCCATACAGAGGCCGCACCCGCTTCACACAATACATTCCATCGAAGCCTGCTAAGTACGGTATAAATATATGGTGGTTTTGCGATTCAAAATCATTTTATCCTGTCAAAGGAATGATTTACTCTTGGAAATTGCCTGACCAGGTACGAGAGGTGAATCAAGGGCAGAATGTTGTACTTCAACTTTCGGAGAGATATTTGAATACAGGCCTCACAATTTATGCCGAAAATTTTTTCACAACTTTGGATTTGGCGCGTACTTTTATCAGGAAGAAAGCCGCATATGTTGGAACAGTGCGCTCGAATAAGACATACTGATGCTGATAAAACATAGAGGAACGAGCGCTGAACAACCGCATAACCGCATATCCAAGGATATGGAACGCAATGGAAGCATATGATGTAATGGTAAGAAAAAACAATTCTAATAGAGTTGAACGCACACAAACAAAAGTACAATGTGCAAAGTGTAATGAACTCTTTCATATTGAGTGTGTTAATATTTTACCGGCTGATGTTGAGTTTTTGCTTAACTCCGATAAACCTTTTTTTTGCAAATCGTGCGCTGCGGCTCGGCGCGGTTCTATTCGTACTCTCCCGCCGCTCTCTAAACCCGTTGAATGTTTGATTGCTGAACGTGCTACTATTTCGTCATACAAGAGTCTCAATAACGGCCTCTGCTAATTGAAAAGACTGAGCATCTACAAACTGAACTTCACTCTCTGCAAAGTAAAATTCGACATGATGAGCTAATTTCGGCAATTGGCATTCTATCTAATGAAGTCAAATGGCTGCGTAATAATGCCTGTTGCTCTCCTAACAATAATTTCGTACCATCCGTCATCTGTACCATAACCTCCGCTTCAACTGTTTCGCCTGCTGTTGCTGGAATTAATTCTCAAACCCGCTCTACATCTGCTAATGTCACTCTTTCTTATGCTGCTGCTGCTGCTGCTGCGAATACTTACAACTGCACGTACTGATTTGCGCTCTGCTCCGGCCACTCATGCTAACATAACTTCTCATGCGCCGCTGAAAGTTTCTGCCCTCTCCTCATTTTCTCCTGCTGCTGGCAAGGTGCCCGAAATACAGTGGGACGCTGTTCGAAGTACAAGGCGTAAAAAAGAGAAAAGGTCAAGTGATGTAGCAACAGACCTTAGTGAAAGCACTGTGCCGACAAAGAAATGGATTCATCTGTCTTCTTTTAAAAATACGGTAACTAAAGATCAAATTATTTCATATGTGACCAAGAATTCCAGTGACCAGTTGGCCTGCTTTAAGCTCGTTAAAAAAGATGCGGATATAGACTCAATGAAGAAAGTAAATTTCAAACTTGGTGTGGCAGAATCTCTGCTTGATATGGTGCTGAATCCTTTGTTGTGGCCTACTAACGTAAAATTTCGGCCTTTTAATTTTTTTCAAAAGAAATTCAAAACAACAAGATTGCTTAGCCTCGCCCGAAAGTGCTAATGGATCTTTCAGAGGTTTGAAAATTTATTTTCAGAATATGGGTGGTATTCGTACTAAATCGAACACCATATACAGTTCGTGTGCGCATTTGGACTTCGACGTTTTTATTTTTGTTGAAACATGGCTGAATGCTAATTTCTATGATGAAGAATTTTTCAACTCCAAATTATTCGTCGTATTTCGAAAGGATCGTGACGCTGAAAGAACCAGCTGTTCTTTAGGTGGAGGTACTAATTGCCGTTCGTCGTAATCTTCGAGCATTTCTAACTACGCTTCAGAACGATGACCCTATTTTGGATCAATTGTGCGTTTGCGTTCGAGGTTCAAATGGACTTAATTCTTTATTCCTAATTGTTTCTTATATTCCACCTTGCAGTAATTTTGAACTTTATAAAGCGCATATAGATAATATTGTTTCCTTAGTCCATAACAAGATTGCCGATAATCAAGTTTGCGTTTTTGGTGACTTTAATATTTCTGAAATTACCTGGTCAAATAATTTTTGAAATTCTAATCTTATTGCAACTAATGTCTCAACAACAATTGCTATCACAGATAGTTTTAAGAAATTTGGGTTAAGAACCAATGAAGATTGGTTTATTAATAAAACCGATATTAACATTCCACAAGAGATACGTTGGTTATTATCGTTAGGAAATAAATTTGCGTTACCAATAACGAGGAAATCATTTTCACCCATACACTTGATTGCTGACATAGAACAAAGTATCCAAATGATTGAGGATGAAAGAACAAAAGACACGGCCAGATGCAATTTCGCAACAAAAATAAATACATTCAAAAACAAATTAAAATGCAACCCAAAAGAGAAACTTATACTTAAAATTTACGAAGACACCAAAAAATTCATACACAAATACAGAGATTCAATTGTGATCACGAACGCAGACAAAGGCAACAAAACTGTGATGATGTATAAAAAAGATTACAACCAGAGAATGAAAAATCTTTTAAGTGACAAACATACATATAAAACGATAAGAATTGACCCGACGCAACAACTATTAAGGAAAAACAACAAAATTGTTAGTGAAATTTACAAACAAAAAAATATTGACTATAAATTAAAACAACAACTGACAAGCACTGCGGCGACGGCACCACGATTATACGGACTACCAAAAATACACAAAGAAAACACTCCACTTCGACCAATCTCATCTTCAATAAATGTACCATGCTACAAACTTGCCAAGTTCATGGGTAACAAATTAAAACATTTAGTTTCAGAAGACTTAAACGTTAAAAACTCTTTCCAATTAAAAGATAAATTAAAAAAGATCACTATTGAAAACGATGAGATACTAGTGTCTTTTGATATAGTTTCCCTTTTTACCAACATACCAATACATTTGGCAATCCGCACAATCATGAAACAGTGGCCAACCTTAGAAAAACATATGACAACAACTAAACAACAATTTCAATCAGCCCTTAACTTTTGCTTACGGGATAATAACTTTTTCATTTATGACGGAACGTATTACCAGCAGGTGTATGGAATGCCAATGGGAAACCCTTTATCCCCAACTGTAGCGGACATTGTTATGGACAAAATACTTGACGACGCAATTTTTGAACTAAAATCGAAAGACATATACATAAAATACATAAACAAGTATGTAGACGATATATTTGCCATAGTTAAGAAAAAGGACGTGGACGAAATTCTGAACACACTTAATGCTCAACATGTAAAAATCCAATTCACTATTGAAAAAGAGAAAGATGAAAAATTAGCCTTTCTGGATGTGGAAATACATAGAAATAAGAACAAATTGAAAATGAATTGGTATGCTAAAGCCATAGCATCTTGTAGAATCATCAATTTCCACTCTAACCATCCATGGATTCAAAAAAGAAATACGGCCATAAACCTTATTAGCAAAATATATAATTTAAGCGACCAGGAGTTCATGTTAAGAAACAACGAGAAAATTAGAAACATTCTCTACAACAACGGATATCCCAACGCATTAATACAAAGCCTAATCACAACAACTACCAACAGAATAATATGCGCGAAAGAAATGACGAAAGCAAAAGAAGACAATGACCAACAAAAAATATTTAGAGGAGTCACATACATAGAAGGGCTAACAGACAATAAAACCATGGGCAAAATCATACAACAAAACAACATACGATTTGCACATAGACCACATCGCACACTGAATACAGTCTTTACCAAAACAAAAGACAAAATTCACAAGGAGCAACAACACAACGTAATATACGAGATAAAGTGCAATGGAAAAGAAGGTGACGACTGCAGCAAAATTTACATTGGGACAACAAAAAGAGCTTTAGGCATACGAATTAACGAACATAAGACAGATGCCAAAAACAAAAAGACGACAACAGCATTAGCACAGCACTTAACGAAAAGCGAACATACAGCGGACTTTGACAACACAAGAATATTAGACATAGAAAATAAAGCAAGTAAACGAATGACTTTAGAAGGACTTCGAATTCAACAACAAATCCATTGCGCAATGAATTTCAAAGAGGATGTGGATAACATAAATTGTGCATACACAACAGCAATCACAAACAATGGACGAGCAGCTGGACGATGAGGCGAAAATTAAGTTTTTATTTGTTATGTGTACATTATTTTTTGTCGTTATGTAATTTAAAGATATACCAGTAAAAGGTATGTCCAAGGTAATGAAAAGTATACTAAATGTTTGTTAATTTTATGGTTTTTGTATAAATAAATAGACTCCCTGAAGAAGGCGCAAAAATGCGTCGAAACGCGTAGGAGGAAGAAAGAAAACAAAGTTTTGCTTTTAAACTCAACGGCCGAAAAGCTCCTAAATTAAGAAATAAACAAATTGCATCTTATGTTGTTGATAATATGTTAAGTTTAAGTCTAGTCCAAATTAACAGCTTTGCAAACTTACTTGGCAGAATTCTAGATCTTGTATTTGTTAGTGACAATATCAGTGTAACTATTTCCCAGTGTATTTTACCGATTTCAACTCCAGACAAGCACCATGTCCCTTTAAGCGTTGAAGTTGAGATGATAACTACATAATTTTGTTCTTTTTAGATATTATCAAGACCGGCAGAAGGAGCTGCACCGTCGTTTGTATCTAGAACGAACAGACCGTCATGTCGCCTATGCCGTTCTGAGTACGGACGGCAGCGGAAAACAAGGTCCTATTGCCACTCGTGTAAAAATCCAGTTTGTGCAGAGCATTCAACACTTATGCATCGATGCTAAACCTGCACAGAAAATATGTTGGACGAGGGACAATCTGCACAACAATAGTTTTTTAGGCTTTTTTCATATAAAACTCATAAAAAATTAATAATGTTATATATAAATAAAAATGTTTTTCTAACATTCATTTTACATGTATAATTAGTAAATAAATAAATCAAAACAAAAAAAATGTAAAAAAAAGGATTTTCATATATAACATTCATTATACATGTATAATTAGTAAATAATAACAAATCAAAACAAAAAAAAATGCGTTTTCATACAAAATTCCATACAAATTGAAATAGGTCCCTGTGGACCTTGTACTTCGTATAAGGGCAACGGATGACTTAACAGTCGGAGGGTTAAGCCAATAGAACATTAAAATTTACTTAATAATAATAATAAGAATAATCAAGAAAAATCATTGTACGTTTACCACAAAACTTGTGCTAGGTCAGTTTTCTCCTGCCATAAGAAGTATGTAAAAAACAAAAGAAGTATAATTACATTTCCCTTTTAGTAATTGATACTCTCTTCTGTTTCTTAGTTGAGCAGGGCGGTAGTACGTTCATACTTCACCAAGAATTTCTGTCCATATGTGCATATGTACACATGCACGCACATATGCTTGTATGAAATTCAAATAAGCAAAAGATAGCTTTCAATTACCTTACACTACCTTTACAGGGCAATTGTAGCAACAGTCTTTCAATTCCCCACAGTCTTTCAAAGTACAAAAATCTTTCGTGTAACCGGTGTATATTCTGGCAACTAACTTGAAAGCTCTTTTCTTATTTTCGAAAGACAAATTGAAAGATCTGGTAACGAGCAGGCCTTGGCGCTGTCTGCTGTGCATTGTTTACACGCAAGTATATTGAATAAGAAATAATAAGTGAAATAACATAAAAAGTGATTTGAAAGAATAAAAATACTATCATAATGGAGCAATTATTTTTACACAATATTATAATGCGTCGGGCCAGAAAATGCCGTATGTTGTGTAGAAGACGCTTGCTCCAACAAATGCGCACCAATCACGGTCCTTTTGCTACAACGGAAGAAGTATTCCAAAAAAACTACAGGTTGCCTAAAAATGTGTGCAATACACTTATCACGGAATTGGAACCGTTCGATACACAGGAATCGTATATGTATCCCCTTTAAAGTTCGTTTTCTGGCAGCGCTTTACTTTTTTGGCCATGGCTCTGACCATTAATATAGGTATTCATCAAAACGCGTAAATGCCTCGCAACTGCGTAAACCTCGTAAACAAACCGGTTTTTCATACAATAATAAAAACGTTTACGAGGTTTATGCGGTTTCGAGGCATTTGCGCGTTTAGATGAATACCCCTAATGTGTTGGAAACGCATATGGTACTACAATGAGCCAGCCAATGATTTCGCTGACTATTTATGCAATATCGAAGTTGATAATTCAACATAAAAAATACGAGGTGCATATAGTGTTTTAACAATGATAACAAGGATGCATATGCAGTTGTATATAGGTATGGATGTAACCACCAAGTATAGGATTTCGTATGTAATGTTTGTATTATCTATGGATACCTACAAATGCAAAGTCGTTTCCATTTTAATTTTGAATTTTGACAGATATTTGAAATCTGTTGTCAAAATAGTTTTTCACCACATGTGGTGAACGAGAAAGCTTTTTTCGTAATACTTACGGCGCTAGAATAGCCAAAAACTTTCAAACCGACTTGCCACCCGTCTTCGATTATTTTTCGAAAGACTTTATCAATCTTTGCCAGAATTGCCCTGTTAATGTAATTTGAAGTTCATCACACCTATGTACATACGTATGTATGTTTAATATGAAAGCAAAATTGGTTTGTAAGCACTGAACGTAAAGTGCAAATTAGCAATTTTATTTTGTTTACTAATAAATTATTATGTAGGTCATATTGATGAAGTGCATTTATGTTACTGAATATTGCTAAAACGACTGTCAGCAATTCTATATTGGTTTCTGCAACTTGTTGAATTGCATTAATATTATTCAAAAAGGCTAAAATCTATAATCAGCAATAATTTTGTCAAAGATTCTTTAATAAAGTTGTGAGGAATTGTAAAACTAAACAAGTGTGAAGTTTACTCCTTATCGCTCTCCGGTGCAACCAAGATTCAAGTGCTTGTGTTAAAATCTATAAACTTGTCCTGACAAGATAATAAACAATTAAATTACCAATTGCAACTAAATCCAAGTGCTTGAGTTGCATATCATCAAATTGTCCTGGTGCTACTGCCTGGACAATCCATCATTAGCTGGTGACTGGCAAATAGCCTTCACACAAATCAACCACAGGTTATCTTGGTGAATCACCTTAATAATCTGAACGACTGAATCGGTTCAGCAAACTAGCTCATACCAAACACACATAAAGATCATGTTACTGCAGCAAATCATGTTCTTCGTTACCTTAAAGGCGAAAAGGATTTTATAATTAAATATAAAAAATTTGAAACAGAAGTTTTATGTTTTACAGATGCAGATTGGGGTTCAAATGAAACTGATCGGAAGTCATATAGAGGTTACGTATGGCTGGTGGACCTGTGGCGTGGGAAGCAAAAAAGCAAACATCAATATATTTAAGCTCGATGGAGGCCGAATACATTGCCATGTGTCAGGGTACAAGAGAAGTTGTATTTATGAGAAATCTCTTGCGAGAAATCGATTTGCAGAATTTATGTAATAAATCTACGTTAATTCAATGAGATAATCATGGTGCAGAATTTTTAGTCAAGAATCAAACAACACATAAACGAAGCAAACATATTGACATAAAGTATCACTATGTAAAAGAAAAAAATATGAAGCCAAGGAGATTTCTATTGAATACGTTCAAACGTCAGAAAATGTTGCAAATTTATTAACGAAGAGTTAAACTAAAGAAAAACATAGGAAATGTTGTCAAATGTTAAATTTAAATGATTAATTTATTTATGTACTTGAGTTGAGTGGAAGTTTGTTAAAATATTATTCGAACAACTCAACTACATTAAAACTTTGATCTTCATTGAAACGATCACAATTTTCTGTACAGAAATTGAAAACTTGAACGTCATAGCATGCGCACCTCTTCATCTCCTACTAGTCCAACTTCCTGCATCCCCTCCCTACACAACTCAACCAACATAGAGACAACATACCTGATTTGTAACATACCCTCATATATATCCCCAATTCCCAAATTAATTCAAGACTTTTTAAGAAAAAAATACTACTTTGTTATCATTCCAAAAAAAATTTCGATTCCATGGACCTTTCGGATATCTTTTTGGGAAAACTCGTTTTACAAAAATCGATTACATATCTCTCTTTCTTTCTGAGTATCAATATTCTCCAGTGGAACTTGAAAGGTTTCATAAACAATTACACTGAACTCTAGATGCTGATCAGAAAACATAATCCTTACTTTATCGCTCTTCAAGAAACCCATTGCACCAACCTTTTTACCCCAATACTACTTAACTATTCCCGATATTTTGCTAATGCAACATCAAATAATCAAGCTAAGCAAGTCGCTGCTGATCTGGTAAAAGACTACGTACTTCACAAAAGACAACCGATTAGCTCCTAGCTGCAGGTGGTAGCACTGGAGATTTAAATGTGCCTAAAGCTCACAATTTTGTCTATTGACATACCTCTCGGGCAAATATTTTTCAGAAGAGACGATATTTTTTTTGTCTTTAAGTAAACCCATTATCATCCTTGGAGATTTCCTTAGTTCGAGCAATCTATGGGGTTCCAGCACTGTTAATCGTCGCGGGCAACTTGTCGAAAGTGCAATTTTACAAGCCAACTTATACATTTTGAATGATGGTAGCGCTTCTCACTTCTCCACCCACGTTACTTTGACACACATTCTCGGTTATTTCTGTTCCCCTTCCCTCTTCCCCTCATTTCCCATAAAAAAGATCGTTGAACTCAAATAATTCGCAGAGAGCTAAAACACCGCCAAAATTTCTTTTAGAACCTGCCGACTGTCCTAACTTTGCATATAGGGTGGACATTGAAATGGAGATACGAATTCCTGCTATCTCTCCTTACCAAGAGGCCTGCAATCTCGGTAAAGCTATTCGAGTAGCGGCAAACCACTTTATACCGCAATCATCCTCTTTTGGAAGTCGCAACGTGGCCTGTTGGGACAGAGATCTTGCCCAATTCAGAGCGAAAAAAGTTAAAGGCTGCCACCAGTTTTAAGTCCATCCTACATCACAAAACTTAATTACCTTTAAAAAAAAAAAAGCCGAATTTCGAAAAGAAATGAAAACCAGAAAAAATCAAAGCTTTGCAAAGTTCAGCAACCGCAACGCGGGCAAACCCGTCATTGCTTTTAAAGTTATGAACTGTACTTCATGTGATTTACCAACCCAATGTAGTTTTGGACTGATTCAGAAATCGTACTGATTTGGATAAAATCGACATCAGCACATACTACCTTCGTAGAAAACCGGATTTCAATCATTAAAAAATCAATCACAAAAACTCATTCCATCACTCACACGAGACAAAAAAGGACTTACGACAACCCTTGAGAGTCATAACGACAAAAAAACTAGATCAAGCGCTGGTTATAATTATCGCACAAATGCAAGTATCAGAATTCAAAGAAGAAATAAAACAATTTAAAAGGTACAACGAAATACAAAGACCATGCAGCAGCATTTCAAACCTCACACCTTTTTTGGACAAAAACGGGCTCATTCGTGTCGGTGGTAGACTGGAAGCTTCATCATATGCGTACGACCCAAAACACCAGTTGCTCGTTCCATACAATGACCCAATTTCAAAATTAATCTTTGAAATGACTCATGAAGATCACAAACATTGTGATACGTAAGCCCTCTTAGGAATTGTTCGACAGCGGTTTTGGCCAATAAAGAGAAAGATCATGGCACGACCTGTGCCAAGGCCAAACCAGAGTGATTCAATCAAGTCATTGGAAATTTACCTTCCACACGAGTGACACCAGCACATCCATTTGTAAATGCTGCAGTAGATTATTGTGGCACAATAACAGTCCATTATAAAATTCGTGGCAAAAGGCCGCACAGGGTATACATTGCTGTCTTCTGTTGCTTCACCAAAAGGCAGTTCATATGGAACTGGTGAGTGATCTCACTACCGACGCATTTATTGGTAACGTATGAAGAACTTGAAACACTGGTAACAGAAATTGAAGCGATATTAAACTCTAGACTTATTTCTCTAATGTCTAATGATCTCAACGACATAGGGGCTCTCACCCTAGGTCATTTCTTATTTGGTGAACCACTAACAACTCAAATCGGTGCACAAACTAAACCCTCAAACACGAAATTGAAAACTAGATGGAAATTAGTGTCTCATTTAAAGCACGAATTTTGGAACAGATGGTCGCGTGACTACCTCAATGAGTTGCAATACCACAATAAATGCCAAAAACAATCCCAAAATGTTAAACCTGGAGATATTGTGATCATCAAAGAAGACAATGTTCCTATAATGAAGTGACCTTCAGGACGCGTAATTAAAATGTATAAAGGACCTGATGAAGTAGTAAGAGTGGCAGATTTCAGAACAGCTACCGGCACACTAAAGCGTGCGGTTAGATACCTTGCTCCATTGCATAGACACAACGATGAAACTGAAAAAGCCCAACAGCAGTCAAATCAAATCAACACACAATTTGAAGAAGAGCCTTCCACTTTATCAGACGATAGTCCAAGAGCTAAAAAACGGAAAACAACAACTTCCACCTTAACTACACTACTGATTGCTTTACTAGCATTTTCGCTGATTTTTGCAAAAAAGTTTGAGATAACAGAATTTGGGTCTAACATTGGACTACATTTTGAAAGGATCGGTAATACAAGAATGTCTCGATCAGAATGGAACATTATCTCCTACTATGAGCTACAACCATATTGTGGCACGACAGTACTCCGACATTTATGCAGTTTAATGACTCAAAAATCAACCTGTATTAATGTCTTACGAACTTTTGAGCTCAGCTTAGCGGAACTAAAAGAAAAAAACATTTTGCTGAGAGATAAGAGAGTCAAGCGTGGCGCTATAAACATTGTCGGCAACATTGCTAATTCACTTTTCGGTGTTTTGGATTATATTTATGCAGAAGAAATGTCAAACAATATCAACACTCTCAAAGAAAACGAGGCCCATCTTAAGTTACTCCTAAAAAATCAATCTTCAATTGTTGATGCCACTCTAAATGTATTCAAATAAAATAAAGAAAGAATCAAGGATAAATTTGGCAACTTGGATGCTCAGTTGAATGAAATTACATCAAGGCTTCACGGTGATGAAAAGGAAATTTATCGAGCAAGGCTATTCCAAGTCTTCATGTCACTATCAATTCAGCTTTCAATGAGGTCAGTGCGATTATATGATTCACATCACGGAAAAATCAGCCTAATGTTGTTGTCCCTATCGCAACTGCAATCAGATCTGGTGCGGGTGCGGAATCATCTTTCTACATCGCTACAGTTACCTGTCTATCAAGATAATCTCCTACAGCTGTACAAAATTATGTATGTAAAAGGGGAATTAGCAGAGCCACATGTTGTCTTTCAAATATCAATTCCTTTGTGTGATTCGGAGACTTGGGAATTGCTTAAACCTCATCCCATTTCAACTCTAATCAACAACTCCTTCATTGCAATTAAGCCATGCAGTGACGTGATAGCAATTAACGCACGTAGGGATCAATATTTCGTTTTGACCGAAAATAAATTAAGATCATGCAAAACAACAAGAGAAGATGAATTTGTATGCCCTCTCATACAATCAAAATTCAATGCAGATGCGTCCAAATGCTTATGTGAAATTTCACTTCTTAATAATAGCACTCGCACCAACTGCAACATTGTGGCCTTCATAAACTATGCTCCGCTAACACAACTTGAACACAATAACAAACGGATGTACACGATGCAGTATCCCACTCGGGTTAATGCCATTTGCGGACAAAACGATTCCCAGCTCACTTTGAACGTTTCTGGGATTCGCAAAATAAGTCCAGATTGCACACTTAAGCACAAATCGATCATCATTCAAGGGCACCAACTTCATTCCACATCGCTGCAATCATCATTCACCGCAACCACAAACATCGCCTATCCAGATGAAATATTGTTTGATATCAAGGCTTACGTTAATCACATCAAAAATATCTCCGATGTTCAAGACAAGCTACTCCACCAAGTATTGACCGAATTTCCAATGCAAATCAGAAACATAAAATATCATCATGCAGCAGTGGTTTACACTGCCCTTATCCTGGTGACGGGAGTAATTATGCTTCTCATCTATAAAAAAATTCGTTGCCGGAGGATGGACCTAATCAGCAACCACGTCCAGCAGCACGTTAGCATATTTCGCAGTCAGACTTTGCTATAACTGTTACATTAGATCACAGTTAAACTTGTTTCAATTAAACACTAAAAGTAGATGTATAATAAATAACCATCATGATAAAAAACCACCATAACCCTCCGGCGGGTGAGAAGGTCCCTGGGGACCTTTTCTATTTTCAAACTGAATTTACTCCTTGATGGTCCATGGGAAGTATACCCGACCCCCACATGTATTCCAAGGAAATCGTTTAAACAAATTTCAAAGCGGTCCGACCAATAGTTTAGTTTCTATTGGGATTTAAATGTGTTTAGTACATGAACGTGTGAAAGGTCCGCTGGGACCTTGTACTGAAATTTCAAGAAATCGTTGGCTTGTTTTATTGTTTGAACACATCACAAACGTGTTTCTTGAATTTTAGTTCTTTTTGGGATTATTTTATTGTGCCTTTCCTTGAAACATAATAAACTTTCCATCCCTTTTGAATTTTTGTTACCGTCCCTTTTGAGTTGTTTGAATTTAACCTTACTTTTTACGCATACTCTAACCTACTCTTACCCTCACATAGACGCAGATGTACAAGCTTGAAGCCAGGTAGACGTAGAAAAGGGTATAAAAGCGGCTCTACTTTCGTAAACCAATTCGGTGAAAGTTGAGACAGTGAACAGTGAACATCGAGTGCGAAATTTTATTTTGAATTTTACAAAGAGAAATAAAAGTACAACACAATGGCAGAGGAAAATTTAGACATTGCTGAAATTGTGGTACGTCGTAGTACACGCTACCAGCAAATGGGTGAGGATGAAAGACGTGCAGTGGATGATAGATTTCCAGACTTCATGAGTGATGACGATGAAGGTGCTATTCCTGAATTTGGTCTTGAAGGTGCGGATAATGAAGATTTAACATATAAAGCAAATTTTCATGTTGATGATTCGGATGCGGAAACTGAACCACATATAGACATCAATGAAAATTTTAGTGATGACGACGATGATGAAGAGAAAGAAACTGATGCTCAGCAAACATGTGACAATTACTTCATTTCCAAAGATGGCACCAAACGGACTAAAAATGCACTCAAAATGCACCACCGACTTCCCGTACTCGTGCTCATAACATGGACCCGTTTACCAAATTCCGCTGGCTCATCACCGAAGACATGGCGTACATCATAATACGCGAATCAAATAGGAAAGGCTGCATGTAATTTGGCAAATCCAACTAACACAAAGGAATGGAAACCAATCACTTTGAAAGAGTTCAATGCAGTTTTGGCTATTATTTTGTATGCTGGACTCACTAAATCGAATAGTGAACCTCTTGAAGAATTATGGGGCCCTACGCGCTGTCCAATATATAAAGCTGCATTATCATTAGATCGTATGAAGTACATAAAACAATGCCTTAGATTCAACAATGGAAATACACAACAGCAGCGACTAATCAACAGCAAAACTGCGGCTATTGATGATATTTGGCAAATGTTGCAGTCTAACTTGGCAGCAGCTTACACTCCGAATGATGCAGTGACCGTTGATGAGCAGTTATTCCCATACAGAGGCCGCACCCGCTTCACACAATACATTCCATCGAAGCCTGCCACGTACGAAATAAATATATGGTGGTTGTGCGACTGAAAATCATTTTATCCTGTCAAAGGAATAATTTACTCTTGGAAATTACCTGACCAGGCATGAGAGGTGAATCAAGGGCAGAATGTTGTACTTCAACTTTCGGAGAGAAATTTGAATACAGCCCGCAAAATTATTGCCGACAATTTTTTCACAACTTTGGATTTGGCGCGTATTTTTATCAGGAAGAAAGCCGCATATGTTGGAACAGTGCGCTCGAATAAGACATATGTGCCTAGGGAATTCCAAAAAAGTCATACGCGTCCTGTCAACAGCACATTGTTCGGCTTCAACGAAGGCGATATAGCGCTATGTTCATATGTGCCCAAGAAAAACAAAGCGGTAATTTTGCTGTCGACACAACATTATACTTGCGGTGTGGACATGCAAATGCAAAATGCTATTTTGGATTACAACGCCAACAAATCGGGCGTTGATACAATGGACCAGATGCTTGGCTCAACAAACCGCTGGCCACTGGCCATGTTTTATAACATGGTGGACATTGCTGCATTAGCTGCGTTTATTTCATACAACGAGATGAAGCCAATAAAAAGAAGAGACAGCGACGGTCATTCCTACTGATGATGATAAAACAATTGGTACTATCAAACATAGAGGAACGAGCGCTGAACCACCGCATAACCGCATATCCAAGGATACTGAACGCAATGGAAGCATTTGATGTAAAGGTAAGAAAAAAGAATTTTAATAGAGTTGAACGCACACAAGCAAAATTACAGCAAAGTGTAATGAACTCTTTCATATTGAGTGTGTTAATATTTTACCGGCTGATGTTGAGTTTTTGCTTAACTCCGATAAACCTTTTTTTTGCAAATCGTGCGCTGCGGCTCGGCGCGGTTCTATTCGTACTCCCCCGCCGCTCTCTAAACCCGTTGAATGTTTGATTGCTGAACGTGCTACTATTTCGTCATACAAGAGTCTCAATAACGGCCTCTGCTAATTGAAAAGACTGAGCATCTACAAACTGAACTTCACTCTCTGCAAAGTAAAATTCGACATGATGAGCTAATTTCGGCAATTGGCATTCTATCTAATGAAGTCAAATGGCTGCGTAATAATGCCTGTTGCTCTCCTAACAATAATTTCGTACCATCCGTCATCTGTACCATAACCTCCGCTTCAACTGTTTCGCCTGCTGTTGCTGGAATTAATTCTCAAACCCGCTCTACATCTGCTAATGTCAGTCTTTCTTATGCTGCTGCTGCTGCTGCTGCGAATACTTACAACTGCACGTACTGATTTGCGCTCTGCTCCGGCCTCTCATGCTAACATAACTTCTCATGCGCCGCTGAAAGTTTCTGCCCTCTCCTCATTTTCTCCTGCTGCTGGCATGGTGCCCGAAATACAGTGGGACGCTGTTCGAAGTACAAGGCGTAAAAAAGAGAAAAGGTGATGTAGAAATTGGCCTTAGTGAAAGCAATGTGCCGACAAAGAAATGAATTCATCTGTCTTCTTTTAAAAATACGGTAACTAAAGATCAAATTATTTCATATGTGACCAAGAATTCCAGTATCAAACGTGACCAGTTGGCCTGCTTTAAGCTCGTTAAAAAAGATGCGGATATAGACTCAATGAAGAAAGTAAATTTCAAACTTGGTGTGGCAGAATCTCTGCTTGATATGGTGCTGAATCCTTTGTTGTGGCCTACTAACGTAAAATTTCGGCCTTTTAATTTTTTCAAAAAGAAATTCAAAACAACAAGATTGCTTAGCCTCGCCCGAAAGTGCTAATGGATCTTTCAGAGGTTTGAAAATTTATTTTCAGAATATGGGTGGTATTCGTACTAAATCGAACACCATATACAGTTCATGTGCGCATTTGGACTTCGACGTTTTTATTTTTGTTGAAACATGGCTGAATGCTAATTTCTATGATGAAGAATTTTTCAACTCCAAATTATTCGTCGTATTTCGAAAGGATCGTGACGCTGAAAGAACCAGCTGTTCTTTAGGTGGAGGTGTACTAATTGCCGTTCGTCGTAATCTTCGAGCATTTCTAACTACGCTTCAGAACGATGACCCCATTTTGGATCAATTGTGCGTTTGCGTTCGAGGTTCAAATGGACTTAATTCTTTATTCCTAATTGTTTCTTATATTCCACCTTGCAGTAATTTTGAACTTTATAAAGCGCATATAGATAATATTGTTTCCTTAGTCCATAACAAGATTGCCGATAATCAAGTTTGCGTTTTTGGTGACTTTAATATTCCTGAAATTACCTGGTCAAATAATTTTTGAAATTCTAATCTTATTGCAACTAATGTCTCAACAACAGTTGCATCTTATGTTGTTGATAATATGTTAAGTTTAAGTCTAGTCCAAATTAACAGCTTTGCAAACTTACTTGGCAGAATTCTAGATCTTGTATTTGTTAGTGACAATATCAGTGTAACTATTTCCCAGTGTATTTTACCGATTTCAACTCCAGACAAGCACCATGTCCCTTTAAGCGTTGAAGTTGAGATGATAACTACATAATTTTGTTCTTTTTAGATATTATCAAGACCGGCAGAAGGAGCTGCACCGTCGTTTGCGTCTAGAACGAACAGACCGTCATGTCGCCTATTGCCATTCGTGTAACAATCCAGTTTGTGCAGAGCATTCAACACTTATGCATCGATGCTACACCTGCACAGAAAATATGTTGGACGAGGGACAATCTACACAACAATAGTTTTTTAAGCTTTTTTCATATAAAACTCATAAAAAATTAATAATGTTATATACAAAAAAAATTTTTTTTCTAACATTCGTTATACATGTATAATTAGTAAATAAATAAATCAAAACAAAAAAAATGTAAACAAAAGGGTTTTCATATATAACATTCATTATACATGTATAATTAGTAAATAATAACAAATCAAAACAAAAAAAAATTTAAAAAAAATGCGTTTTCATATAAAATTCCATACAAATTGAAATAGGTCCCTGTGGACCTTGTACTTCGTATAAGGGCAACGGATGACTCAACAGTCGGAGGGTTAAGGCAATATAACATTAAAATTTACTTAATAATAATAATAAGAATAATCAAGAAAAATCATTGTACGTTTACCACAAAAATTGTGCAAGGTCAGTTTTCTCCTGCCATAAGAAGTATGTTAAAAACAAAAGAAGTATAATTACATTTCCCTTTTGGTAATTGACGCTCCCTTCTGTTTATTAGTTGAGCAGGGCGGTAGTACGTTCATACTTCACCAAGAATTTCTGTCCATATGTGCATATGTACACATGCACGCACATATGTTTGTATGAAATTCAAATAAGCAAAAGATAGCTTTTAATTACCTTACACTACCTTTACAGGGCAATTGTAGCAACAGTCTTTCAATTCCCCACAGTCTTTCAAAGTACAAAAATCTTTCGTGTAACCGGTGTATATTCTGGCAACTAACTTGAAAGCTCTTTTCTTATTTTCGAAAGACAAATTGAAAGATCTGGTAACGAGCAGGCCTTGGCGCTGTCTGCTGTGCATTGTTTACACGCAAGTATATTGAATAAGAAATAATAAGTGAAATAACATAAAAAGGGAAGTTATTTGAAAGAATAAAAATACTATAATAGTGGAGCAATTATTTTTACACAACATTATAATGCGTCGGGCCAGAAAATGCCGTATGTTGTGTAGAAGACGCTTGCTCCAACAAATGCGCACCAATCACGGTCATTTTGCTACAACGGAAGAAGTATTCCAAAAAAAACTACTGGTTGCCTAAAAATGTGTGCAATACACTTATCGCGGAATTGGAACCGTTCGATACACAGGAATCGTATATCCCCTTTAAAGTTCGTTTTCTGGCAGCGCTTTACTTTTTTGGCCATGGCTCTGACCATCAATATAGGTATTCATCAAAACGCGTAAATGCCTCGCAACTGCGTAAACCTCGTAAACAAACCGGTTTTTCATACAATAATAAAAACGTTTACGAGGTTTATGCGGTTTCGAGGCATTTGCGCGTTTAGATGAATACCCCTAATGTGTTAGAAACGCATTTGGTACTACAATGAGCCAGCCAATGATTTCGCTGACTATTTATGCAATATCAAAGTTGATAATTCAACATTAAAAATACGAGGTGCATATAGCGTTTTAACAATGATAACAAGGATGCATATTCAGTTGTATATAGGTATGGATGTAACCACCAAGTATAGGATTTCGTATGGAATGTTTGTATTATCTATGGATTTCTACAAATGCAAAGTCGTTTCCATGTTAATTTTGAATTTTGACAGGTATTTGAAATCTGCTGTCAAAATAGTTTTTCACCACACGTGGTGAACGAGAGAGCTTTTTTCGTAATACTTACGGCGCTAGAATAGCCAAAAACTTTCAAACCGACTTGCCACCCGTCTTTCGATTATTTTTCGAAAGACTTTATCAATCTTTGCCAGAATTGCCCTGTTAATGTAATTTGAAGTTCATCGCACCTATGTACATACGTATGTATGTTTAATATGAAAGCAAAATTGTTTTGTAAGCACTGAACGTAAAGTGTAAATTAGCAATTTTATTTTGTTTACTAATAAATTATTATGTAGGTCATATTGATGAAGTGCATTTATGTTACTGAATATTGCTAAAACGACTGTCAGCAATTCTATATTGGTTTCTGCAACTTGTTGAATTGCATTAATATTTCTCAAAAAGGCTAAAATCTATAATCAGCAATAATTTTGTCAAAGATTCTTTAATAAAGTTGTGAGGAATTGTTAAACTAAACAAGTGTGAAGTTTACTCCTTATCGCTCTCCGGTGCAACCAAGTTTCAAGTGCTTGTGTTACAATCTATAAACTTGTCCTGGTGAACTGCCTTGACAAGATATTAAACAATTAATTTACCAATTGCAACCAAGTCCAAGTGCTTGAGTTGCATATCATCAAATTGTCCTGGTGCTACTGCCTGGACAATCCATCATTAGCTGGTGATTGGCAAATAGCCTTCACACAAATCAACCACAGGTTATCTTGGTGAATCACCTTAATAATCTGAACGACTGAATCGGTTCAGCAAACTAGCTCATACCAAACACACATAAAGATCATTTTACTGCAGCAAAACATGTTCTTCTTTACCTTAAAGGCGAAAAGGATTTTATAATTAAATATAAAAAATTTGAAACAGAAGTTTTATGTTTTACAGATGCAGATTGGGGTTCAAATGAAATTGATCGGAAGTCGTATAGCGGTTACGTATGGCTGGTGGACCTGTGGCGTGGGAAGCAAAAAAGCAAACATCAATATCTTTAAGCTCGATGGAGGCCGAATACATTGCCATGTGTCAGGGTACAAGAGAAGTTGTATTTATGAGAAATCTCGTGCTCGTGGACTGTGGTGGGGTAATAAGTTACGGCTTCTACTCCATCACCATTAAGGTCCACAAGAGGGCGGAGGGAGCCAAATAGATGGACCAGACGGGCAACGCCTCGAGCGCACCCGATTCCGTTACCACTCTCACTGGAGAGGGGCCAACAAACCGGGAGGCACCTCGAGCGTCCCTAAGGCCCCGAAGCCAGAGCCGAGCGCCCTGTGCGCAACTGAGGACATCCCATCGGGGGTATCGGACGTCGCGACGGATGCTGAGAGCGAAACGGGCTCAGCATCTGCTTAAGTTGGGTCGATACACAGCCGATGGGTAGCGCCCGATGATGAGGACCAGCTTCTGGCTTCGGAATCTGAGGAGGTGGACCTGGACATCACAGTCAGGGCCGTCACCCAAAGAGAAGAGCCAGAGGCAATGGACGTCGGTGACTCTAGAGATGGTGCAGATTCTACAAATTAATCTGCCACTCCAAGGCAGCTTCGGCTGCCCTCCTTCTGCGACTTAGCGAAAGAGCTGAGGACATCATTCTCGTCCAAGAGCCGTGGATCGTCAGAAACAGGGTTTACGGACCGAACTCTGATGCCTACCAAACGGTAACAGCTCCAGTAGCAGGTAGGATCAGGTCATGTATTCTTATTAAAAAATCGCTTTCTTATATTCGCCTCTCTCAAAACAGCGACGAACACACAGTAAGCATAAGCGTCCAGCTGAAAGAGAGCATCGTCTGGTTCCTGACCAGCTACATGGCCCACGACAGCCAATCTCTCCCTCCAAAAAGACTGAAGGAAGCCATCATAGGGGCTGACAAGCAAAGACTCCTGGTCATAATTGGAGCTGACTCAAACGCACATCACGAGATATGGGGCTTAAGCGATACCAACCCTCGAGGTGAGTGTTTACTTGATTTTATATTAGCAAATAATCTATATATATGCAACCGGGGGAACGATCCCACCTTCATGACCTCTGTCAGAAGAGAAGTGCTGGACGTCACCATCGCATCAGGCAGCATGTTAGACCTGATAAGCAACTGGCAAGAGTCCGAAGAGCACTTTAAAGAGCACCACCTCTACATAACTTTTAAGATCAATCTCAATCCCTCTACTCTAACAGCATGTAGGAACAAGAGGCGGACGGATTGGCCTCTTTGTCCAGACACGTTTATCACGATAGGCAGGGCCTATCGCAAACACCTGATGAAGCGAGTCCCTTAAACACGAAGGTCATTTCTCTCGATGAGCTGGACTCACCGTCAAAAATAGATGAAGCAGTAGACCTTGTAACAAACGCTTGCAACTCTGCTTTCAGAATCTCCTGCCCTAAGACCCTACCAAAGGGTAAAAAGAAACCCCAGTGGTGGAATCTAGAGATTTCAGCACTTAGGAAAGAGTGCAGGCGACTCTTTAATCAATCCAAGAGGACGGGTCTTTGGCAACCGTACAAAGACGCTCTTGAAATCTTCAAGAAGGCCATTAAGACAGCACAACGGAAATCGTGGCAAAACTTCTGTAACAACAACGAAGAAAACTCCGAAGCCAACAGGCTAAGGAAGGTTCTCTCCAAAAGTGCTCCAACGATAAATTCTATTCAAAAACCAAACGGAGGATGGACATCTACAACCGACGAAATGCTGGAGATAGTAATGACCCCCCACTTTCCCGGGTGCTCTGATGACTCCAACATCTTTCCAGGTCTCCAAGCCAACTCACTCTTAGGGAATGCCGCAGGGGACATAGTGAGCCACGACAAGGTGGAATGGGCAGTAATGTCCTTCGAACCTTACAAATCTCCAGGACCAGACGGAATTTTTCCCGCACAACTGCAAGCGGCGAAGGACCTTCTTTGTCCACTGCTTAGACAGATTTTTACAGCATGCCTTACCTTCACCCACATTCCTTATGAGTGGACAAAGGCGAAAGTCGATTTTCTACCGAAGGGAGGCAGGGCCGGTCACGCAAAACCCAAGGACTTCAGGCCCATAAGCCTCACCACATTCCTAATCAAAACCCTTGAGACGCTCATAGATGAGCATCTTCGGCGAAATATTAGGAAAGACAAACTCTCCTCCAACCAGCATGCATACTCAAAGGGCAAATCCGTGGAGACTGCTCTCCATGACATCGGCTCAACGATTGAGAAAGGATTGGCCATAAAAGAGTTCATGCTGGGGATCTTTTAAGACATCGAGGGAGCTTTCAACAATGTCTATCCCGAGGCCGTTATCTTCTCAATAATAGGGGACAGCTCTAAATCCAAACATGTGGCTAGAGGTACACCCCAGGGAGGTGTTCTGTCACCTTTACTCTGGAACGTTACTGTAAACGACTTACTCTTAAACCTCAAGAGCACCGGCTGTAAGGTCGTGGCATATGCTGGTGACTTGCAACAGGCAAACACCTTCAAGTCCTAAGCGATTTATTGCAAAACGCTCTAAATATCGTAGCTCGCTGGTCTGTGGAATGTGGACTTAATGTCAATCCCACCAAGACCGAAGCAGTGCTCTTTACATGGAAATACAAAATTCCCGCTTTCAAACTACCATTCGTAAACGGAGTAGTTCTCAGTCTCTCAACCGAGGTCAAATATCTCGGAATTTAACTAGATAAAAAACAAGACTGGAGGCGGGACACTGAAGACCGCTCTAAGAAAGCTATTTCTTCAATGTAAAATGATCTCAACGACACAGGGGCTCTCACCCCAGCTCATTTCTTAATTGGTGAACCACTAACAACTCAAATCGATGCACAAACTAAACCCTCAAACACGAAATTGGAAACCAGATGGAAATTAGTGTCTCATTTAAAGCACGAATTTTGGAACAGATGGTAGCGTGACTTCCTCAATGAGTTGCAATACCACAATAAATGGCAAAGACAATCCCCAAATGTTAAACCTGGAGATATTGTGACCATCAAAGAAGACAATGTTCCTATAATAAAGTGACCTTTAGGACGGGTAATTAAAATGTATAAAGGACCTGATGAAGTAGTAAGAGTGGCAGATTTCAAAACAGCTGCCGGCACACTAAAGCGTGCGGTTAGATATCTTGCTCCATTGCATAGACACAACGATGAAACTGAAAAAGCCCAACAGCAGTCAAATCAAATCAACACACAATTTGAAGAAGAGCCTTCCACTTTATCAGACGATAGTCCAAGAGCTAAAAAACGGAAAACAACAACTTTCACCTTAACTACACTACTGATTGCTCTACTCGCACTTTCGCTGATTTTTGCAAAAAAATTTGAGATAACGGAATTTGGGTCCAACATTGGACTACATTTTGAAAGGATCGGTAATACAAGAATGTCTCGATCAGAATGGAACATTATCTCCTACTATGAGCTACAACCATATTGGCAAGAGACGGCTATGTTTTCAAATGGCATGACAGTACTCCGACATTTATGCTCTTTAATTTCTCAAAAATCAACCTGTATTAATGCCTTACGAACTTTGAGCTCAGCTTAGCGGAACTAAAAGAAGAAAATATTTTGCTGAGAGATAAGAGACTCAAGCGTGGCGCTATAAACATTTTCGGCAACATTGCTAATTCACTTTTCGGTATTTTGGATTATATTTATGCAACAGAAATGTCAAACAATATCAACACTCTCAAAGAAAACGAGGCCCATCTTAAGTTAAGTGGGGTATAAAGCCACATATTGTACACTGGATGTACACAGCTGTGATAAGACCCATTCTCTTCTACGGGATCGTCGTATGGTGGCCGGCATTGAGCAGGACTCTTACCAGAGTCAAACTAGAACGGGTCCAGAGGGCAGCCGCAATACTCTTGAATTACTTTCTACACCCTCCATTCTCTGGAAATAGATTCTCCACAAGAATCCCAGAGAGGAGCGAAAGGATGGGTACCGTGGACCAAGATCCAGGATCGACGGGTGTATATACAGATGGTTCCAAGTTAAACGAAAGAGTAGGCAGCGGGATTTACTCTGGTGAACTCGATCTAAACCTCAGTCTTCGTTTACCGGACCACTGTAGTGTTTTCCAGGCCGAACTAAATGCAATAATGGAAGCAGCTCGTGGCCTTACAACGTGCACCTCCTTAGAACGAGGCAATACCATTTATTCTGACAGCCAGGCTGCTATCAAATCTCTGAAATCCTACGGTACAACCTCCAAAATAGCCTTTGAATACAGAGCAGCTCTAATCCAGCTGGCGGATATTTGCTCCGTACATGTTGTTTGGGTCCCTGGCCATAAGGACATCCCTGGCAATTGCCTGGCTGATGAACTAGCAAGGAAAGGGACGGAACTGACTGTGATAAACTCTGCTCAAGAGGCGGGTTTACCATTAGCATCCTATAAACACAGATTAAGATCTGAGCTTATGGGTAAAGTAATTTTATAGTGGGCATCGGAGCCCACCTGCCACATAACAAGACAAATCTGGCCAGAAGCCGATGAGCAGCGCTCTAAAGCTCTCACGATACTTAGCCGCTCCTCTCTCAGATTAGTAGTTGGGGTGATAACCGTGCACTGTCTCATGGGCACGCATGGGGAAAGGCTAGGTTACCCAACAAATGATTTTTGCCGCAGTTGCCGAAACGAGGAGGAGGTGGAGAGTATTGAGCACTATCTCTGCCACTGCCCTGGCTTGGCCAAGACGCGCAGTTAAGTTTTTTTTTTAATGGCTACTTTTTGGACTGTTAATCTGACTTGAACTCGGCAAACATTTCCAACTTTCTACTCTACATCAAGCGCACTGGGTGGTTCAATTTTGGAAAGAAGGGAGGGAGGGAATGCATGGCTTATGCCAGTGGTACCACAGCCTAAGTGTGCCACCGTGCTCCGGTACGGTGGCAGCCACCCTAACATAACCTAACCTATCATTCCAAAAAAAAATTTCGATTCCATGGACCTTTCGGATATCTTTTTGGGAAAACTCGTCTTACAAAAATCGATTACATATCTTTTTTTCTTTCTGAGTATCAATATTCTCCAGTGGAACTTGAAAGGTTTCATAAACAAGTATTCTGAACTCTAGATGCTGATCAGAAAACATAATCCTTACTTTATCGCTCTTCAAGAAACCCATTGCACCAACCTTTTTCCCCCAATACTACTTAACTATTCCCGCTATTTTGCTAATGCAACATCAAATACTCAAGCTAAGCAAGGCGCTGCTAATCTGGTAAAAGACTACGTACTTCACAAAAGAATACCGATTAGCTCCTAGCTGCAGGTGGTAGCACTGGAGATTAAAATGTGCCTTAAGCTCACAATTTTGTCTATTGACATACCTCTCGGGCAAACATTTTTCAGAAGAGACGATATCTTTTTTGTCTTTAAGTACACCCATTATCATCCTTGGAGATTTCATTAGTTCGAGCAATCTATGGGGTTCCAGCACTGTTAATCGTCGCGGGTAACTTGTCGAAAGTGCAATTTTACAAGCATACATTTTGAATGATGGTAGCGCTTCTCACTTCTCCACCCACGCTACTTTGACACACATTCTCGGTTATTTCTATTCCCCTTCCCTCTTCCCCCTCATTTCCCATAAAAAACATCGTTTAACTCAAATAATTCGCAGAGAGCTTAAACACCGCCAAAATTTCTTTAGTACCTGCCGACTGGCCTATCTTTCCATATCGGGTGGACATTGAAACGGAGATACGAATTCCTGCTATCTCTCCTTACCAAGAGGCCTGCAATCTCGGTAAAGCTATTCGAGTAGCGGCAAACCACTTTATCCCACAATCATTCTCTTTTGGAAGTCGCAACGTGGACTGTTGGGACAGAGACCTTGCCCAACTCAGAGCGAAAAAAGTTAAAGGCTGCCACCAGTTTTATGTCCATCCTACATCACAAAACTTAATTACCTTTAAAAACCAAAGCCGAATTTCGAAAAGAAATGAAAACCAGAAAATATCAAAGCTTTGCAAAGTTCACCGAATCCAGAAACCCAAACTCCTCAATTTCTCTGATATGGGGTAAAATTAACAGACTCAGCAACCGCAACGCGTACAAACCCGTCATTGCCTTCAAAGTTATTAACTGTACTTCATGTGATTTACCAACCCAATGTGGTTTTGGACTGATTCAGAAATCGTACTGGTTTGGATAAAATCGACATCAGCACATACTACCTTCGTAGAAAACCGGATTTCAATCATTAAAAAAACAACACGAGGAGAACAATAGCGTCACGTCAGCTCAAAAGAAAATCCAGCTGATATTCTGTCTCGAGGAATGTATCCAAGGGCACTGAAAGAATCGATGTTATGGTTTTATGGACCCTTATTTTTACATGGCAAGGAATCTAGCTGGCCTCCAACGTTTAATCCCGGTCACACTAACGATTTAGAACTAAAAAAGAACACATCCAAATCTCTTATCGTCACATCAGAAGAACCCTCTTTTATTTACAAAATCAATCACAAAAACTCATTCCATCGACTACAGCGAATTGTTGGATACGTTTTGCGCTTCATCACTCACGCGAGACAAAAAAAGGACTTACGACAACCCTTGAGAGTCATAACGACAAAAGAACTAGATCAAGCGCTGGTTATAATTATCGCACAAATGCAAGTATCAGAATTCAAAGAAGAAATAAAACAATTAAAAAGGTACAACGAAATACAAAGACCATGCAGCAGCATTTCAAACCTCACACCATTTTTGGACAAAAACGGGCTCATTCGTGTCGGTGGTAGACTGGAAGCTTCATCATATGTGTACGACTCAAAACACCAGTTGCTCGTTCCATACAATGACCCAATCAATTTCAAAATTAATCTTTGAAATGACTCATGAAGATCACAAACATTGTGATACGTAAGCCCTCTTAGGAATTGTTCGACAGCGGTTTTGGCCAATAAAGAGAAAGACAATGGCACGACCTGTGCCAAGGCCAAACCAGAGTGATTCAATCAAGTCATGGGAAATTTACCTTCCACACGAGTGACACCAGCACATCCCTTTGTAAATGCTGCAGTAGGTTATTGTGGCACAATAACAATCCATTATAAAATTCGTGGCAAAAGGCCGCACAGGGCATACATTGCTGTCTTCTGTTGCTTCATCAAAAGGCAGTTCATATGGAACTGGTGAGTAATCTCACAACCGACGCATTTATTGGTGCTCTCAAAAGATTCATTGGCCGACGTAGTCACTGTATTGCGACTTCGACCAACTTTGTGGGAGCAAAGAACAACCTACCGAAACTAGGACCAGGGATTCATTCATCAGAAGCACAAGAAGTGATAAAAAAAGCATCCAACAAAAGGGGCATACAATTCAATTTTATTCCTCCAAGAGCGCCACATTTTGGTGGTTTATGGGAAGCAGCTGTTAAATCTGCAAAACACCTTTTGGTAAGAAGTTAAGGAAATGCATCTTTAACGTATGAAGAACTTGAATACTGGTAATCGAAATTGAAGCGATATTAAACTCTAGACTTATTTCTCCAATGTCAAATGATCTGAACGACATAGGGGCTCTCACCCCAGCTCATTTCTTAATTGGTGAACCACTAACAACTCAAATCGATGCACAAACTAAACCCTCAAACACGAAATTGAAAACCAGATGGAAATTAGTGTCTCATTTAAAGCACGAATTTTGGAACAGATTGTCGTGTGACTACCTCAATGAGTTGCAATACCGCAACAAATGGCAAAGAAAATCCCAAAATGTTAAACCTGGAGATATTGTGATCATTAAAGAAGACAATGTTCCTATAATGAAGTGACCTTTAGGACGCGTAATTAAAATGTATAAAGGACCTGATGAAGTAGTAAGAGTGGCAGATTTCAAAACAGCTGCCGGCACACTAAAGCGTGCGGTTAGATATCTTGCTCCATTGCATAGACACAACGATGAAATTGAAAAAGCCCAACAGCAGTCAAATCAAATCAACACACAAGTTGAAGAATAGCCTTCCACTTTATCAGACGATAGTCCAAGAGCTAAAAAACGGAAAACAACAACTTTCACCTTAACTACACTACTGATTGCTCTACTCGCACTTTCGCTGATTTTTGCAAAAAAAATTGAGATAACGGAATTTGGGTCCAACATTGGACTACATTTTGAAAGGATCGGTAATACAAGAATGTCTCGATCAGAATGGAACATTATCTCCTACTATGAGCTACAACCATATTGGCAAGAGACGGCTATGTTTTCAAATGGCATGACAGTACTCCGACATTTATGCAGTCTAATGACTCAAAAATCAACCTGTATTAATTCATTACGAACTTTTGAGCTCAGCTTAGCGGAACTAAAAGAAGAAAATATTTTGCTGAGAGATAAGAGAGTCAAGCGTGGCGCTATAAACATTTTCGGCAACATTGCTAATTCACTTTTCGGTATTTTGGATTATATTTATGCAACAGAAATATCAAACAATATCAACACTCTCAAAGAAAACGAGGCCCATCTTAAGTTAAGTGGGGTATAAAGCCACATATTGTACACTGGATGTACACAGCTGTGATAAGACCCATTCTCTTCTACGGGATCATCGTATGGTGGCCGGCATTGAGCAGGACTCTTACCAGAGTCAAACTAGAACGGGTCCAGAGGGCAGCCGCAATACTCATGAATTACTTTCTACACCCTCCATTCTCTGGAAATAGATTCTCCACAAGAATCCCAGAGAGGAGCGAAAGGATGGGTACCGTGGACCAAGATCCAGGATCGACGGGTGTATATACAGATGGTTCCAAGTTAAACGAAAGAGTAGGCAGCGGGATTTACTCTGGTGAACTCGATCTAAACCTCAATCTTCGTTTACCGGACCACTGTAGTGTTTTCCAGGCCGAACTAAATGCAATAATGGAAGCAGCTCGTGGCCTTACAACGTGCACCTCCTTAGAACGAGGCATTACCATTTATTCTGACAGCCAGGCTGCTATCAAATCTCTGAAATCCTACGGTACAACCTCCAAAATAGCCTTTGAATACAGAGCAGCTCTAATCCAGCTGGCGGATATTTGCTCCGTACATGTTGTTTGGGTCCCTGGCCATAAGGACATCCCTGCAATTGCCTGGCTGATGAACTAGCAAGGAAAGGGACGGAACTGACTGTGATAAACTCTGCTCAAGAGGCGGGTTTACCATTAGCATCCTATAAACACAGATTAAGATCTGAGCTTATGGGTAAAGTAATTTTATAGTGGGCATCGGAGCCCACCTGCCACATAACAAGACAAATCTGGCCAGAAGCCGATGAGCAGCGCTCTAAAGCTCTCACGATACTTAGCCGCTCCTCTCTCAGATTAGTAGTTGGGGTGATAACCGTGCACTGTCTCATGGGCACGCATGGGGAAAGGCTAGGTTACCCAACAAATGATTTTTGCCGCAGTTGCCGAAACGAGGAGGAGGTGGAGAGTATTGAGCACTATCTCTGCCACTGCCCTGGCTTGGCCAAGACGCGCAGTTAAGTTTTTTTTTTTAATGGCTACTTTTTGGACTGTTTATCTGACTTGAACTCGGCAAACATTTCCAACTTTCTACTCTACATCAAGCGCACTGGGTGGTTCAATTTTGGAAAGAAGGGAGGGAGGGAATGCATGGCTTATGCCAGTGGTACCACAATGGGCTTTTCACAGCCTAAGTGTGCCACCGTGCTCCGGTGCGGTGGCAGCCACCCTAACCTAACCTAACCTATCATTCCAAAAAAAAATTTCGATTCCATGGACCTTTCGGATATCTTTTTGGGAAAACTCGTTTTACAAAAATCGATTACATATCTTTTTTTCTGTCTGAGTATCAATATTCTCCAGTGGAACTTGAACGGTTTCATAAACAATTATTCTGAACTCTAGATGCTGATCAGAAGACATAATCCTTACTTTATCGCTCTTCAAGAAACCCATTGCACCAACCTTTTTCCCCCAATACTACTTAACTATTCCCGCTATTGTACTAATGCAACATCAAATACTCAAGCTAAGCAAGGCGCTGCTAATCTGGTAAAAGACTACGTACTTCACAAAAGAATACCGATTAGCTCCTAGCTGCAGGTGGTAGCACTGGAGATTAAAATGTGCCTAAAGCTCACAAATTTGTCTATTGACATACCTCTCGGGCAAACATTTTTCAGAAGAGACGATATCTTTTTTGTCTTTAAGTACACCCATTATCATCCTTGGAGATTTCATTAGTTCGAGCAATCTATGGGGTTCCAGCACTGTTAATCGTCGCGGGCAACTTGTCGAAAGTGCAATTTTACAAGCATACATTTTGAATGATGGTAGCGCTTCTCACTTCTCCACCCACGCTACTTTGACACACATTCTCGGTTATTTCTATTCCCCTTCCCTCTTCCCCCTCATTTCCCATAAAAAACATCGTTTAACTCAAATAATTCGCAGAGAGCTTAAACACCGCCAAAATTTCTTTAGAACCTGCCGACTGGCCTAACTTTCCATATCGGGTGGACTTTGAAACGGAGATACGAATTCCTGCTATCTCTCCTTACCAAGAGGCCTGCAATCTCGGTAAAGCTATTCGAGTAGCGGCAAACCACTTTATCCCACAATCATTCTCTTTTGGAAGTCGCAACGTGGCCTGTTGGGACAGAGACCTTGCCCAACTCAGAGCGAAAAAAGTTAAAGGCTGCCACCAGTTTTATGTCCATCCTACATCACAAAACTTAATTATCTTTAAAAAACCAAAGCCGAATTTCGAAAAGAAATGAAAACCAGAAAATATCAAAGCTTTGCAAAGTTCACCGAATCCAGAAACCCAAACTCCTCAATTTCTCTGATATGGGGTAAAATTAACAGACTCAGCAACCGCAACGCGTACAAACCCGTCATTGCCTTCAAAGTTATTAACTGTACTTCATGTGATTTACCAACCCAATGTGGTTTTGGACTGATTCAGAAATCGTACTGGTTTGGATAAAATCGACATCAGCACATACTACCTTCGTAGAAAACCGGATTTCAATCATTAAAAAAATAACACGAGGAGAACAATAGCGTCACGTCAGCTCAAAAGAAAATCCAGCTGATATTCTGTCTCGAGGAATGTATCCAAGGGCACTGAAAGAATCGATGTTATGGTTTTATGGACCCTTATTTTTACATGGCTTCATCACTCATGCGAGACAAAAAAAGGACTTACGACAACCCTTGAGAGTCATAACGACAAAAGAACTAGATCAAGCGCTGGTTATAATTATCGCACAAATGCAAGTATCAGAATTCAAAGAAGAAATAAAACAATTAAAAAGGTACAACGAAATACAAAGACCATGCAGCAGCATTTCAAACCTCACACCCTTTTGGACAAAAACGGGCTCATCCGTGTCGGTGGTAGACTGGAAGCTTGATCATATGTGTACGACTCAAAACACCAGAACATCAGAAACATAAAATATCATCATGCAGCAGTTGTTTACACTGCCCTTATCCTGGTGACGGGAGTAATTATGCTTCTCATCTATAAAAAAATTCGTTGCCGGAGGATGGACCTAATCAGCAACCACGTCCAGCAGCACGTCAGCATATTTCGCAGTCAGACTTTGCTATAACTGTTTTATTAGATCACAGTTAAACTTGTTTCAATTAAACACTAAAAATAGATGTATAATAAATAACCATCATGATAAAAAAAACACCATAACCCTCCGGCGGGTGAGAAGCGACCTTTCATTTTCAAACTGAATTTACTCCTTGATGGTTCATGGGAAGTATACCCGACCCCCACATGTAGTCCAAGAAAATCGTTAATTTCAAAGCAAAACGACCAATAGTTTAGTTTCTATTGAGATTTAAATATGTTTAGTACAGGAACGTGTGAAAAGGTCCGCTGGGACCTTGTACTGAAATTTCAAGAAATCGTTGGCTTGTTTTATTGTTTGAACACATCACAAACGTGTTTCTTGAATTTTAGTTATTTTTGGGATTATTTTATTGTGCTTTTCCTTGCAACATAATAAACTTTCCGTCCCTTTTTGAATTTTTGTTACCGTCCCTTTTGAGTTGTTTGAATTTAACCTTACTTTTTACGCATACTCTTACCTACTCTTACCCTCACATAGACGCAGATGTACAAGCTAGATATAGTATAAAAGCGGCTCTAGTTTCGTAAACCAATTCGGTGAAAGTTGAGACAGTGAACATCGGGTGCGAAATTTTATTTTGAATTTTACAAAGAGAAATAAAAGTACAATACAATGGCAGAGGAATATTTAGACATTGCTGAAATTGTGGTACGTCGTAGTACACGCTACCAGCAAATGGGTGAGGATGAAAGACGTCCAGTGGTTGATATATTTGCAGGCTTCATGAGTGATGACGATTAAGGTGCTATTCCTGAATTTGGTCTTGAAGGTGCGGATAATGAAGATTTAACATATTAAGAAAATTTTCATGTTGATGATTCGGATGCGGAAACTGAACCACATATAGACATCAATGAAAATATTAGTGATGACGACGATGATGAAGAGGAAGAAACTGATGCTCAGCAAACATGTGACAATTACTTCATTTCCAAAGATGGCACCAAATGGACTAAAAATGCACCACCGACTTCCCGTACTCGTGCTCATAACGTAGACGACTACACAAGGAGGAATCCGGGACCAGTAGGAACCACATATGACCCCTTTACCATATTCCGCTCGCTCATCACCGAAGACATGGCGTACATTATAATACGCGAATCAAATAGGAAAGGCAGGGAAGTGAACGCTGCATGGAATTTGGCAAATCCAACTAACACAAAGGAATGGAAACCAATCACTTTGAAAGAGTTCAATGCATTTTTGGCTATTATTTTGTATGCTGGACTCACTAAATCGAATAGTGAACCTCTTGAAGAGTTATGGGGCGCAACGCGCTGTCCAATATACATATAAAGCTTCTTTATCATTAGATCGTATGAAGTACATAAAACAATGCCTTAGATTCAACAATGGAAATACGCGACAGCAGAGACTAATCAACAGCAAAACTGCGGCTATTGATGATATTTGGCAAATGTTGCAGTCTAACTTGGCAGCAGCTTACACTCCGAATGATGCAGTGACCGTTGATGAGCTGTTATTCCCATACAGAGGCCGCACCCGCTTCACACAATACATTCCATCGAAGCCTGCCACGTACGGAATAAATATATGGTGGTTGTGCGACTGAAAATCATTTTATCCTGTCAAAGGGATAATTTACTCTTGGAAATTACCTGACCAGGTACGAGAGGTGAATCAAGGGCAGAATGTTGTACTTCAACTTTCGGAGAGATATTTGAATACAGGCCTCACAATTTATGCCGACAATTTTTTCACAACTTTGGATTTGGCGCGTACTTTTATCAGGAAGAAAGCCGCATATGTTGGAACAGTGCGCTCGAATAAGACATACTGATGCTGATAAAACATAGAGGAACGAGCGCTGAACAACCGCATAACCGCATATCCAAGGATATGGAACGCAATGGAAGCATATGATGTAATGGTAAGAAAAAACAATTCTAATAGAGTTGAACGCACACAAACAAAAGTACAATGTGCAAAGTGTAATGAACTCTTTCATATTGAGTGTGTTAATATTTTACCGGCTGATGTTGAGTTTTTGCTTAACTCCGATAAACCTTTTTTTTGCAAATCGTGCGCTGCGGCTCGGCGCGGTTCTATTCGTACTCTCCCGCCGCTCTCTAAACCCGTTGAATGTTTGATTGCTGAACGTGCTACTATTTCGTCATACAAGAGTCTCAAGAACGGCCTCTGCTAATTGAAAAGACTGAGCATCTACAAACTGAACTTCACTCTCTGCAAAGTAAAACTCGTCATGATGAGTTGATTTCGGCAATTGGCATTCTATCTAATGAAGTCAAATGGCTGCGTAATAATGCCTGTTGCTCTGCTAACAATAATTTCGTATTATCCGTCATTTCTACCATAACCTCCGCTTCAACTGTTTCGCCTGCTGTTGCTGGAATTAATTCTCAAACCCTGCTGCTGTGAATACAACTGCACGTACTGATTTGCGCTCTGCTCCGGCCTCTCATGCTAACATAACTTCTCATGCGCCGCTGAAAGTTTCTGCCCTCTCCTCCTTGCAAGGTGCCCGAAATACAGTGGGACGGTGTTCGAAATACAAGGCGTAAAAAAGAGAAAAGGTCAAGTGATGTAGAAACTGGCCTTAGTGAAAGCACTGTGCCGACGAAGAAATGAACTCATCTGTCTTCTTTTAAAAATACGGTGACTGAAGATCAAATTATTTCATATGTGAGTAAGAATTCCAGTATCAAACGTGACCAGTTGGCCTGCTTTAAGCTCGTAAAAAAAGATGCGGATATAGACTCAATGAAGAAAGTAAATTTCAAACTTGGTGTGGCAGAATCTCTGCTTGATATGGTGCTGAATCCTTTGTTGTGGCCTACTAACGTAAAATTTCGGCCTTTTAATTTTTTTCAAAAAGAAATTCAAAACAACAAGATTGCTTAGCCTCGCCCGAAAGTGCTAATGGATCTTTCAGAGGTTTGAAAATTTATTTTCAGAGTATGGGTGGTATTCGTACTAAATCGAACACCATATACAGTTCATGTGCGCATTTGGACTTCGACGTTTTTATTTTAGTTGAAACATGGCTGAATGCTAATTTCTATGATGAAGAATTTTTCAACTCCAAATTATTCGTCGTATTTCGAAAGGATCGTGACGCTGAAAGAACCAGCTGTTCTTTAGGTGGAGGTGTACTAATTGCCGTTCGTCGTAACCTTCGAGCATTTCTAACTACGATGACCCCATTTTGGATCAATTGTGCGTTTGCGTTCAAGGTTCAAATGGACTTAATTCTTTATTCCTAATTGTCTCTTATATTCCACCTTGCAGTAATTTTGAACTTTATAAAGCGCATATAGATAATATTATTTCCTTAGTCCATAACAAGATTGCCGATAATCAAGTTTGCGTTTTTGGTGACTCTAATATTCCTGAAATTACCTGGTCAAATAATTTTTGAAATTCTAATTTTATTGCAACTAATGACTCAACAACAATTGCATCTTATGTTGTTGATAATATGTTAAGTTTAAGTCTAGTCCAAATTAACAGCTTTGCAAACTTACTTGGCAGAATTCTAGATCTTGTATTTGTTAGTGACAATATCAGTGTAACTATTTGCCAGTGTATTTTACCGATTTCAACTCCAGACAAGCACCATGTCCCTTTAAGCGTTGAAGTTGAGATGATAACTACATAATTTTGTTCTTTTTAGATATTATCAAGACCGGAAGAAGGAGCTGCACCGCCGTTTGCGTCTAGAATGAACAGACCGTCATGTCGCCTATGCCGTTCTGAGTACGGACGGCAGCGGAAAACAAGGGCCTATTGCCATTCGTGTAACAATCCAGTTTGTGCAGAGCATTCAACACTTATGCATCGATGCTACACCTGCACAGAAAATATGTTGGACGAGGGACAATCTACACAACAATAGTTTTTTAGGCTTTTTTCATATAAAACTCATAAAAAATTAATAATGTTATATATAAAAACAAAAATGTAAAAAAAATGAGTTTTCATATATAACATTCATTAAACAAGTTATCAGCACGCTATCCCCCGGTTTCTACATTTGCTCATGTTGCAAAGCAGGTGACCAGACGACATTACGCAAGTTGCATTCACACGGGTCGAATTTTTGCTGACACGGTACACGCGCTCTACCAAAGTGTGTGAACCGCAACGTCTGCGAATTGGCAGTATGGGAAGTTGCTATCGGAACCGTTAGGCTAAGAACTTAGCTTGTAAGTGATTTGTTATTAGTTAGTTTGTTCTTTTCGGACGTACGGAGCGTACGGACAATAAAATTATAACGTATTGGAACTTGGGTGTTTTATTGTGAAGTCGGCGAACAAGTTGGTTCGCCGCAATATTAATTTTTTGAGGACTCTCGAGCAACGAGAGTTAACTGGCGCCCAAGCAGGCCGCAAGTGGTTTGTTCCTAAAAAAGAAGAAAGAGTTGTGACTATTCAAGGAAAAGTTTTGTGATTTTTCAAAGAAAGAAAAATATAGAATATAGAGCATTAAAGAAAAGCGTTGTGATTATTCAAGGGAAAAAGAGCATTATAGAAGAAAGAGTTGTAATTATTCAAATAAAAAGTAAAGTACTAAAGAAGAGTTTTGTGATTACTCAAAAAGGAAAAAATATATAGCATTGAAAAAAAGTGTTGTGATCATTCAAGGAAAAAAGAAATATACAAACGCACAACAAACAACGGATTGAGTGAACCTTTTTTGAACTGAAAGGCGATGAGCGATAGCCTATCTCACACGAATTAAAGGAAGAAGCCGGATCCCGATGAAATCCTGGCTTGTGTAAGTAAGAAGCTAACAGATATTTTCTTAGTATATTTCCAGCATGAATTCAGAGGAGATGAGGAAATCTTTAACGGAGATGAACGGCGCCGTCAATGCCGTCCTCCAACAAATAAAAATCTTTAAAGCACGACTACAGTGCGTAGAGGCTAGGGATAGCTCGGAGTCCTTACAAGGACTAAGTGAAAATTTAGAAAGGTTTGAGCAGCCAGACTGCCGGACTGTGTGAAAGAGTTGCAGGTACTTGAGGGCAGCAGGGAGCACTACTCGTCTAGGGTACATAATGCACAACAAATTGTAAACGACTACCAAATCGTAAGGCACAAGCCAATTTACAGGGCGATATTGCGCCACATAAGATCCAAATTCGAGGCGCGGCAGATGCCGTGAATTTTTGCGTCTTCCTTTCGGCCTGAAAAATGCGCCTTCCATCTTTCAACGAATGATAGACGATATTCTCAAGGACTATATAGGACGTATATGTTTCGTCTATATTGACGACATTATTATCTTTAGTAAGGATGAAGCCACCCATTTAAAGGATATTGAGACGATCCTTTGTAGGCTCTCGACCGCAGGTCTTAAGGTTAATCTGCAGAAAACACAGTTTCTAGAGCAAAACGTTGAATTCCTCGGCTACGTTGTCACTTCCGAAGGAATTCTGCCGGATCCTCAGAAAATTAACTCAATAAAAAATATGCTTCCTCCGTCAAATTTAAAAGAACTCAAGAGTTTCTTGGGACTAACCTCTTATTATAGGAAATTTATTGATGACTATGCGAAAATCGCTAAGCCACTTACCAATCTCACAAGAGGGGAGCATTCGCAGGTAAAGGCAACTCAATCTAAGAAGGTAGCAATAACATTAACCAACGCAGCCCTCAAAGCATTTAAAGACCTCAAAGAAGTGTTGACAACCTCGGAAGTCCTTACATTTCCCAATTTCGAAAAGGCATTCAACTTAATGACGGACGCCTCCGACTTCGCTATTGGTGCGGTACTGTCCCAGGACTACGATGGTAAAGACAAACCAATAGCATTCATATCAAGAAGTTTAACATCCACCGAGGGAGGGTATGGACGAAAAATAACTTGTTAGCTTACTCAAGGAAAAGGCCAAATGCTATTAACGGGATTAAAATGCCAGACAATCGTTTAGGCTTACTTCAGAAAGTATACTTAGAACATTTCCATAATTATAAAATCCGGGTAGCTCAGACGCTAGTAGAGGACTTGCGAAATCCGGACGTGGTGTGCGAAGTAATAACTAGGGAACACAAAAGAGCGCACCGTAACGCAACCTAGAATAGTAAACAGATTTTAGAGCACTATTACTTCCCGAGAATGTGTAGCCAAATTAGGAAATATGTACTGGCATGTGAAACATGCAAATTTAGTAAGTATGATAGGCACCCAAACAAGCCGGAGTTACAGATTACTCCAATCCCTTCACGTCCTTGCGAGATAATTCATGTAGATATTTTCTAAATTCAAGGACAAACATTTTTAGGGTGTTTAGACAAATTTTCAAAATTCGCAAAGCTCTTTCACATAAGGAACAAATCAAGCTTGTACCTTAAAGACAAAATGATCAAATTATTGCACTTTTTTACGATTCCAAGGGTCCTCCTAGAATCACTAGGAATCCGACTTTACCGTACACCATCACAGAGAAGCGAGGTGAATGGTCAAGTCGAGAGGTTTCATTCTACTTTAATTGAAATATTTAGATGCCTAAAGGCGGAAAACCCAGACATCAGGCCAAAGGAGCTCGTTAATATTGCGGTAGATCGTTATAATAATTTGGTTCACTCAGTTACAAACAAAAAACCGACAGAGATATTTTTTAATCGCTCAGGAGATTTTAACTATCAGGAGCTTCTCGATAAAAGTCGGAAAATGAATAGGTATTTGAAAACAATATTAAAAGAAAAGCAAATGTCTCATATCAGCAGACACAACTTGAAAAAGACCTTACCAGAGCGTTATGAATTGCATGATGTCATATACGTGAAGGATAAGCAGATAAAAGGAAAGCAGAAGCCGCATTACAAAAAAGAAATCGTGGCTAAAGACAATAAAGTTACAGTGACCACACTTATTCACAAATAAAAAAAGATTCACAAATTACATATAAAAAATGTAAAACGAAAAAAAAACAGCAATTGAACACAAAAAGAAAACAAGAAAATAACAATGATCATTACAGAAATCTCT